>CM052439.1:100429479-100470976 GCA_028533085.1 Varecia variegata | reverse complement strand
CCCGAGTAGCTGGGACTACAGGCATGCGCCACCATGCCCGGCTCATTTTTTCTATATATATTTTAGTTGGCCAGATAATTTCTTTCTATTTTTAGTAGAGACGGGGTCTCGCTCTTGCTCAGGCTGGTCTCGAACTCCTGAGCTCAAACAATCCGCCCGCCTCGGCCTCCCAAGTGCTAGGATTACAGGCGTGAGCCACCGCGCCCGGCCTTTCTGTGTTTTTTTTTCTGATGTTCATTTAATTTCTATCCATATATTTGTGTAGTTCACTGAACTTTTTAAGTGGATTATTTTGAATTATTTGTTAGTCCTTTCATAAATCTCTCTTTCTTTAGGGTTCAAATCTCTATTTACTAGTAGTTTCTTTTGGAGGTGTCATAATTCCCTGATTCTTCACAATCCTCATGTCCTTACTTTGGTGTCCACACATCTGAGGAGGCAGCCACCTCTTCTGGCCTTTACAGGTATTTTTTGGCAGGGATAGACTTTCACTATTTAGTCAATCCTCATTATGCATAGGTCAGCTGGAAATGACCCCAGGCAGGTGGAGCTTGCTGTTAGGTTCTCTAGGTGGCTGAGCCCACTGCCTTTGTTTTGAGGTTAGGTGGTACTACTGCTGGCTATGTTCTGTTCTGTGAGACCGCTGGCTGAACTCTACAGTCAGTTAGAGATTGTTGTGCAATCAGTCAGAATTGCTGGCTGGGTCACAAGATTTGTTCATTGGCCAGAGAATATTGCTATTTTTATTCTGAAGGTAGACAGGACTGCAGGGTGGCCCCAAGGTTAGGCAGAGTTGCTACTCTGGATGGACAGGTCCAGAGTCTATGTTCTATAGAAATGCATAGTTGAGGCTTGCCTCCCTGCCTGGGTGGAGCCTTGGTATGGACTCTGGGGCTGGGCCAAGCATCTCTTTGGCCTCCCAGGTCAGTCAAGTCTAGCCTCTGTGCACTGCAGAAAAGTACTGTAACGAGTGTCTCCCTGACTGGGCAGGGCCTTGGAGTAAGCTCTGAGTCTTGCCCCACTGTTTAGGCTCCTGAGTCAGGCAGGTTCAACCTCTGTTCTCCACAGACATGCGCTGTGGCTGGCATCTCAGGGTGGCCTTGCAGTGGGCTGAGTCTGGGTCATGTACTGTTTGGAGTCTTGGGTTAGGCAGGTCTAACCCCTAAGCTCTACAGAAATGTACCAGAGCAACAGGTGTCTCCTTGCCTGGGAAGGGTCTTGGGGTGGTATCTGAATCTGAGTCAAGCTGTCGTTTGGACTTCCAGGTTCGGCAACCCTAGCCCCTCAGCTTTTCTGAAATGCACTGAGGTAGACATCTCCTTGTCTGCATGGGCCTTGGAATGGGCTCTAAGGCTGGCCATCTAGGGATTCAAGCCAGGCTGAACTTCCTACCGTGTTTCTGAAAGTAACCAGCTCAGCTTTGAGGGTGGGCTGTGGTGCTATGGTGTTGGCTGATACCTCTCATTGGGCACTACCAATGGCAGGAATGCAGAGTTACCACTAGGAAAATGTGTGCTAGTTGCTGTGAGCTCCACCTCCTTTCTTTGTTTCTACCTGACCTCAAGCAGTTTAGCTGTGCCGTTGTCCCCTGTGTTCCTCATGAGGTGGGACCAGCATGGGCTTCCTAGAAAGTATCTGACAATGTTAGAGAAGCTGGATATCTGTCCCCAGCTTTCTTTTCCCACTATAGAAACTCTGGATGCAGGGGAACCCATTCTGTGTTGCACTGTTCTGACTTGGAGGAGGAGAGTGATGCACTCAAAGTGAGACCGCTACTTTTACCCTTCTGATGCAATTTTTATTCAGTTCTGTGGTCCACGGAGGTGTCTGAGGCTCATTCCCAGGTTTTGGGGTTGTTATTATATAAAGGTGTTCTTGTCTGTGGATAGTTGCTAGTTGAACTTTTGGGGGTGAGGGAAAGAAGTCTTAGTCTTTTCGGGCTTCTATAACAAAATACCTTAGACTGGGTAATTTATAAATAATAGAAATTTATTTTTCACATTTCTGAAGACTGGGAAGTCCAAGATCAAGGTGCCAGCAGAATCGGTGTTTAGTAAGAGCTTGATCTCTGCACCAAAGATGGTGCCCTGTTGCTGCATCCTCACATGGTGGGAAGGGCAAAAAGGCCCAGCTAGTTCTCTTGAACCATTTTATGAAAGCATTAATCCCATTCATGCAGGCATGGTATAATTATCTCCTTAAGGCCCCACCTGTTAAATACTGTTACATTGGGGATTAAGTTTCAACGTGAATTCTGGAGGGACACAAATATGCAAAGCATGGCATGGAGTGAAGCCTGGGACTTCCTGTTCTGCCTTCTTGGCCAGTGTCTAAATCAAATTCTTTAATTATTTATGAAAATGTATTGAAGTTGCTAGAGAGATAATAGGGATCTAAAAATAATTTAGAATAATAGTCCATTCATAGCATAGTTGTTTTTTTTTTTAAATTTCTATTTTTCTATTTCCAAAGTCTTTGGTGTTGCAAGCATTTCAGATTACTTGGCATAGGATATTATTCCTTGGCATAGATTATAAATTTGAGGTCATATATCTCAAAGCCACATCTTATAATAATCATTTACTTCACCCAGTAATGCTAAATAAAATGTATTCTGAAGAGAGAAAATAGAAGCTGAGCAATAAATACCACATGTGCAAGCCATTAGATTGAGAGAATTGCTGACATAAATGATGTGGTATGAGTATAAAAATATCTTATTACCAACATGGTAATATGACAAATAATCATTATGTGCCAGATTCTGTTCTAGATTTTTAAGCTATATTATTTCATCGAATCCTCAAAACTGTGTAATAAGGTATTCTATGATTATTTACATTTTATATTTGAAGAAGCTGAGGCATTAAGAGACTAAGGAACTTGCTCATGGTTATTTAGGTAGTTAGCAGTAGAGCTGGAATTTAATGTATGTGTTCTGATTGTGGAGTCTTTGCAGTGCTATTCTTAGTTCACCAAGCTATTCTGTTTAATTTCATGGAATTATATCCACAAAACAAATGTTGACCAAAGAAGGGTGAGAAACAGCTTTGAAGAGAGAAACATACCAATATAGAATAATACTTTAAATTTTTATCATTGTTTAAAAAAGGATTATGGGTAATGGCTAGAGAGCAAAAATACTACAGCACAGAGGTAGTATTTGCCATAAGCATTTTGTCTTTTTTTAAAAAATGTTAATTATATGAAATATATGTTCATTGGACTGAGAAGAGTTGTTTGGAGAAGCAAGAATAAAAAATATCTCATACTTCCACCAATCTTAAATAAATGTAACTGTAAATCCCGTAAAAGTTTATACATTTATATTGCAAATATGGGACACATATTTCTGATAATCATTATATAATTATATTTGTATTTCTTATAAACATTATTTTTTACATTTCTTCAGGCCTGTCTACTAGTCATTTTGCTTGGGCATTTCACTCAGTAGCAGAAGAAGAATTGCTGAACATGTTGCCAGCAATGCAGAAAGATGATCCCACTTGGTCTGAATTAAGAGCTATGGGTGTGGGATGGTGGGTCCGAAATACCCGCATCTTACGCAAATGCATAGAAAAAGTAAGTGTTTTATTTTGATGTAAAAATGATTTATTATGTTTTGGATGTTTTTTAGGTTGCATTCCGTATCTCCTCTGCTATTACTCTCTCTCTCTCTCTCTCTCTCTTTTTTTTTTTTTTTGAAAAGACAAAGGTCTTGCTCTGTTGCCCAGGCTAGAGTGCAGTGGCATAGTCATAGCTCATTGCAGCCTCAAACTCCTAGCCTCAAGCGATCCTCCTGTCTCAGCATCCCAAAGTGCTGGGATTACAGGCATGAGCCACTGCACCCAGCCCATAAATTACTTTTGTTATTATTTTATATATGCATACATGTATTCATATACATATTTTTTAAATTTATTGAACTTTTAAATAGATACTTTGTGCTAGTCTTGTATATGAGGGAAATTATTTGTTTATTTAAAAGCTATTTCTGTACAATTTTGACCAGTATTTTCTGATTATAGGTAGCCAAAGCAGCCTTTTATAGAAAGAACGATCCTTTAGATGCTGCCATTTTTTACCTTGCAATGAAAAAGAAAGCTGTGATTTGGGGATTATATAGGTATGTAAGAAAACTGTATTTCAAAGTGAAAACCTGTTCATAAGGAGTAAATGTACAAAGTAAGATTTGTTCTTGTTGATGTTGATTCATGTAGATTCTTAGTTATTTTTGTATGTATAGAGAGATGTCATAGGGAAAAAGCCCAGTTTTCCAGAGTGGAAGGAACCCGATGAGGTCACTTCAGTTTGTTTTCAGAATTATCAGTCCAGAAACACATTCTTTGTTTAAGAACTTCTCATTATACTCTTGTGAAACAAAGGTAACTAAAGCAGAAACTTGCATTTGGGGTGGGGAATAAGATGAATTGGTAGAGTCTGGAGCAGGCATCTACTCTCTGTCCTATTGAAAGCACATGGACCAGGCTATCCCTCAAAACTACCTCCCTCCTGTGGGCCCTGACTTCATTCCTGAGCTGAATTCACTTAGAATTTCTTTTTTACTTCTCAGCAATACTGATGAACATGATGCCTATAAATAATTCACTGTTTGTTTGTGGTTTAGTTCCAGGTGATCCACATGAGCAGCAACCTTTGGGGGAAAATTTTGGTGCCAGACCAATTTTTTAAGATACTGAATGTTTTAGCCTTGTTTTGAATCAGGGTGAATCTTTTAGATTTTGATCACTAAGGTCATTCTCATATAGGCAGCAAGGAAAGGTTACTTACTGATGAGTTTTAAATGGTGAAGTAACACAGAAGTTAATATAAGTTATATATTTTTCATGGATTTAAAAGTAATTTTTTTACCTCCTGCTAATGTGATTTTCTTTGTAATTTGAAAGAAAATTTTTCAATAATCTCTGAGATTTATATGAAAAAATAAATGTTTACCTAATATTCTTTTTTCTGGGAAAAGAAGCAAACACATAGTAATTTATGAACTGTCAAATGTTTCTATTGAGCCTTCAGTTTTAAGTCCTAACCTTAGGAGATTGATTCTGCTATAGAAAAATTATATTCCAGAATTTTTATACTTTTTTTTTCCTTTATAGATCTCAGAAAGACACCAGGATGACACAGTTTTTTGGACACAATTTTGAGGATGAAAGGTGGCATAAAGCAGCTTTAAAGAATGCTTTTTCTTTGCTAGGCAAACAAAGATTTGAACATTCTGCAGCATTTTTTCTTTTAGCTGGTTGCCTCAGAGATGCAATTGAGGTAATGAATGGAACTTTAAAAAGAAATAGCATTGTCATCCTTTTAAGCTCTTTAGGACTTAAATTTTTATTTTTTAATTTCAACTGTAATGGATATAACACAAGGCTAAATCCATACCTAAAGTAACTGTTAATAATTTAAGTGATATTTTAAAATTTTTTCATTTAGTTGAATGGTATTTTTACAGAATTAAGATTAACTAGATTTTGTTGGTTGGTACAGATAAGTAATTGATCTGGCTCTTAAGGATATTCATTAACAGGTTAAAAAAATTAAAAAGTTTGTCCTATCAGCTTAAACATGTTTGAACCCATATCTGGCTGTCTTATTTGATGAACCTTAGAAAGTTCTTAATTGTTTATTTCCTGGTAAACCTTAAAAAAATTATGAACATTTAAGATATCATAACATTTCTGTCACATTGTCCTTTGGCTCAGTTTCATACAAGTAATTCAAAATAGCCTTTTAATTTGGAAACACTATAGTCTACTGGGATGAATGGAGAAGAGTAGAGTTTCAAGACTGAAATAAAATACATAGCTTGAATTGGCACTATTTAAAATTATCTAATATTTCCTTGTTAGGCTAATTCTTTTTGCAGATATTAAATATATATTTAATACTAACAGGTAGATTTACAAGTATAGACATAAATGTTGTCAAGTAGATTTGCTAAAGCAAGCAGTATATGTTTTGTGTGTAATCCTTGTTTGCTAATTTGGGATATTAATAAAGCCTTTTTTCTAGTTATTAGTTGAGTTTATATAAAAATGAAAGCTGCCCCTGCTTATTTATAAACAGTATTTCTCTTTTTATAAAGGTATGTCTGGAGAAACTGAATGACATTCAGTTGGCTCTCGTAATAGCAAGACTCTATGAGTCTGAATTTGATACATCTGCAACATATAAATCTATTTTACGTAAAAAAGTTTTGGGAATTGATTCTCCTGTCAAGGAACTCAGTTCATTGAACATAAATACACATTATGATCCTTTTCTTCGGAGCATGGCATATTGGATTTTGGAAGATTATAGTGGTGCTCTGGAAACATTAATAAAGCAACCTATCAGAGAGGATGATGGTAAGCTGCATTTCTAAGATGTTAATGATTAAGAGTGTTAACTGGTACTTGCTGGATGTGCAGACCATTCTGTTGGATGCTAAGAGTAATGCATACAAATTGAATTCATAGTCTTAGGACTTTATGGTTTGCTTGAGGACACAGGGTTATATATACTATTTTGTTTTTTGTTTTCAGAAAGATAAATCCTTTGAAAACCAAGAACTTTAAACTTTCTTTATGAAATAGATTTATTGAGCATATATATTGTCAACACTTGAATATAAACATTTTGAAGAAATACGTATATAAAGCCAGTTTTTTTTCATCTTAGGTTGAATTTAGTGTGTTAATCAGCTTTGTAATTCTTATAGTAAAAATGTATTTAGTGTAAAGGGAGTCGACAAGTGATATGATTAGAAAATCTTAAGCTAAATAAACTCTTTGCTGTCTTGTTCATGAGGTAAGTGAGGTAAAGGTTTTTTTTGACATACCACTTTGGGCTGTACTTCTGCCTTTACTTTTAAAAATTCTCTCTGCTAAAGTTTTCCTAGATGCTAGTGTAAAATGGAATTCTTTATATAAATTTATATAAATGTAATGGGATTTGCTTTTCACCTATTTTTCCATAGGTACAATTGAATTATGTCTGCTAACTGGTATAGTAGGTGTCATATCATTTGGAATAATACTAATTGGAAAAGGTTCTAGTTCATAGTTTTTTGTGTGGCATCATTTAATCAGGAAGTATCATGTACCTTACCTTCTAACTTATGAGAAAGCCATGTAACTCATTTGTTTGAGTCTCCCAGCCATCTGAGCTAAAGATTTTCAAACTGGCCTCTATGTAATGAAGGGAAAAACAAAACTCCCTTTCCAGCCACTGTCTTATACTTACAAATATTCTTACAAAAAATGTGTTTTGATTTGGGATTAATACATGTTTACATACTTTTAGAGCCAGTTAAACCTATATTCTTCTAGAAGAAAATTACAAAAGGTAATAGTGACTTGGACCAGGTTGATAGGAGTGGAGGCAGAGAAAAGTGGTTGGATTTGGGACATGATTTTAAGGTTGACTAGGCAGGACTAGATTGGCTCTGGAGCATGAAGGAATCAGGAGTCCTGGATAACTCCTGGGTTTTTAGCTTGAACGATAGGTAAATTAAATGGGGAAGTGTAGTTTTATATCAAGAAGCCTTCTCTGATGAGGTGAACTTTGACCAAAGATCTGATTAAAACGAGTGAGTTAATCAAGTAGGTATCTGGGTAGAGAGTGATTGGGATCAGTGACACACTAAATAAAAATACCCTGGGGCAAAAGTGTCTACATGCAAATGGAAATAAAATGTAGGTCTAAGGATATAGGAGTTTAGAGTTTTACTGAGAAAATGACTCATAAAATGAATTTACTTTCAGATCAAGTCATGATGTCATCCTGTAACCCTGCAGTTTTTAATTTCTACAATTACCTAAGAACACATCCTCTTTTGCTGAGACGTCATTTTGGATCAACTGATATGTTTTCCACACACATGGGTCTAGCAGGAAAAAGTGGACTGGCAGGAACAATTAATTTAAATGAAAGAAGATTATTTTTTACTACTGCCAGTGCTCATTTAAAAGCTGGCTGCCCCATGTTGGCTTTGGAAGTATTATCAAAGATGCCCAAAGTCATCAAGAAAACAAAACCTTTGTGTAGAGCATCTAGTTTTCTGGATACTAGTAAAGACTGTTCTCCTTCTTCACCATTAAAGTTGGATACAGGGGAAGATAAGTCTTCTGCTGTTGATTGGTCACAGTCACTGATGAATGGTTTTGGATCTTCTTCAGAGGGTTCCTCAGAGAAGCAATCAAACTCCACTCTTTCTTTTGACTGGAGCCAACCGAGTATTGTATTTCAGGATGACTCTTTAGAGTTAAAATGGGACAGTGATAATGATGAGGAAAATGAGGATCTTCCTATTGCAATGAAAGAACTGAAACCTTTACAGAGAAAAATAGATAAAAGATTAGAGGAAATAAGTTCTAATTACACAGAGTCTTTCAGCACAGTAGATGAAAATGACATCTTAAATCCATCAGAAGATATAATTGCAGTTCAATTAAAATTTAGAGCATGTTTAAAGATTCTCACAGTCGAACTTCGTACTTTATCTACTGGTTATGAAATAGACGGTGGAAAATTGCGTTACCAACTATACCACTGGCTTGAAAAAGAGGTAATAGCTCTTCAGAGGACTTGTGACTTCTGCTCAGATGCTGAAGAACTACAGTCTACAGTTGGCAAAAATGGAGATGGATTTGGATTAAATGAGGATGCTGAAGATTTGCTTCACCAAACAAAAATGAAACAACTGAGAGAAAATTTTCAGGAAAAAAGACAGTGGCTCTTGAAATATCAGTCACTCTTGAGGATGTTTCTTAGTTACTGCATACTTCATGGATCCCATGGTGGGGGTCTTGCATCTGTGAGAATGGAATTGATTTTGCTTTTACAAGAATCTCAGCAGGTATGTAACTTATATGATAGTAAAAAATAGCACATCTGAAACAGTTTTTGGTGTTTCTTTTGGTTTTGAGTATTAAAACTGTTGATTTTCTTCATTACAGTTGCCTTAGGGAATGCTCCCTTTTGTGTGGGCCTTCATATTAAAAATTTGTAGAGATGAGTATATATTTCAGTTTGAGGGCAATTCAGTATCAGGTCTTATGGCTTGCTTAATTCATACCCCACAGTCTTATATGAATGCTTTGTGAGGTGATGAGCTTCTCCTTACTAAAATAGGGCATTCCATTATTTTTAAATATGATTTTTAGAATGTTGACTTCCTCAGGTCACTTCTAATTCTCAAAGTTTCTGTTATGCTTTCAGTTTTTAATTGTTTAGAAGTGTTTCAAAGATGTCCCTGAATTACTTAAGTAATGGATTGTGACTATAAATAGTTCATTAAATATTTTTTCCTCTCTTTCTAAGGAAACGTCAGAACCACTATTTCCTAGCCCTCTGTCAGAGCAAACCTCAGTGCCTCTCCTCTTCGCTTGTACAGCCAGTGCCAAAACAGTAGTTGCCAACCCATTACTACACCTTAGTAATCTAACACATGATATTCTACATGCCATCATAAACTTAGATTCACCACCCCATCCTGATGTCCAAAGCAATAAAGTAAGTATACTTGGTTACAAGCTTGTGATTTACCTATATATAATGATAAAACTACAAGTTGAGTGTTTAAAGGCTTTTCTTAAAAACAATTTTAAACATCAGACTAGACATAGCTAGTGTTACATTGCCAAGTTTATATTGATTCTAATTAAAGACAACTTCTGTTTTAGACCAGGCCTAACTTGTGTTACTTATACCCAATAGGGTATTTTAATTTTTTTATAAAAATGCTAGTTATTTAGTCTTAGTTACATGCTTTATTAAAATAAGAGTAATTTCTTTAGTAGTACATTTAGCCAAAAAACTGATGGAACCTTATCTAATGCTTAATCGTATTGTTATAGTTAATTATCTAATCAAGCATAGCATCCTATGCATCATCACTCTACCTTATCTATTGTTAAAATCACATTTCATATTTTATCTTTACTCTCCAGACATATTGAAATCCTTTGAAGTATGACCAAGTTTGACTATTTTTTAATATCCCCTTAGTTTTTTTCCTCATCATCATTTGGTTTTTGCCCACCTTACAGGTTACAGTATCACACCAGTTTAATTTTCTGCTTGACTCTGCTTCCACAGTTTTACCCTCTTGGGTAACCTTAATCCTTGTAATTGAATTATACTACTTTTCCTGTACTGCTTTGTAGTATAAATGCCCATAGTGCTTATTATACAATTTGGAATTTAATTTACTTCAGATTCTGCTCATTTCAGCCAAACTATATTCCTTATTTAACTTTGATTATAGCATAACTGTGGTGTATCAGTTAGCTTTTGCTGCTTAAGAACTGCCCTAAAATATTATTGGCTTAAAAAATGCCATCATTTATTTTGTTCATGATTCTGTGTGTTGCTTTATCAGTTCTTCTGGTTTGGGCCAGCTGGACTAATGTCTGGACTCTCTCAATTGTGTTTGATCAGCTGGTGAGTTGACTGGATTCTAGATGATCTAGGATGATACCATTTACATTTCTGGTGGTAGGCAGACTTGACAGGGCAAACAGGAGAATCTGGGTCATATGTGTCTCATCCTCCAGCAGACAACCCTAATATATTAGTCTGGATTCTCCAGAGAAACAGACTCAATAGGATGTGTGTATGTGGAGAGAGAGAGAGAGAGAGAGAGAGGGAGGGAGAGGGAGAGAGATTGATTTATTATGAGGAATTGGCTCCTGCGATTAGGGAGGCTCAGAAGTCCCAAGATCTGCAGTTGGCAAGCTGGAGACCCAGGAGAGCTGATGATGTAGTTCCAGGCTGTCTGAAGGCCTGAGAACCAGGGAAGCCTAAGGTGTAAGTTCTGGTCTGAAAGTCAACAGGCTTGAGACCCCAGAAGAGCTGATGTTTCAGTTCAAGTCAGAAGACAGACCAATGCCTTAGCTCAATGCAGTTAGGCAGAAGGAGTTCCCTCTTATTCAGCCTTCTTGTTCTACTCAGGTCTTCTGATTGATTGGATGATGCACACCCACATTACAGAGCACAGTCTGCTTTAATTAGTTTAATGATTCAAATGTTTATCTCATCTGGAAGTACCTCACAGACACACCCAAAATAACGTTTGACCAAATGTCTGTGCTCCCCATGGCCCAGTCACACTTAGGTTTTCTTTCACATGGTGGTTGCAGAGGTTTAAGAGCAGAAAGAATAGAATTTGCAAGGCCTCTTGAGGTGTAGGTTCAGAACTTACACATCACTTCTGTTGTGTCCTCTTGATCAAAGCAAGTTACAAGGCCAGATCAGATTCAGTACGTGGACAAATAGACTCCAACTCTATATTACACAACCTGCAAAATATTGTGATCATTTTTGCAGGCTCCCATACGTGGCCATTGCCATCTTCAATTATATGATGATATCTTTGATTTGAATTCATACCACATGTTTTATTGACAATCGAAGGGGAAATTAGCAATTAAATTGTGATCTATCACTCCCCATTTTTATCTACATAAAAGACTTTATAGTTCATAATCAGATCAAGAACCTGGTCTGGTCTACTTTATTGCCTAGCTTAAGCTTCTCCTTCATCCTCTCAGTTCTGCTTCTGTTACAGCTCTTGCCATGCCATATTTAGAGTCGTCTCTTCCTCAGAATAAGTATTTGACTCTACTGCCTTTCAGTTGCAGTTTCTCATACCTTATCCTTTCTCTTTTTTCTAAAGTGTCACTCTCTTGGAATTGTTTTCTGTGGTAACTAGAACATGTGGTAGCATATTCTTCAGTAACCTGACCATAGGTGAACTGTCAGTTGTCAGTCTGTTCTCCTTCATGTTTTGGTTGAGGAAAAAGCAGGCTGAGTGTTGGAGGGCTTGCTTTTAGTACATGGTTCATGCTCTACTGGATAGTGGACATCTGTTCCCCTTTACTCTTAAAAAAGAAATCAGGTATGCACAATGACAACCATGTGAATTAAAAAAAAAAATCAGGTAGCAGATATGTGTTTTATAATTTCTGCCAAAGACCTCATTGTTTTTTCTTTAAATTTTCTGTAGTGAGACTTTCTAGGTAGAAATGAGTTTTATAGAAAAAAGAAGGAAATAGTTCATAGAGTCAAAAGTTTTTTTTTATCTTCTTTAAAATGCTAATCATTATTAGGTCTTGAAAAAAGCTATACTTTAAAAAAAAGTTACACTTAAAGTAATTTTGTTGTTGTTTTTTTCCAGGTATATGTAATGCATACTTTAGCTGCCTCACTTTCTGCTTGTATTTATCAGTGCCTTTGTGGTAGTCATAACTACAGGTAAATATCTTTTTGTGAAATTTAAGAATGTTTGCAGTAACCAATGAGGTTTCATATTTTATGTGTTATTGCTTTAGAACTATATATAGCAGTCTACTTTTAAATAATTCAAAAACCACATGGCTGAGGTGTTGAGTGCTTTTTTGTTCATCTTTGAAATTTTAGCTTATGCCTGTATGGCAAAGGAATCTCAAGTAAATCCGTCAATATAACTTATTTAGCAGCCTATTATTGATCATTGCCTTATGTCAGATGTTGTGACTGGCACTGAGAATTTTAACATGAATGAGACAAAGGTCTCCTTCCTCAAGATCAGTCTAGTTAAAGACAAAACGTGAACTGATAAATACGTAAAATAGCATAGTACTTAAATGGTAAGTACCATAATATGGTAGATAGTAAAAGGCTCAGGGAGCACAGAGGAGGGAGTAACTGATTTGGAATTGAGAAGAATTTTACAGAAGAATTGACATATAGGATTTTTCTCTTTATGCTCTAAAGTTTCACCATAATTTATTTAGGGTTTAAAAAATATTATTTGCTACACTCTGGGGTCTTTCTTTGTCTGTCTTTAGTTCTCTGAAATATTCTGACTTTATTGTCCTCTGTCTTCTGTTTTCTTTTCTATTAGATATTGTAACTTGTGGGTCCATCTTATTTTTCTTTTAACTTTCCTATGTTCCTTTTCTTTATCTCTTTTGTTTCCTTTCAGGAAAAATCCTAGTCTCATTTTCCAAACACTGATTCATTCTTCAATAATATCCTGTCTTTTATTTAGTCAGAGTTTGTATTTTAGAAATTCTGTTTTTCATTTTGAAGATCTCTTGTTGAGCCCATTAACCCTCTCCCCCTGTGGCCTATCCCCATTTAGCCCCTCCCTCTCAAAAAATTTTTAAAAAAATAAGATTTCTTGCTGAATGTAATAGTTGCTTCTATTTTGATAGCATTTATTTCTGGATTTTTTAAAAGCTTGAGTATAAAGTACTTAACGTTCTGATATGTCAGTCTCTTCAGGTGAAGATCTTTTAATGATTTCGTTATTTCTTGCATGATATCAGCCTCCCTTGGTGTTGGTTTTTGATTGTTTGTTCATCTTATGTATTTGGATTTTCCATGAGTAGCCTCACTTACCACTCTGATCGTATATACCCAAGGTAGCTTTGACTTGATTTCTTTGACGCTGGTCCTCCAAGAGTTCACTTTCTGATTATTGAGTGTGGCTTTATTTTCGTCAACATATTTTTATCTTTCCTGTCATTTCCATAGGTGTGTACTATAGCATGCAGGAGTTTTTTTTGTTGTTACTCTGCCATCTTGAAACTGCAAAGTAAAGCAAGAGAAACTATTTACAGATGTATCAAAATGTTATTTCCATCAGGCAGAATAGAGAGTCTCAACAAAATTAATAAATAAAAAAAATGTTATTTCCAGAAATTTGCCAATCAGGATAGATTTAAACTAATAAATGTGCAATGTTTAGATATTGTATTCACTTACTTAAGGTATGATATAGAAATTTCTGACAGATTTAACATAATTCTTTTTTTTTTTTTTTTCTTTGAGACAGAGTCTCACTCTGTTGTCCGGGCTAGAGTGAGTGCCGTGGCATCAGTCTAGCTCACAGCAACCTCAAACTCCTGGGCTTAAGCGATCCTACTGCCTCAACCTCCCGAGTAGCTAGGACTACAGGCATGCACCACCATGCCCGGCTAATTTTTTCTATATATATTTTAGTTGGCCAGATCATTTCTTTCTATTTTTAGTAGAGACGGGGTCTCGCTCTTGCTCAGGCTGGTCTCGAACTCCTGACCTTGAGCAATCCACACGCCTCGGCCTCCCAGAGTGCTAGGATTACAGGCGTGAGCCACCACGCCCGGCCTATACTATTTTCTGTCAGAATTATTTTATAGTTTATGTCAAGCTGTAAGTTTTTTTTTTTTTCTCATTATTTACTTAGTTCTAGCTTCAAGTGTCATTTACTTGGGGAAGCTCATCCAGAATTCCCAAATTGTGTGAAATATTCTTCTCTTTTGCTTTCTTAGCACCATATGAATAGGTTTCATCTTTAAGAACAACATGATAAAGTTATTTGTGTTTTATCCTCCCACCAAAGTATAAATTTCACTGGGACAGAAATTATGGTTTTCATTATATGCCTAGTATCTGGTGTAGTGCCTGATGTAGGGCAGGTTAGTTATTAAATATAAAAGTGAACCTAAACTGACTTCATTTTCAGCCAGATAACTATGTTTTACTGTGGTCCATAATGACTTAGTTTTCTCATTTGTGCTTACTCTGTGTCTTTTGCTAAATAAACTTAATACCTGCCAAATGTATTTTAATTTAGAAAATGTGTATATTTACACTTAAAGGATACTTTGTTTTAATATGGTACTAGATTATAGAGTACACTACTGAGATGTAAAAGCAGTATGATTAATAAAAATTTGTACCCCAGCAATTAAATCTAAAACATGGAAATATATGTGAAATTCATCATAGGTTTAAATACTGTTTTCTTCTCTTAGTTCGTTTCAAACAAATCAGTTTACTGGAATGGTATATCAAACAGTACTGCTTCCCCATCGACATTCTTTGAAAACAGGAAGCTTAGATGAAGCAATAACTCCCAATACATCACCAGCTCAATGGCCAGGTATAAATAATTTTTATATATATGAGTTTTTTCTTAGCCTTACTGAAAATCTTAACTAAGTAAAAAACAGATTTGGTTTGGTTTTGCCACATGATAATAATCATTGTTAAATGTTGCTAAAATCGATACCAGTTCAATATTCACCACTCATTACAAACTGTGCACTTACTTACTTAACATTAGTATTTCCTTGATTGTTAGACTAAAATAACAGAAGTGTTTTGTAATATCATTTTTTAAAATAATTTTGCTTTTGTTATAATAGAAAAACATTTACACCAATAAAATTTTATCTATGAGATTTGAGTCAGATTGCAGATTTTTAGTGTTTTCTCTAAATTGAACAAATTGCTCAACATTTGTGCATTAACTATAATAGTCTCTATTAGTCTATGAATCTAGGGAAGAAAATACAGTATCTAATGGCTGATGCAATGCATTCTTTTTTAAATTAGAAAAATTTCAAAAATTTAAAAAAGTAGTTAATTTTTAAAGTTTATTTTAAGTGGCAGCTATGTTTGTTGTTTGTTCTAGGAATAACTTACCTAATTCGACTTTTGAATTCTTCTGGGGAGGAAGCCCAGTCAGGGCTTACAATCTTGCTCTGTGAGATTCTCACAGCAGTGTATCTTAGTCTCTTCATCCATGGTCTTGCTACACATTCTAGTAATGAACTATTTCGGATTGTGGCCCATCCTCTAAATGAAAAAATGTGGTCTGCTGTATTTGGTGGAGGTGCACATGTTCCCGGCATAGAACAGACACATTCAAAAGCTTTACCTGGTGAGTTTTTAATCTTTATTTGTTTAAGACTGAAGCTTTATTTAGTCATTTGACTCGTAACTTTCTCAGATATAACTACATTTTAATCTAGTTTCAGAAAGTTCTTGTTACAAACCATTTTCTAAAAGCATGAACAAATAGTTTTATGGTGAAAAATGTAGTAGTAAAGTTTCTGGTACTGTTTTCAATCTTTAAGATGCTCCTACACCAGTGATTAGAATTATCTTATGTAATTTTATTAAATTGTTTGCTATTAAAATTTTCATTTGTTTTGAAATACAATGTAATACTGCTTTTTGTTCTATCCCAAATACAGATTCTTTCTTCTTTCTTTGGCAGGAAGGCACTTTGCTATGCCTAGCCCCCACCAGGTAGTGGTATTCTCCATGGAATGTGTGGGCTTTTCCAAAGCTCTTTCAGCCTTCAGTTCTCATAGCCCTCCCAGTCTTGCAGGCAAGATATTAGCTTTAGAAATAGGCTTTTACCATTCAGCTTGCTTTGTGTTGATTGGTTGGGATAAAGTGGGCTAGTTTTATTTTGCTTGGGATTTATAGAAAATTGAGAAGTTTCCTTTAATCAAGCCATATTTTTGATTTAAAACAATGATTAGCATTTTAGACAACCATCTCTGCTATTTTATGCTGCTTTTAAATTCTTTTGTTTTTGATATTTTCTATCCCTTAGACTTTAACACTTTTAATTGTGTAAAAATAAAGCAGTGTCAGTGCTAATCATAGGAAATCCGACTATGGCTTGAAATGAATGGAAAAACATTTCAAATGAGGCTGCTTTATGATTTGCATATTATGATTCTGGCCATTAGGATTTTTGGATTTCTAAGTGTTCATAATACCACAAAAAGTAAATATTTTAAACAATTGTATCTTCTTTTCAAAACTTTCTAGTATTAAAACTATATATACTATATTTATGTAAAGCAAACTTGACTTGAATCTTCATGATGCCTTTTCCCTTTCTGTTTTTGTGATTTATTAGCCCACGTGTAATAATCTTGGTTTTCTAGTTTTGGAGGTTATGAGATGTAGATTTAATTATTACTATATAGGCTGGGTGCGGTGGCTCATGCCTGTAATCCTAGCACTCTGGGTGGCTGGGGCAGGAGGATTGCTTGAGGTCAGGAGTTCAAGACCAGCCTGAGCAAGAGCAAGAGCAAGACCCCATCTCTACTAAAAATAGAAAAACTTAGCCAGGCCTGGTGGCAATCGCCTGTAGTCCCAGCTACTCGGGAGGCTGAGGCAGGAAGATTGCTTGAGCCCAGGAGTTTGAGGTTGCTGTGAGCTAGGCTGACTCCACAGCACTTTAGCCCGGGTGACAGAGCAAGACTCTGTCTCAAAAAAAAAAATAAAATAAAATAAAATAATTATTAATATATAGTACCTGAAAACTTGTTTCATTCTATACTGATAACAAATTTTAAAAAAGTAAATATTTTCTAAAAAACAAGCCCTATGAATACATTTAAGAGAGAAGCCCAGCAAGATTATCTCTTTATGAATTTTAATTCTCTTCCTCCCTACCATCTATACTCTATACTCAACATATACATGTACATATGTGTGTATGTGGGTCTGGGTATACATGTGTTGGGAGGTCAGGCAATTGGTGGGGAATGTGGAAGGATAAGAAATCTTGAATTTGGCTTCATTATTTAGGAGAAAATTATTTCCAAAATCTATACCATGATAAATGAATATTCTTTGAATGAAGCTATATTAAAAGAAAGTTGGAAAAGTGGTTATCCTGCTAAAATATTTTAAAATCGTTAGTAGCAATATCGGCATGCATTATGCTTCCCAAAAGCAGTTTCCACTAAGCTATGGCCCTGTATGATTGTACGACAAAATATCATGATGGCCTAGCTTCTACTTTCTCTCCTTCATTGAAATTGTTTCCTAAATTGCCTAGAACTCTCTTGCTTCCTAATCCAGGTCCCTTCTCCTCTCCTACCAAAAAGAAACAGGTAAGGGTTCAGTGCTTTGTGTTTACTAATAATAATAAGGCAAATTCAGTTTATAATTTTGAGCAAAGCTCAACCAAGTTTTTCTGTAAAGGGCCAAATATATAATTTAGATTTTGCAGACCCTTTGGTGTCTCACAACTGTTCAGTTCTGCCCTTGTAGCCCAAAAGCAGCCAAAGACAATTTGCAAACAAAAGAGTGCAGTTGTGTTCCAATAAAACATTATTTATAAAAATAGGTCGTAATTTGCCAGCCCTTGCTTTAGCGGTAGAAGCAATTTGTCATTGATCTATTTAGAATAGAATATTTGCCTTCTCTGTTAAAGGAATTTCATGTTTTAAGAACAGCTATTAATAAAATTAGTGTTTTGGGGCCTGGAGTTCACATTGGGTCTCTTATAAGTATTTGACTTAACCATAAAATAGCACCTGTGAAATAGGACAAGTGGCATTAGAAGGTTAATTTATAATCTGCCCTGCCATGGTCCCTAACTTGCTTGAACAATGCCAGGGCCTAATGCACTTTTGGCTGCTGTAAACTACTGAAAATGTACAAGGCTAACATGGATTCTTCTGCAACTTCATACCATCCTGCCTGGTATTCATCTGCCTACCACACCTTGCTCACTAATCACTATTTTATTTTTCCGGCCCATGCCTTTTGTCTTAAATTAAACTTATTTCCTTCTATCTTTTGCCTTTATGAACTTCAGATTTCAAATGCAAATTTACTGTATTTGTCAAATTTACTTCTGTTTGTTAAAATATTAAATATTATAATTTTCACAGCATCCCTTTTCTGGTTTTTAAAGAGTTATTTCCTATGCTCTATTATTTTTTGTGTAGATTAAAAAAATAAAAGGCTAACTTCATATGAAATTTGCCTTGGACTATATACTTCAGATATCTGAATTCAATTAAAGAAAAACTTTCAAACTCTAAGGGAAGATTCCTAGCTATATTTAGTTTAGTTATTAAATAGGTAAATTAATTTTGGCCCTTTTTAAATATGTTCTGAGAAAAAAATCATCTTGCAAGACTCTGATCTTGTTGATGCAAAATGTTAAAAAGGGATAAATTCTTGCTGAGGAAGGTTCATATGCCTGTTAAAAAAAAAGAACGAAGAATGCATTCTTATTAACCAGCCATCATGCCTCATTTCCAACCATTTCTGCTTAAAAGAACCTTACTCAAAGTCCAGGCTGATCCTTGTTAAATCACTCAGATTTAGTTGTTGTTTGTAAGCAAAAATTCCATTATGTAAATTATTTTTAAGTACCATCATAAACTGTATCCCACCACTTACTTATTCAATCCCAAATAAAAAACAAAGTGACCAAAAATTATGTGCATCTGCATGTTTAACCTCTTGTATTGGGACATGCTAGCCAAATAATGTACAGTACTTAAAATATGTTGTTCACTTAGTGGTAGGGCTGGATGTATTCACATCCAGGTTATATGGTGCTTATCTGTGTTTGAGAACCCAGAAACTGTTCTTAATACAATCACAGAAATAACTGAAGGAGTACTTACAGAAAATATGATGGGATTTGTCAGTTTGCTAACCAGGAAAAAAGGCGTATATTCACTGAATGATGAAACTAAAGTCCTGCTGGTTCCAAAGTTGATCTAGTTTGAAAAGGGACAGGTAGAAAAAGAGAGAGAGAAAAGGGAAAGAAGTGAAGACAGTAGATAGTGAAGGCAGTAGTAGTAATTAGAAGCAGCAGTCTTATGTAGTAGATCCACTGAAAACTAGAGAGAAAATCTGAGAACAGAAAATCACCCAAGACAAGGGACTAGCAGTGGTGGCTTTCAATGTAAGTAAAGTTCTGAAATTTCAGGCATTATTATGTTGTTCTGAAAACACACCAACTGAAGCAGCACAGCAGCCTGATAAATTTTAGGTTGTAGGTAAGCAGCCCTGTGTGCTTGGATTACAGCTAAACATAACCGTGATGTCCCAAGAGTCTAATTATACTAAATAATATTCAGAATACATTGCTGACCAAGAGAATAGAATAATGTGCTTTAGAAAAGTTGATCTGAATTAGTCAAAATTAATTTGTTTTAAAACTTTTAAATTTGGCCAATGAAAACTGACAAATCTAGACTATTTCATTTTCCTGACAACTTAATTAATGTCTAAATATTGTATATTGAAGATGAAATACATGTTTAGAACCCCTAAACACCTATTTTCTAAAAGGTGTTTTCATAAGCTTAGTACTATGAGAGTAATTTGAAAATTGTGACTTGTTTTCCTTGTTCTGGTGTAAATTCTAATTTTAATTTTCTTTCCAATAATGGTCTCATGAACCATTATGAAATAAATTATATTTCTCTCTACATGTCTGTTATATACTTAATGTACTAATTATTTTAGTGACATAATATTTAAATATAACTTAGGCTTGTCATTTAAGAAAATGATAGGTGATTTTTATTAGACTCTAGCTTGGCAGTTCAGAATTCTTAACAAAAATGTTAAGGTACATAAATTAGTAATTTAATGTTTAAATTTAATTTTCTTTATGAATTCCACATCATATATTTATTAATAAAGAATCTGATTTTTCTAATTAAAACTGTAGTGCAGGTATATGTTCATGGAGTGTTCTGAATTATTTTGTTATTATGGATAATTTTTAAAGTAGAGAATGAGCTAAGCAATAGCAATTTTCAAAAAATTACTTTTTCTGCTAACAGTTAGAAATCCATACTTTTGCTTTTCATTGCATATTGTAAAGGAAACCAATTTTTTTCTTAAGAATTTTTATTATATTTAGCAATAGTATTTGCAATTATAAGAATTGTGAATTTTCTGTCTTAATAAATTTACAGTTAATGATTTTTTTATGTCTCCAAATTGAGGAATGAAATATAAAATGAATGTTTTATTTATGGTAAGCATGTCATGTGTTTTTTTTCTATGAGGCTGCTGTACTTAGTATTTGGTGATTATTACATGTCATTGTTGTCATTCCTTGAGCAAAATAAGCAAAATAGCACATTTTTTTGACCAGAAAAGGTAAGCCTTGAGCATTTAAGATATAAAACTGTTAATGGAGAAAACTCTGTAAAATATTTTAAAGAGATTTATTCTGTGCCAAATATGAGTGACCTCAACCCAGGGAGACACAATCTCGAGTTCCTGAGAAAGTGCACCTGAGGTGGTTGGGTTGGTTGCATTTTGGTTTTGTACATTTCAGGGAGACAGAAATTGCAGGTAAAATCATAACTCGGTACATGGAAGGTATACATTGGTTTAGCCTGAAAAAGCGGAACATCTTGAAGTGGGGTCTTACAAGTCATAGGTGGGTTTAGGGATTCTTTTGGTGGCAGTTGATTGAGAGTGTTAAGCTTCATCTAAAAAATTTGGACCCAGTAGGAAGGAATGCTTAAGTCAAGAGAGTTTGTTATCTGTCATGCCATACCATGTCAGCAAAAAAAGAACCATTTGACTACATTGTAAAGCAAGAAAGAGATTTTAAATCTCTTTGATTTTAAACTGATACCACTTTTATCTTCTCCACATCTGTTTCTTTCAGCATAAAATGTTTTAAACCATCAGTTAAATAATCTACCTTTTCCTGTCCCCCTAAATTTTGGGGTAAATTTGAAGGTCCAGGATAATATGCCTCCTGAAGCTTCATGTACTCTCTGAGGCACTCAGGAGTAGCCCCATGCGTAGGGGTGCCTTAGATTAAGAAGTAGGGAATGAGATAGTTCTGGTGGTTACTTTAAATTCAGTTTTTAAAGAAATTACATTTAAGTCTATGTTCAGAATGTTGATTTTATTGTATCTGATTTAAAATAAGCTGAAAAAAATAAAATGTTAAAGACTTCCTCTTTGTACTGTTTAGTTTTAATCACTGGATATGTGTGGTAACAAATCCAGTAGTACAGAAGTTTTTAAAAAGCAACATTGTCTTCCTTATTCTTCTCCTTCCATTCCCATTTTTAGATGTAGCCTTTTAACCATTTCTCTGTTTGTGTTTTGAATTCTTTTGGGAGTTACTTTTACAACTCTAAGAACATTACAGTGCAGCATGTGCTGAGGGTAAGGAAAGTATTCTTAAGGGAAGAAAGGTATATTTATATAGTCTGCTATCTTAACGTGGAAGCCTCCTTTTAGAAAGTACTTTCTATGAATCAAAGCAACTAAGAAACTTATTTTTAAAATTTATATCAGGACATGATTCTTGTCTGACTTTTTCCCCTGTGCATGCCTTAGTTTTCCTTAGCCACTTTCTAGCCTCTCCACACCCCTTAAAATTCATAAGCTCTACATCCAAGTTCCTTTTCATTTCTCCTTAATACTGATATTTTTTCTTCTATTACTAGTAAAGTAGCTGTTTTTCTTCTTTTTATTTATTTATTTTTTTTTGAGACAGTCTCGCTTTGTTGCCCGGGCTAGAGTGCCGTGGCGTCAGCCTAGCTTACAGCAACCTCAAACTCCTGGGCTTAAGCGATCCTACTGCCTCAGCCTCCCGGGTAGCTGGGACTACAGGCATGCACCACCATGCCCGGCTAATTTTTTCTATATATATTTTTAGTTGGCCAGATAATTTCTTTCTATTTTTAGTAGAGACGGGGTCTCGCTCTTGCTCAGGCTGGTCTCGAACTCCTGAGCTCAAACAATCCACCTGCCTCGGCCTCCCAGAGTGCTAGGATTACAGGCGTGAGCCACCGTGCCCAGCCTGTTTTTCTTCTTAATAATAGAACAGCAGAGTCCGTTTTCACCCAAGTTGTGGCAGAAGTTCTTGATACTTGATTATTATTAGCATTTTCAGAAACAACCCAGCAGCTGTATAGTCTGTATTGGTGCCCCTGAGTTTCATAAGGAATCTAACCCAACAGGATTTAAGCATAACATTGCCTTAAATCTTCCTGCAGTTGGAGGGAAAAGAAAAGGCAGCAACTATAGACAAATCACAGGTCATTTATTGTTTGCTGAGAGGTATCGCTGAGGTCCTCTTAGGTATAGTATCTGAAGTAATACACCACTTAGTACTGTAAACCTGATTGCCAATTGTTTTTCCTTTTGTCCTCCTTCATCAAGTGTTTTGATAAGTAGTTTTATACTTCCTGGCATTGATTCTAAATTTTAAACATTTCTTCCCAGTGTGGTCAGTTTCTTATTTTCATGTCATGTGTCTGGATTCACAGATTATACTTTCAAATGTTTTTTCTCTTTAAAAACTCTCCTATGTTTTAATTTTAAAACTATTTTTTTATGACACAGCAATCTTGGCAAAATCTATTAGTTAAGCATTGTTTGTAAGTTTCCAGAGATTCTCTGTACTTCTTTGTTTATGTGTCTCCTAATAACATAAAAACAAAGAAAGCAGCCAGGCACGGTGACATGTGCCTGTAGCGCCAGCTACTGGGGAGGCTGAGTGGGAGAATAACTTGAGCCCAGAAATTTGAGGGCAGCCAGGGCAATATAGCGAGATCCCATCTCTTTAAAAAATAAAAAAAAGCAAAACAGTAATGTTAAAGTCAAATGATAAATTTATCTTAAAACTTTGAATTAATTTTTTGAAAGGCTAAGAAAAAACACTATTCTAAATTTTTCACTTAACAAGTTGATAAAACCACAGTTTAAGTTTTAGAATTTGTGTTAATGTATATAACAGATATGTTGGAAGCTTGATTGTTGATTATCAAATGTTAATAAGAACAAAGAAAAACATTTACACATTTGATGAAAGATTAAATAATAATCAAACTACTTTTTAGTACTCTTAGAATACTAATATTTTATTCATCTTTCCTTTTTTCTAAAATAACCAAATTACTACGTTAAACTCAGCTTACTGTAGCTTGATAGAATGCATGTGCATGCTGTGTCTGCAAGCTGAGTAGCTTCAAACAATAAAACAAAATTGTGTTACAGCACAACTATTTGCATTCCATTGAAAGGTAAGTAAAATCTCATTGGAACCATTGAAGGAGAATATTGGTGTGCCTTAATGTGGAATTATTTGCCTATTAGATTATGCCTATGTCTGCAAGATCCTTGATTCTCTACTGGTAATTTGCATCTTGTGACTTAGTGTTGATTAAAGATTTGTGTAACTTTTTTAATGCTAATGTCTGTAATATGCTAAGGTAAAATACTAAGAGAATACTGACTAACTATAGAGTGTTTAGAAAGTAAAATAATAATGATTGCATTTTTTCTTTTTTTGTAATTCCATTGACTAGAATATTCCATCTCTGAGCCATTTCCAAAAGTTTGAAACAGTTTGAGTAGTTATTGTTCTTGAATTTTAAAAAATGTTTTCTAATGAAAAATGTGGTTTTATATGTAAATGTAAGGCCAGTGATTACTGAAGGATCTGATCTCAGAAGTGAGCTGTTGCTTTTAATTAACATTGGCATCCCATTATATTCTTTAAAAAACAAAGTAGAAGGATGTAGAAAATTTCTTGTCATGTGCTTAGCCAAACTGCGGACCAATTTACAGGCAGATATAACATCCTTTTATCCTACATATATGGTAGATAAGTCAGCATTCAGAGAGTGATAGACAAGTTGAGGAAAAAATAGAAGTTACTATACAAAATGATTGTTGTCTCACTTCCCTTTTCTTGCCCTAATCTTATTTTTGTGTGTATACTTACTTGTAGTTAACCTTAGATCTTATATAAAGACAGGTGAAATAAGTACAATGAAAATAGTACTTTAATAATACTTTATTTTCTTCTTGTTAGTTTCTTCACTAGTTGAAGAAGGAGAAAAACAGAACAAACGTTTTAGGCCATCAAAAATGTCTTGCAGAGAATCTGCCCCATTGACCTCTTCCTCACAATCAGTAAGCCAGGAGTCACTGGCAGTTAACGAGAAGTTCGTTCCACCTGAGCTCAGTATCTGGGACTATTTCATAGCCAAGGTAATAAAAGTGCTATTCAGATCAACATTTACATAGTCAAATGGAAATGAAGGTGTTTAAAATAAATGTAATTATTGGTGCTTCCAAATGTTTTTTGACTCTGGTTTAGAAAATTTTCATTAGTATCAGGCTACATTCCAAAAAAATATACCCTAGAATATTTTGACCATATTTCTTATCAATCTTTAAGGCAGTTTTTTGATAAATTATGGCTTTTGCATTTTAAACAAAACAGAGTTCTTAGATAAAAAGAGAACTTGGTTAACACCTTCGTGTTAATATACTTGATAATGGTTAAGGAATCAAAGTGCTCTGGTCATCTATCTCCATACACACTCTTTTCTTTTACTACAGACAGTCCTTCATTTTTCTGATAACGCATGAATTCCAAGTACTAGTATTTAGGTAAATAATATTCCCTCCAAAACATGGTTCAAATTTAAGTTACTATAGTATATTAAATGTGAGTAATTGCATAAAGAACAAACTTCCTTGCTAGTTCTTTATTCCAGAAATCACTACATAGGGAAGATATGCCTCATGATCAGTGACCAATCATGTCAGTTCAAAGTTTGTCAGTGATTGATCATTTAGCACCTGTCATTCAATTCACACACAGCAAAATACGCAATTGTTTTGCTTGATTCCCATGATAAACTCATATGATATTTTACAAAATTGGATAATCAAAAAAGGGAATTGGCCAACTCAGATGAAAGTGCAACAAAAAAATGAAAATTGATAGTACTAAGAGTGAAATTCAAAGTGAACATACAGTTACAGAAAAAATTGCTAACTGTGGGAATGTTGACACTGCTACCATTTAAAAGACTCGTGTAGCCAGAGGAATTTAGTAAAGGTGAATTTTATCAACATAAATGTAGAAAGAAGTTATAAGGAAGGATGAAGATGTTCCAGAGATAGTGACCTTGGCAAAAAAAAAAAAAAAACATTACATTAAAAAGGACTCATAACATTGAAAGTGCAAAGAATAAAATACTGGAAGCTGATACAAACTGAAAAAGAAATATGACTATTTTTTAAGGCATAGAAAGGATGCTTGCTAAATATCCCAAGTTACAGAGTTAGAAGAAGACAATCACTATTCAAACTACCCTGATACATTTTTTACAAAGAAATAAAACATTTTAATTCTCAATATTTCTAATATTTTAATTAGAGTATATGAAATATTAGTTTTACTATTTTTAAAAATTTCCCTATACATTTATATTGTAGCTGACAGTAAGAGAGGTTTTAGTGTTTTGACAAATATTTTTAAAGGTCACAGAATACTTGTAATTTTTACCATTGATTATTAGTATTGCTTGTATAGTTTCTGTTTGGTCATTTTTACAGTCATGCATTACAGTGCAAAGGAAAGACTGCCTGTATGTATATTCTGCTTTTCATGTCATCAGCAAAATCCCTCACATTCTCAACTTCTAGATGTTCTCTTTACTTCCTTGCATTAATTAACATCTGACTATTTCCTGCTGACACCAATCTCCCAGGCTTGTTAAGCTGTGGCTTTATTTTTTTCATATCCTACATCCTGCAGGGTACTGAAGGGAGTTTGTATCTCCTTGTTTCTCATTGCCTTTTGCAGAGTCATTTATTCATTCAACACATATTTATTAAGCACTTCATTTATCTGGGAGTATTTTTATTTCACCCTAATTTTTTGAAAAATAGGTTGCTGCATATAGGGTTGTTGGTTAGCAAGGCTTTCTTTAGCTTCTTGTTCCTGGATATCCTTATTAAATTTCTGGGGTCTGCCCTTACTCCAGTCTGTATCACAACCCCAAAGAAGTTCAGATATTAGTCTTCCTGAGTTGTTTGCTAATGATATCTCTATTGTTTCTGATAATACCCATGGGCATGAGATTTTAAATACAGTCCCTTCTGGCAGTACATTGGAACTATTAGTTCTTACAGCCTATCCTGCTGGCCCTCGTAGAACTTCCATACCACAAAGTTTGGGGTGGGATGGGAACAGCCTCTGACTAAAGTTCTCACTGTTTTACTGAGATTCAGTAGATTTTTCTTAAGTAAATGCTTTTCTACGTGTTGTATGCATTTGGTCAATTTCCAGTGGTTGTTTTTGACAGCTTGTCTAGTTTTATTGTTGCTTTTTAGAGAGAGGATTTACCAAGCTCTTAATTCAGCTTTTCCAGAAGTTCCACCCTCCCTGCTATGTTTCTCTGTTGGACTCCCCTAGATCCAAGATTTTACAACTTTTTTTCAAACTTCCCACGTGTCTTCCATCCTATGCTCACTCTTAACTGATGACTTCACCTTATAAGTCACTGAGGAAAATAAAATCAGACAAAATTCTTTCGTCATCCCATCATAAGTTACAACGCGACCTACATTTGCTCCCATCTTATTCTTCCATCCTGATAAAATGGAGGAAGAGTGCTTCCTAACGAAGACCATTTCCTCCCAGTTCTATTCTGACTCTCATCCTCACTTTTCTTCTCTACTCTCTCATGTGTCTTCAGTTCTCTTCCTCTGTAGTGGCTTCTTCTCATCAGGACAGAAATGTGTCCCAACACTCAACTTTTCAAAACTGTATACACATTTTCTATTACCTTATTTCCCTTTCATACTTACTTGTATAACTTCTGACCCAATTACCCCACTGAAACTGCTCCTATTGAGATTCAGGTAATATCCATGTCAAATAAACTGACACGCTTTTTATCATCTTGTCTAACCTTTTTGCATTATTCAATACACTTAACCTCCTTCCTTGAAATGTTTTTCTCTCTTGTTCTCTTAATGACAGTCTCTTATAGTTTCTTTTTTGTTGTTGTTGAGACAGAGTCTTGCTCTGTCACGTGGGCTAAAGTGCTGTGACGTCAGCCTAGCTCACTGCAATCTCAAACTCCTAGGCTCAAACAAGCCTCCTGCCTCAGCCTTGCGAGTAGCTGGGACTACAGGCATGAGCCACCACACCTGGTTAATTTCTATTTTTAGTAGAGATGGGGTCTCACTCTTGCTCAGGCTGGTCTCAAACTCCTGAGATCAAGTGATCCTCCCGCCTTGGCCTCCCAGAGTGCTAGGATTACAGGCATGAGCCAATGCGCTCAGCCGCAGTTTTCTTTTTTTCTTAAGCTTATTGTTTATTCCTTCATAGTCATCTTTTTTCATCCTTCTTCTACTTGACCCATGAATCTTGGTCATCTCCAAGATCTGGGGATTTGATACTTATTTTCTCCAACACCTCCCCTCTTAAACCCATAGTCCTTCTAATTTTAGTAAATGGCATCTTCATCTTTAGAGTTGCTCAAGCCAAAAACCCAGGAATTGTTCTTTCTTCCTCACTTGACTTTGCTCTCCAAATCTCTCAGCAAATCTGTCAGTGCTTTCTCTAAAATATAGCTTGAGTCTGTTATTTCTCTCCAGCTTTGTCATGTAACACCTATATCGGGCTGCCAACTCTTGCTTTAGTTACTGATGTCCCCATTTCTGCTCTTGCTATTTGACTTTTCTCTCATAAGAGAGTGGTCATAGCAATATTCTTAGGATATAAATCTCAGTACTTGTCCTCTACCTAAAACTTATTAGTGACATTCCATTACACTTCTTTACCGTAGCGTATAAGACCCCATCTGAGCTGTCATCTGCTATTCTCTTCAACCTTTCAACACTTAACCTCTTGCTTAGCAGAATTCTTTTTTTCCACACCAAACTCTTTCCCATTTTAGAGCCTTTTTGCTTGCTATTTCCACTGCCTAAGATGCTTTTCTTCCTTCTTGTTATATAGCTTCTTCCTTCTGTCCTTTAGGTCTCATTTAAATACCACTCACTTTTCAAAGAGGCCTTCTGTGACCTCAATTCTCCTTATTCTCTATCTCAACTCTTTTTTTTTTCTTTATAGCACATAATACAATTTGCATTTAATTTTCTGTTATTTGCCTTTCTTTTCAGCTAAAATGTACACTCTATAAGGGCAGTAACTGTATCCATCTTAATTCTT
Source organism: Varecia variegata (assembly GCA_028533085.1). Classification (NCBI taxonomy): domain Eukaryota; kingdom Metazoa; phylum Chordata; class Mammalia; order Primates; family Lemuridae; genus Varecia; species Varecia variegata. Next base: position 100,442,415 of record CM052439.1, on the reverse strand, counting down.
ACATCAAGCACACTTTTTTGGCACATAGTGGATACTTAAATTTTTTGTCGGCTGGATGAATAAATAAGAGAATTGTTTAAAGTGATGTCAAAGGCACAGAATGGCAATAGTTACTTATAAAGAAGTACCTGCAAATGGTATGAATTGTTACTACCAGATTATATGAGTATATTAAATCAGGTATTTGGATGATAAATTGCATAATTATTTTATTTTAGCCTTTTCTACCCCCTTCCCAAACTCGAACAGAATATGATTCAGAGGAGAGTATGGAAAGTGATGATGATGATGATGATGTTTTAGCATCAGATTTCCATCTCCAGGAGCATTCTAATTCAAATTCATATAGGTATGGAATATTTCACTTTAAGCTTTTTCTTTTTTTTCTTTTTAGCTCTCCTTAAGGATCGCAGATTTAAGCTTCTTTTAAAAAATCATCATGGTTTATATAAATAATGTTTTTGAAAATAATACCTGTGAAATTTATAGCTTGGTGAATTATATTAATATTATAACAGATTATTTGGTTAAAATTGTTAAGCTTATTTCCTTAACAATAATTTCTCAGTTAACTTTTTTTTTTTTTTTTTTTAAATTTTCTTTCTCTTCACTCTCTGGGTGATGGGATCTCAGTTAACTTTTGATTATCCATGAGTAGACCATCTATGATTTGTATCATATCTCACAAATCCTGTTCCAGATTATGCCTTGCTTTTTGGACCTTAAGATAAACAAGTTCCACTGTTTTAGCCTAGAAAATCTGTAGTACAGAATAACAGTAGTACTATAAGTTATCAGTAAGTACTATCACAAATGTTCACAATGTTCACCTCCAGCTCCAATCCTGTATTTCTCTTACATTCATGAGTGATGGAATATTATCCTGTCTCTATAGACATGTTTATATCTAAAAGGTGCATATTTTTATGAAAACATGGTATGTTCATGGTGTAATAAAAAATATGAATTTTCCCGAAGAAGTATATTGGGGACAGTGAAGTCATTCTTTATTGAAAATTATTATGAGATTTTTACTTACTGGTATATTGGTTTTATTACCCCTTTGAATGAATTTTACTTTTGGAATATATAAAACATTCACATGGCTCAAAAGTCAAATTATATAACTCAACAACGACAAAAAATAATTAAAAAATGAACAAAAGACTTAGACATTATAGCCCACAATGAGATACCATCTCATACCCATTATGATGGCTGTTGTAAAAAAAAAAAAAAAAAAAACAGAGTTGGCAAGAATGGGAAGAAATTGGAACCTTTGTGCCCTGCTGGTGGGAATGTAAAATAGTGCAGCTACTATGGGAAACAGTATAGTAGTGTCTCAAAAAATTTAAAATAGAATTACCAAATGATCCAGCAATTCCACTCCTGGGTATATACCCAAAAGAATTGAAAGCAGGGATTTGAACAGATATTTGTATACCTATGTTTATAGCAGCATTGTTTGCAGTAACCAATGGGAGAAAGCAATCCAAGTGTCTGTCAAAAGATGAATGAATAAACAAAATGTCCTATGTACATACAATAGAATATTATTCAGCCTTAAATAGGAAGGGAAGTCTGACACATGCTACAACATGAACCAACCTTGCGGAGTGAAGTCAGTCACAAAAAGGGAAATAGTGTGTGATTTCACTTATATGAAGTACCTAGAATACTCAAATCCATAGAGACTAAAAATAGAATAGTGGTTGCCAAGGGCAAGGGAAGGAGAAGAACGGGGAGTTATTGTTGAATGAGTGTAGAGTTACAGTTTTGCAAGATGAAAAGCATTCTAGAGATGGATGGTAGTGGTAGTTGCAGAACAGTGTGAATGTATTTAATGTTATTGATCTGTGTACTTAAAAATAGTTAAAATAAGCCGGTGTGGTGGCTTACACCTGTAATCCTAGCACTTTGGGAGGCTGAGGCAGGAGGATTGCTTGAGCCCAGGAGTTCAAGACCAGCTTGAGCAAGAGTGAGACCTCATCTCTACAAAAAATAGAAAAATTAACTGGGCGTGGTGGTACATGCCTGTAGTCCCAGTTACTCAGGAGGCTGAGGCAGGAGGATTGCTGGAGCCCAGGAGGTGAGGTTGCCAGTGATCTGTGATGATGCCACTGCACTTTAGTCCTGGCAACAGAGCGAGACTCCATCTCAAAAAAAAAAAAAAAAGGTTAAAATAATGTGTTCCACTTGAAATAAATGAGAAACTGAAATACCTTTGTTTAAAGTCAAACTGTATAAAAATGTGAAATTAAAAGTCTCACTTATATTTCTATTTCCTCCACCCAATTCCTTCTCTACACCATCTACCTTTTATTAGTTTCTGGTTTATCCTTCTGTTGCAAAAATAAGCAAATGCATGTATATAATCTTATTTCCCCTCCTTTCTTGCACAGAGAGTCACATACCATATATAGTATTCTCCAACTTGCTTTTTATTTAAAACATACTGGAACTTCTTTATGGTTACCTTAATATTCCATAGTTCAAAACTAGTTATTCAAACAGTAATCTATCTCCTGGTGAACAATTTGGTTATTTCTACTCTTGTGCTATATAATGCTGACATGAGTAACTGCATGCATATATTCTTTTGTGGAGGAATATCTTCAGGGTAGATTCCTAATAGTGGAATTATTGGGTCAAAAGGTGGTGTACTCTTTAAATCCATATATAAATCTTTAATAGATCCATTGTTACTTTATTTTTAGTTGGTCATTGATGCGATTGGCAATGGTGCAATTGGTGCTCAGCAATTTGAAGACTTTCTATCCCTTTGCAGGTCATGATCTTGCAGGTAATAAATATCTTAACATAAACTGATATATGCCATTACTTTTGATTTACTATTCTGTATTTGTTTAAATAGTGGAGAAAAAAGTTTAGTAACTTTCTATTGTAGAAGGTAGGCTTCTTTTAACCAAACCAACCATCTGCAAATGTGTCAGGAAGGCAACACCAGAGAAATCAGGAGCACTGAACCTGATGTGATTGACTACATTGAGACTCTATAGCTCTAGCCAAGTGTTGAGGGATTTAATAATGATAGACATATAGAAAACTAAGCCAATGCAAAAACTAGCAATTATTAACTTCAAAAGGAGGAAAAGGTTGTATAAGAAAGAAAGGGGCATGATAGTATACCAAGTGGTTCAGCTACGAATTGTATTTCAATGTATGTAATGAAAACATTAAAATACCAATTTAATCAAAAAATTTTGAGACTATATTAGGATGATGGAGAAAGAAGTTTATTCTCATACGCTATAGTAGTAAATCAGTAGATTATTACTAAAACTGAAAAATCAAGAACTCACTATGGAAACATGTTGTTTAGATATGGGGAGGTAAATAGCAGGAATAGCCAGAAGCTGAAAGTAGGATCAGGAATTAAGAGTATGGAGGGGTAGAACTAGAAGTGCTGAGTTTCATGGCAAGTATTATTTAACTTTTTTTTTTTTTTTTTTTACTTTGTGTATTATTTTTAATTTCTAAATCTTAGAGTTATGTGCCATGCAGAAATTGAGTTGATATAAAGGTTTAAAGCAGGCCAGGCACAGTGGCTCACGCCTGTAATCCTAGCACTCTGGGAGGCCGAGGCAGGTGGATCGTTCGAGGTCAGGAGTTCGAGACCAGCCTGAGCAAGAGTGAAACCCCGTCTCTACTAAAAATTGAAAGAAATTATCTGGCCAACTAAAAATATATTTAGAAAAAATAAATTAGCTGGGCATGGTGGAGCATGCCTGTAGTCCCAGCTACTCGGGAGGTTGAGGCAGGAGGATTGCTTGAGCCCAGGAGTTTGAGGTTGCTGTGAGCTAGGCTGAAGCCACGGCACTCACTCTAGCCCGGGCAACAAAGCAAGACTCTGTCTCAAAAAAAAAAAAAAAAAAAGGTTTAAAGCAATTAATTTTCCTCTCACACATATTTTCATGATCTTTAGTATTTAGTACATTTTTCATGTGAAATGAAAGTCAAAGCAGTAATGTTGAAATGCTTATACAGATTTATAACATCCCTTTTTTAATCCACTGAATTTCTGTGCCTACCTCTCCTTCCACATCTCCCCTGCCAATGTGTGTGTTAATAGCTTCACTCAGTCTTTCTTACAATTGAATATAGCATTTTACTGCAGAAGATAAATGTGGGTCAATTATATTTTCCCTTTTTAGAGCTTCCAGTTAGTTCACCTCTTTGTCATGCGGTTCTAAAAACTCTTCAGTGTTGGGAACAAGTTCTTCTCCGACGACTTGAAATCCTTGGTGGGCCACCTCAAAACTACATTGCAAGTCATACCTCTGAAGAGAGTTTGTCTGCAGGTCCCGCAATTCTCCGCCACAAAGCTTTACTGGAACCTACAAACACTCCTTTCAAGTAGGTTTTCCTATGGGTACTGTTTTTAAGGTAGGAGTGTTAATAAATCAGAATGTTGTCAGGTAATATTCAGAGAAAAAATATTTAAGGCCTACGTTTAATTTGCTGTTCTAGACTCAAATCTGTGTCTTTGTGTAATGCCTATGGTAGTCTAGAGGTTAGCAAACTTTTCTTGCAAAAGTCCAGGTAGTAAATATTTTAGGCTTTTCAGACCATATGTCCTTGTCACAACTACTAAACCCTGCCATTATATAGTAAAAGCAGCCATAGGCAATGTGTAAACAAATAGACATGGCTATGGTCCAATAAACTTAATTTTGAAAATGGAAGTAGACTGGATTTGGCCTATGAGCCATAGTTTATTGGTACCTGCTCTAGAGCGGAGCTATTCAAAGTTGCTGGTTAGTAATTGTTTTGTTGTCTCAGAGGAAAGAAAGTGTGAATCAAAAGGTAAATCAATGCAGTGCTTGCTTCATTTAGAAAGAAAGTCTTGCCATGAAAAAAAATTTTTTTTTTTTTTTTTCTTTTTTTGAGACAGAGTCTCACTCTGTTGCCCAGGCTAGAGTGTCGTGGCATCAGCCTAGCTCACAGCAACCTCTAACTCCTGGGCTCAAGCAATCCTCCTGCCTCAGCCTCCCGAGTAGCTGGGACTACAGGCATGTGCCACCATGCCCGGCTAATTTTTTCTGTATATATTTTTAGTTGGCCAGATAATTTGTTTCTATTTTTTGTAGAGATGGGGTCTCGTTCTTGCTCAGGCTGGTGTCGAACTCCTGAGCTCAAGCGATCCACCCACCTCGGCCTCCCAGAGTGCTGGGATTACAGGCGTGAGCCATCCTGCCCAGCCTTGCCATTAAAAATATTAGCTGAACTAAGCAATGTATTTAGTGACTTATTGTTATAAGTTTTTTTTGTTGTTTTTTTCAGGGGGGTAAGGGGGAGTGAGCAAGGAGGAGGGAGAGATGGATCACCTAGTGTTATGGTTAATTTGCACTTTTGCAGAAGCTCTTACCTCATTGCTAATCAGTAACAGAGTTTGTGGACTGGTATGTGCCCACAGGCAATACTTTGAGTAGCTCCATGTCTAGATCTCTTTTAGGAAGCATACCTGTTTTTGTTAGATCCTATGGCCCTGGGTTAGGGATTAGCAAACTATGGCCAGCCCCTTGGGCTAAATCCAGCCCTCCTTGTGCTTTTGTAAATAATATCTTATTGGATCACAATGATATATATCATTTGCATATTACCTGTGCCTGCTTTCCCACTGTAGGTTGAACATCCCTGATCCGAAAATCCAAAATCCAAAATTCTCCAAAATTTGAAACTTTTTGAGCGCCGACATGATGCCACAAGTTGAAAATTCCACACATAAGTACTTAACACAAACTTTGTTTCATGCACAAAATTATTAAAAATATTTTATAAGATTACTTTCAGGTCATGTGTATGTTTATAGATGAATTTTGTGTTTAGACTTGGGTCCCATCCCCAAGGTATCTGATTATGTATATTCAGATATTCCAAAATCTGAAAAAACATGAAATTCAAAACACTTCTGGTCTCAAGCATTTTGGATGAGGGATACTTAACCTGTGCAATGGCAGAGTTGAGTAGCCATATGACAGAGACTATATGGTCTACAAAGCCTACAATCTTTACTGTCTCATCCTTTAAGAAAAAGCTTGCCTATTTTTGCCCTAGATCATATGGTCTGATTCTAGTTAATTTATTATAATAAATAACCATATAGTACCAAGGAATTGTGATCAAGTTAATCTCTAACATGTATAATTAAATTTACTGTCTCTCTGTAGATCCAAACACCATCTGGCACTGTCTGTGAAGAGGCTTTGGCAGTATTTGGTGAAGCAGGAAGAAATTCAGGAAACCTTTATTAGAAATATATTCACAAAGAAACGGTGTCTAAATGAGGTCTGTATAAATAAAAATCTGTTTACTATTTTATTATTGAAGTCTTTTATGTTATCGTGTAACCATTAAAAATAAGTTACGTTTTACAGATATTTTGAAAATATATTTTTATATCATAAACATATACAATTAATGCTTAGAAAAGTGATTCAAAAGGAGAGGGGCAGTATTTTCCTAAATTAACTTAATTTAAATTCAAAGTAATTAATTCAGATGTGTTTGGGATTTTTTTTCCTCAAAAAGATGATTAATAGTCTTATCTTCTTTCCTGTGTTTTGAGTTGTCATCACCAATTTAGGAGACAAGGTAGAAATTTGATTTTCATGTGATAGTTTAAAAGAGATCTACATTAGAAGTTTAATTGAAACTGGATTTGTGTACTGAAAACATTTTAAATACATATTTTTTTAATGAAATTTTGCAAACTCAATTTATAATTACACTGGAGCTGGTTGGTTATACCTTGATAGTATCATAATGGTTTTTTGGGGTTTTTTTTGTCATTTAGTTAGTGCTACTAAAAGTACCAGTTTGATGATATGGGAAACTTGCATCTGAATGTAGATTAACCTCTTGCTTCCTTCATGAGAAAATTTTGCTACTAAAAACTATCAGGTGAACTAAACAGTAGACATAGTGATGTAGTTGATTCTTTATCTCTCTTGGACCAGTAACAAAGAAAGAATTCAAAACTGGCAGCTAGTCTGTGTACCCACCTTTTGAGTAGCACTGAACTAGTCTGAAAGCAAGATTTGTACAGTTTTTGAATTGGGAGGAAAAAACAGAAAATATTTCAGTTGGAGAAATAAAGAAATTAGAATGACTTCAAAATAGACAAGTAAGCAAAAAGCAAGATGATACCTAACCTTTCTGTCTTAAAGGAAAATTACATATATATTTCATTGTCTCTTAATTAAGCAGTAATTTATAAGTGGAAACTGCATGTTATTATTTACTATTTACCTGATTTTGTAAATATATTCAAATTGACCAACCCAAGAAACAGAATGTATAATATTCTTGCTGACTTAGAAAAGTTTTGACATTTGTACATTGGTATAACATCAAAATCTAGGCAAACATGAATATATTTCATTTGTTTATTTAACCTCATGTAAAATATGTCTTAAAATATTTAGTATATGAGTTACCATTAAAACAGTTCCGGAAAGTGTTTGGATAAATAAAATTAACAATGGCTATGCTAAGGAAGAGTCTAAGACTAATTAGGATATATTTACTGGTAAGGTAATGTTGCCTGTTTTATTTTAAATATATCTTTCCCTGAAATAATTTATTACAAGTTAAAGCATTCTGATGTAGTATATAGCACTGTTGCTTTATTTTTACTTTGCTTATTCTTTGATTTCTTTGGTGTACCTAATATGAATATGCAAATTTAGAATAATAATTTCAAGTAAAGAATTACTTTTTAAAAATCATTGCCATATTTAATGTTATGAAAGTAAAAACTTATTTTTCTACTACTGATATATGTAGTGTATTTAGGAAATAGTTCTCAAAACAAAACAAAAACTATGAATTATTAAGGAATTAAAGTTTTGTAATTAAGTCAGAGTGGATAGCAGATAATGAGTACAGCTGTGCATTTTAAGATTTCTATATTTTATTCTTAGTTTTGTTAATTTTTTATTGTAATTATCTTAAAAAACATGCATGTAAGTATTGGACTAACAGCTTTGTAACTATCAGTAAGCTAAATATTTTCTCTGAGTTTTAGTTTCTTTACCTGCAAAATGACTATACTACTACTTACTTTGCAATGTTTTGATCAGTAGATTCAACTTATTTAAACCCTGGCACAATTAATGGTAGTTGTTAGAAATTTGTTGTTGTTGCTTTGTTTTATTCTTGCTGGTGATACTCTGAAAAATAGTGACTTTTGATAAAGAGCATATGAAAAGAAAAATTTTATATAATAAAATATAAGTTGGATGGAATTAAATAGAATCTTAAGTTTATAGAGTTGGTATAAAATTAATGTTTACTGGACAGTTGACTAGCCTGTTTTGGGTATTAACAAAATTACCTTCCATCTCTTATTTTTATAAAACGATTATACTAAAATATTTGAGTCCAAGTCACTGTGACTTTCCAAATGGTTAGGAGATAGATATATACAGGTGCTATATTTTGCATGGGATTGATGGGGAGAGTATTTTGAGATTGCTGTCATTTCTTTTTTCGTCTGTGTGTTTGAAAATGAAATTTTACAGTTTCTTCATCTGACCTTACCATTCTTGTGTATTCTCAGATCTTTTCTATTCTTGTATAGCGTAGTGTACTGGTGCATTCATTTTAAAATAGAATGTCTTCTCTATCTGTAGTTATTTGGAAATTAAGTACAGATGATTGCAAATAGACTCTCTAAGTCATTCCCAGTGAAAAATTGGGATTTGATAGCTGCCATCTTTGGCCCCAATTCCTTTTTCTGTTTTATTTCCTAAGAATAACTACAGGTGTTGAAACAACTCTTTCTTTAACAAGTGCCCCTGTTCCCTTTTAGGAAGGATGTGTGCCTCCAAGTAATTTATTGACTGTGTGACTAAGTCAGTAAGAAAGACGATTAGAAATGTAGAAATTGAAAGTTTCTAATCAGGAGATTTTCCTGAAGGGTCATAATACATAGTAGTATGTAAGAGAACATTTCTACTTTAATTTTCAGTTGATAGTACTCTGGCACCAGTAGATCTGAATTTTTTAATATACAGTACTTCATGCTCAATCTTGCTTTTAATGTCAACATTTCAAAATAAGTTGAGTAGAAATTTCTTAGGCGATAGAATAAAATTTATAGTGATGACTAATGAGTTTTGAGGAATTAAGTTTTCCCTATTCACTAACCATGCTCCCTCACACATGCTTCTTTTAAGGTATATGAAATTTAAGAATACTAGCTCAGTCCAGTGTTCTTTTCTAGTAAATCTGGTTAAAAATATAATTTTAAAATATATCCCCAGTATTTTGCATGTTATATCTCATCTTTATTCTTTGTCATGTGGTTATTCTTTCTTGATGAAGTCATTAGAGGACAACAATGAAACCATCAAAAATTCTATGATGGAGGAGCCAAACATCAATAAGGTACAAATATCATTCAACTGAAATTAGAAATTGCATTCTTTCACAAAAATAAAAAAGTATTTGCATTTTAGTTCTGGACTGGACTCTGATTCCAATGGAATTAAAGTATTTCTCCCTCAAATTATTCTCATTTTAACAACTTAAATATTGCAATTAAAAAAAATGTTTTCTGTTTTGTTAAATAAGAGAATGCAATTTTAAAGGGAGTTGAATGTATCTTGTTTTGGCTACAGATTTTTCTGAGTAAATACAACTAAATTTCTTAATAAATGTAATTACAATGGCAATTATAGAAGCATAGTAGTATTGTTCCATTTTTGCAAGTATCATTTTTGAAGTTAAAATTCTCTTCTATGATATTATCTCCTAAAAATATAGCAAATACTATTATATAGCATTTATTTTACTGGTAGGAATAGCGTATAGAACCATGCCTTATACATAGTACTTAAAAACCAAAGCACAAAGGATGAGAATGTGTACAATCATGAACTAACTTCTAGATGTTCCATGATCACACATTCAAATATGACTTTATTAGGTGGATATTTAACTCATATTTTTCATATTCTATATTTAAGACCATTTCAAGGCCGGGCGCGGTGGCTCACGCCTATAATCCTAGCACTCTGGGAGGCCGAGGCGGGTGGATCATTTGAGCTCAGGAGTTCGAGACCAGCCTGAGCAAGAGCGAGACCCCGTCTCTACTAAAAATAGAAAGAAATTATCTGGCCAACTAAAAATATATAGAAAAAAATATTAGCCGGGCATGGTGGCGCATGCCTGTAGTCCCAGCTACTCGGGAGGCTGAGGCAGGAGGATTGCTTGAGCCCAGGAGTTTGAGGTTGCTGTGAGCTAGGCTGACGCCACGGCACTCACTCTAGCCCGGGCAACAGAGTGAGACTTTATCTCAAAAAAAAATAAAAATAAAATAAAATAAAATAAAAAAAAAATAAAAAAAGACCATTTCAGCAGTGATTTTTAGGGGAAAAATTTCTTAGTAGTTTTTTTTAAGACCACTAATTTCTACCTCTTATTCTTTCCCACAGGAATCACTTGGTAAAATAGGAGAAATAATTCTCTATGCAATTAATTAAAAAGGATGATTTCATAGCAGGTGTATATTATAACTAAAATTTTGGCAAAATAAATATATATGGTCCTTATTTTGAAATTTTCTAATGGCCTTTGGGAGTTTTGAGGGAATATAATTCAAGCTTTTAATCAGTTAACAATTTTCCCTGTCTGGGTAATGATTACTTACTCCCATCTACACATTATAGGCCGGGCGCGGTGGCTCACGCCTGTAATCCTAGCACTCTGGGAGGCCGAGGTGGGTGGATTGCTCAAGGTCAGGAGTTCGAGACCAGCCTGAGCAAGAGCGAGACCCCGTCTCTACTAAAAAATAGAAAGAAATGATCTGGCCAACTAAAAATATATAGAAAAAATTAGCCGGGCATGGTGGCACATGCCTGTAGTCCCAGCTATTCGGGAGGCTGAGGCAGTAGGATTGCTTGAGCCCAGGAGTTTGAGGTTGCTGTGAGCTAGGCTGACGCCACGGCACTCACTCTAGCCCGGGCAACAGAGTGAGACTCTGTCTCAAAAAAAAAAAAAAAAAAAGCCATCTACACATTATAAGGAATTCTCATCCAAAGATTTTTCTTTTCATTCTGTTTATAAAATGTTAACAGCCATAATGGTGTGTTTCTATAGTCATCTACATGCTACATTAAAATGCAGTCTTTTGTTGTTGTTGATGTTACCATCATATGAATTTTGGCCAGCATTTTCCAAGCGCTCTGCTATACTTAAAAAAAAAAAAAAACTTTATTAGTTATGCCTGGCCTAAAATAACTGCACATATTTGCAGTGTACAGCTTAATCAATTTTGGCATATGTATAAACTCATGAGGCCATCCCCACAATCATGATGATGTATGTATCCATCATCCCCCAGAATGTATTCCTTCCCTTGCTCCTTTCTTCCTGCCTGTGATGTTGTCTTCCTTAAGCAACCACCCATCAGCTTCCTGACATTACAGATTAATTTCTGTTTTCTGGAATTTTATATAAATGGAATCATATGTTATTTTTGGTTTTGACCTGTGTCCTTTCATTTAGCATAATTATTTTGAGATCCTTCCATGTTGTATTAATATATTTCAGTAGTTCCTTCCTTTTTATCACTGATGCCTATTACATTGTGTGAGTTATACCACAGTTTGTCTATCTATTTACCTGTTGATGAACACTTGAGCTGATTTGATTTTGGAGCTATTTCAAATAAGGCTGCTTTGAACATTCATGCACAAATCTATATGGACATATACATTCATTTCTCTTCTGTAAATGCTTAGGAGTGGAAAGACTGGGTCATATGATAGGTGTGCATTTAACTTTTTTAGAACTGTTAAAATATTTTCCAAGGTGATTGTACCATTTATACATTCTCAGCAGGCAGTGTATGAAATTCCAGTCACATCACATTCTCACCAACACTTGGTACAGTCAGCTTCTTCATTTTAGCCATTTTTAGTAGGTGTGTAATGGTGGTTCATTGTGGTTTTAATTTGCATTGATTCACATCTAATCATGTGCTTATTTGCCATTTGTATATCTTTTAGGGTGAATGTCTTTTCCAATCTTGTGTTTATTTTTTTATTATGTTCGTTTCCTTGATTGACTTTTAACAGTTCTTTATATATTCTGGATAAAAGTCCTTTATCAGATATGTTATTTCCAAATATTGTCTCTTAGGCTATGGCTTATCTTTTCATTCTCTTCACAATGTCTTTTTTTTTTTTTTTTTTACGTATATAAACTATTCATTAACAGACAAGGCCTACAGACTTATTTCTTCTTGGACACCCCCACGGTACGGCCTCGGCGGCCAGTGGTCTTGGTGTGCTGGCCTCGGACACGAAGCCCCCAAAAGTGGCGCAGCCCTCTATGGGCCTGAATCTTCTTCAGCCGCTCCAGGTCTTCATGGAGCTTGTTGTCCAGACCATTGGCCAGGACCTGGCTATATTTTCCATCCTTTACATCCTTCTGTCTGTTCAAAAACCAGTCTGGGATCTTGTACTGCCGTGGATTCTGCATAATGGTGATCACACGTTGCACCTCATCCTCCATGAGTTCTCCTGCCCTCTTGGTGAGGTCAATGTCTGCTTTCCTCAACACCACATGAGCATATCTTCGACCCACACCCTTAATGGCAGTGATGGCAGAAGCTATTTTCCACCACCCATCGATGTTGGTGTTGAGTACTCGCAAAATGTGCTGGAACTTCTCAGGGATCACTAGAGACATGGCAGCAGCACAACCGGCGGCCTGTATGCCTCCTGTGGAAGAGGTTTTTTTTTGTTTGTTTGTTTGTTTGTTTGAGACAGAGTCTTGCTCTGTCACCTGGGCTACAGTGCTGTGGCGTCAGCCTCGCTCACAGCAACCTCAAACTCCTGGGCTTAAGCGATCCTTCTGCCTCAGCCTCCCGAGTAGCTGGGACTACAGGCATGCGCCACCATG
>CM052439.1:100401599-100428979 GCA_028533085.1 Varecia variegata | reverse complement strand
CAACCTTTTCTCATGGGAGATATTCTGATAAAATACAATTGACAAAATCATTGTTCCCTTCTGCTTAATTATGATAAGTGCTATAAGCATCTATTATCAAAACTGTATAATTTGTCCAAAAAAAGGCTCAAGAGAACCATAGATTTAAAATGAAGAGAATGACTTATGTTACTTATACTACAGGTATAAAATAATATAAAGAGTAGTCTTTTTTCACTACATTGAATTTATTCAACACTAGAAGAATGTATTTTTTATCCACAAGTTTACTGTGAAGTGGGAACCAAAAAACAGTCATAAAGCCTGTAGAGTAAGGAGTCAAAATGTATTTTATATACAAAGTTCAAATAATATTACTCCCACAGCAAGAAATATTTGGTATTGCTTAAAACTATCCTTACTATACAGTCTGGTTTGGAAGTTTCCTGAGTTACTGAAGGAACCTCATTTTCTGTAAGCACCATAGCATGTGTCCTGACAGGTGACTAGTTTGTATGAATATCCTCTACCTCAAGCCCATAAATTTAAATAAGGCTCCCACAGCTTCAAAGGCAATTAACGGACCTATTTTCAGAGGTATTAGGTGACATCAAATCACTGCTGTCTTGAGAAAAAAAACACTTCCTCTGTTGAGGGAACTACTATAACTGGCAGCTAAGAGAGCTGAACAATTGAAAGCTAATTAAATTAATCACTGGATTTTTTTTTTTTTCAGCATATCTTTTCATGCCATGAACAAGTCCCACAGATAGTAATTTAGTTCAACAATAAGCACTTTTTATGTAGTGAAAATATTAAGACAGGATTTTTTAAAAAATCTTACTCTGAAGTTCAGATACCTCAAAATAGCTGTTTTCTTCCCTAGGAATAGATCTTTTAAAAAATCTTAAGTCTTCCTAAAAAGGAGTGCAGGATGTAATTTAAGGAAAAAAAAAATTTTAGTCATTCTAAGCCATTACTTTTTGACTTATACTCCAAAGAACTCTTTAGAAGTTAACCTAGTACATTTATAATTTTCTGGATGGGAAAACACACTCGGTTTTTCTACACTCTCACAAACGCTTCTGATACCAAATGTGTTGTTTTTTTACACCCCATGCCATTCTCCAACTCTCACATACTTTCGGACCAACCAGCTGTAAATTGGAGTTTCCACAACACCCTCCTCGAGTTTGATTAATTTCCTAGAATGATTCACAGAACTCAGAGAAACACTTTACTTAGATTTACCAGTTTATTATAAAGGGTATCATAAAGGATACAAAGAGGTACACAGGGTAAGGTCTGGAAGCCCACAAGCCTCTGTCCCCTGAAGTTGGGATGTTCTACCCTCCCCACACATGGATGCGTTCACATCAAATCTCCTTGTTTAAGAGTTTATTATAGAGTTTAATCTCTGGCTTCCTCCCCCGCCCTTTTCTGTAGTTTGCTGGTTGAGGCTGAAAGTTCCAATCCTCTAGACCAGTAGTCCCCAACCTTTTTGGCAACAGAGACTGGTTTCATGGAAGACAATTTTTCTTTTTCTTTGTTTTTTTTTTTTTGTTTGAGACAGAGTCTCACTCTGTTGCCTGGGCTAGAGTGCTGTGGCAACAGCCTAGCTCACAGCAACCTCAAACTCCTGGGCTCAAGCAATCCTCCTGCCTCAGCCTCCCAAGTTGCTGGGACTACAGGTGTGTGCCACCACACCCAGATAATGTTTTCTCTTTTTAGTTGCCTAGCTATATTTTTTCTATTTTTTAGTAGAGACAGGGTCTCACTCTTGCTCAGGATGGTCTCGAACTCTTGACCTCAAGTGATCCTCCCACCTCGGCCTCCCAGAGTGCTAGGATTACAGGCATGAGCCACTACGACAGGCTGACAATTTTTCAGTGGATATGAGGGTGGGGAAGGCGGAGCTCGGGCAGTGATGTGAGCAATGCTGAGCAACTGTAAATACAGATGAAGCTTCTCTCACTGCCTGCTGCTCACCTTCTGCAGTGAGGCCCAGTTCCTAAGTTTCATAGAAAACAATTTTCAATTTGGGGAGTGGGGTGGGGCAGGCTGGGCCAGGGGATGAGGACCACAGGACCTCAGCTCTAGACCATCTAAGGGACTCACTGTAAGTCACCTCATTAGGGTAAACTCAGGTGCTCTTTATGAATAACAAAAACCATTCCTATCACTCAGGAAATACCAAGGATTTTAGGACCTCTATGCCAGGATTGGGGACAAAGATCAAATACATATATTTTGTACCACACTGGGTTATTCTTTTTCCTTTTAAATATGTTTTCCGTTTTCAATAAATATTTGTTGAAATCATACTATGGTAGGTTCTGCATAAGTCTAGATGACTAAAAGTGATGAGACCACAGTTCATCACTCTACAGCTACCCCCATTTCTACCAAACATAATTGTACTAAGACTAATTCATTTTCAGAATAGGTCTAGTGTCATTAAACTTGGTCTAATTATTTACATAAGATCAGAAAGAATAGTGATTAATCTTATATAGGCTTTTTTTTTTTTTTCCTGAGTTAGGGTCTCACTCTTTCATCTAGGCTAGAGTGCAGTGGCACAATCATAGCTCACTAAAACCTCAAATTCCTGGGCTCAAGTGATCCTCCTGCATCAGCCTCCGGGGTAGCTGAGACTACAGGTGCATGCTACCATGCCTTGGTTATTTTTTTATTATTTGTAGAGATGGGGCGGGGTATGCCCAGGCTGGTCTCAAATTCCTGTCCTCAAGTGATCCTCCTGCCTCAGCCTCCCAGAGTGCTGGAAGTACAAACATGAGCAACTGAGGCTACCATACCCAGCCTATATAGGCTTTTTCAAAGTACTTTGATGGAACAAATTTCAGATTGGACCTTTTTTTTTTTTTTTTTTGAGGGGGGACAAGGTCTCACTTTGTCACCTGGGTAGAGTGCAGTGGCATCATCATAGCTCATTGCAACCTCAAACTCCTGGGCCAAAGTGATCCTCTTGCCTCAGCCTCCCAAGTAGCTGGTACTACAGGCATGTGCCACCACACCTGGCTAGATTTTCTATTCTTTGTAGAGACGGGGTCTCTCTTCTGCTCAAACTCCTGAGCTCAAGAAATCCTCCGGCCTTGGCCTCCCAAATGCTAGGATTACAGGTGTGAGCCACCACTTCTGGCCTAAATTAGACTTTTAATGATGCAATTGACAAGGAAATTTGTTTCCATGGCATAGAATATTTTAAAATAAAGTATGACTAATAACATTCTAGGAGAACATATCAGATTTTTAGGAATTATATACAATTTCTTGAATACTTATATCAATTACATACACCCATACAAATCTAAGAAGGTTAGACATCACCTTTATTTGACAGTGTTTCCCATGCAATGTAACATATCAGGCAAGCCTAATTAGTTTACATCTCTTTTAAGAGAAAGAGAAAACAAATTATTTTGCAGTATTCCAAGTGTCCTTTGGAAACTTCCAAAGTTAGTTTGAGGTGAAAAAGACTTAATTTAGAATTTGATTTTGGGAAATTTGTCAAAAATACCAAATGATTTAAAACACTTGATTAAAATAGTATCACAGGTCACTGGAACAACACTTATTCATTTGGCCAGAATGATAATTAAAAGACTTGAAAGGCAAATACAGAAAGTTACATTGCTGTAGAAAAAACCTTAGCTTTTTTAATATTCAGAAGATGCAGTTTTCTTAAGTATTCAAAGAGCTAATTAAAGACAATGTGAAGCACAGGAAATTATTATTTGATAAAACACAAAATCTTGGTTTCCTAGTGGGATTACTTAAAAGGTAAAGAAAAACTTTTCACAATCTCTTATTAAGAGAAAACCAATACTCCAGGAAAAACTTTGTACCAATGTACTTTTGATATTAAGACTCATCATTGTTTTAATAACATACATAAATCCATTCAAATATTAGCCAGCTTGACCATAGCTCAAATTCCTTTCTAAATTTCTTTTCCACAAACCTTCTACAACTTTCTCATATCCATTTATATTTTGTCCTATACTTTTCCTCTTTCCTAATGTGGAACAACTCTGCTTTAGGACAAAAATTACTCTTTTTCCCATAACAGAAAACATATCCTTCCTACTTCATAGCTTCACTTACCAAAAGCATATCTTTCCTCACATACAGAATTGTTTCTCTTATTATTTTTAGTAGTTTTAAATATTAATTAGAATTACTGACTTTTAATAACTTTAATTTCTAGTGAAAACTAAGAAATAAGCAATTATACATTGTCACACCAGCATTCTATAGACTGGTAATTCTGTAAATATACTTTTTCATAATTTACAGAAGCATATTCTTTTTCATAGTACAGTTTTTCATTGTGGCATAGGACATATTTACTAACAGACCCAAATAGCTTTAGTTCTTTTGTCATAAGAACCAAAAGTTAGATAAGCTTATGTTTAACAATTAATGTTTTGGTATTTTACCTTATTTGGAAATGATCTAGATCTTCATTGAATATACATTGTTTAATTTAACTTAGTGAAACTTTAGGAGTATGGTTGCCAAAGAGATTTGGGAAACTACTTTTAAATAGACATGACACCAAAAAAGACTAGCCATCATCAAGATAGTTTTTTATTTTTTTATTTTCTGCTGAGAAATTTTGTAATAGAGATAATGTGAGCTTATTTGACTAGTAAAACCAAGTGAAATAAAAGATATGTATCATATATATAATGCTCACAGTTCTAAAGATGTATCTGCTTTAGTTAAACCAACAAATGTAAATTAGCTTTTATTTACCAAAGATTATCCCAGATCACGTGAACTTGAAAAATATTTGGGTTAGTTTCTCTCTTTCTATTATAAAAGTTTAAAGAGTACTTAATTTATATATATATATATATGTGTGTGTGCCATTTATTGCTAATTAAGTGCTTAATTTATGTAAGTACCAATTAAGTGGCTTAGTTCTCTAAGTCAATTATTTAGAGCTCCTTTATAAATTAATTTGGGCCGTACCATCTGGAGATAAAAAATATTACACATACATAACATATACAGACATACATAAACATATAGACAGAAGCAGATCCTATAGCTTTCATTCTAAAATTTTTGACATGTGCCAGGTACAATAATGTCAAACTCACTAGTTTATAAAAGCCAATCTGGATCCAAATTGTGTTTTTGGCCAATAGAACAAGATTATTTGTGAAAACTTTTTACTAGTATTTGTGAAGAAAGATTTTTAAGATTTTTCATTTTCCTTTTCGTAAGGAGTCTTTAGAGAGGCAATTTCTGATTTATTTAATCTTTTAGCAGCCTCTGCATACCAGTCAAAAAATGCATCCCATTATTTCTGAGGCATTAGGGATTCCTTCCTTTCCAGTATGCCCTATAGTTGGGAAATTTTGTCTAAAAACTTCCTCATTGTGGCTACCGTAATTCTAAATTGTGTTTGGTAAGGTTTACCCATTTGTCTAGAAAGGCTTGGGTTCTAGGTCCATAATGTACATAAAATTAGCTGGAGTTCCTTCCAGATGGCGGAATTCTAGACTCATTAAATTCAGAATGAACCCATGATTTCCTATCTTCTCAAAACTATCCACATTAGGCTTCCTGTCTATGCTGTACCCAATCTGACTTCCAGACCTAGTATGGGTGAAAAATACTCAAAGTTGCAGAACTCAGATCTGGTGGTGACCTCCAAATGCACAGGGAAAAGCAGTGAGCACAAGGGATCAGCAAAGGGTACTCTGTCTTGTTACTCATTGCTCCTGGGTGTCATCATCAGGGAGCCTTCTTTGGGTCCCTCTTCTAAAACTAGAACTGTTAAGAGAAACTGAGGCACATTGAAATTTTAAAGAGTTTATTTAAACATTCACCTCAAATTCATGGATCAGGCAATACCAAACAATAAGCAGTCAGGGCTTCACCAAGGTGAGGAGAAAACTTTCATAAGGTGTTTGAGGAAGCAAGACAAAGATTTGATTGGTTAAAATGGAAAACCCTTAGTTAGAGGTTGGTTGGCAGTTTCTGATTGATAAGTCTCTAATTAGAAATTAGTTGATGGTTTTTGATTATTGGTTAAGCTTAAGTTTCCTTTTACTATTTACATTGAGTTGGGTTTCAACTCCAAAGCCCTGGAGGCATCTCAGCCTAAAGGCCTCCCAATTAATTTTTCTTTTTTTTTATTTTAGAGACGGGGTCTCACTATGTGACCTAGTCTGGGGCACAGTGATTATTCACAGATGCAATCATGGCACACTACAGCCTTGAATTAACGGCCTCAAGCTATTCTTCTGCCTCACCCTCCTAAGTAGCTGGGACTACAAGCACATGCCACCATGCCTGGCTCTCAATTTCTTTTTAACACCATAAATAATAGAAAAATCTGAGTTTTTAAATGCAGTTAGCCCAATTAATTTTTCTGATTAAGCTAAACAAGTACATTGGGGGAAAAGGGGAAGAGTCAACATCCCCAGTCTCAACAAATTATGCTCACCCTCTTACCCCCGCCCAATGGTGAAACATCTCAAAGCAATTGAAGTTCATTTATTTTAAATACTTGGGAAGGAATGAGGGAAACTTGATGAATATGTGATTAGTAATGTGCTAGATATTTTATATATATTAATATAATTTTTAACTACCCCCATACTGCATTAATATTGATAATTATACTTAATATAAATTGTTATATATTAGGTTTATTTCTGAGTGTTTTATATATATGATTTCATTTACTTCTCACAACTGTCCAGTGACTTATATGTTGTTAGTCCCGTTTACAGGAAGGAAATAGTCTCAGAGAGATTAGGTAAATTTTCTAGTATAACACAAGTAATAAATGATAAAATGAAGAATTAGTAATCGTTTAGATTGTTCATATTCCCCAATGAAATAGATTATGTATATTTAAATTTTAGAAATGATTTTTTTCTTCAGCATGGCATTCAGAACCTTCCATAATATGATTTTTTTCAAAGAAAAATGTATAAATTTAAACATTAGTGTGGCTAGTTAGCTCAGTTGGTTAGAGCATGGTGCTGATAAACATTAATAATATGACTGATAAGGATTGGCTCTTTTAACAATCCCAAGAATTTGTCGTAGTGAATAGTTATCATAAAAATTATTTATTAAAGGCAATTAAAACATCATTGAGGCTGAGCACAGTGGCTGTAATCCTAGCACTTCGGGAGGCAAGGCGGGGGGAGGATTGATGTCAGGAGTTCAAAACCAGCCTGAGCAAGAGTGAGACCCTATTTCAACAAAAAATATTAATAGAAAAATTAGCCACGTGTGGTGGTACACATGTATAGTCCCAGCTATTCAGGAGGCTGGCTGAGACAGGAGGACTGCTTGAGCCCAGGACTGTGAGGATGCAATGAGCTGTGATGACGCCACTGTACTCTAGCTCAGGCAACAGAACAAGACCTTGTCTCAAAAAAAAAAATTTTTTTTGAGATAATTTTAAAGGGACATACAATTTATAGAGATATGATTTGAATGTTTCTGTTGTTTTGTTGGAGGATATGTTCAGTCAAATGAAAAGTACATCATTTTTATGATGTACTTTTTATGATAAAGGGTATTCAAATGAAATTTCATACAGAAGTAAGTTCATATAAATTGACTATGATTCATTTCTTAGGTGTTTCTTCCATAAAGATTTGCATATTGAATTAAGAGATAAGTTTTCCCAAAGATTCTTGAAATAAATTTGCAATTTTTGCTCTCCTATAATGCAGATCTGACAGGAGCTCAAGATGGAAGTGTCAGAATGTTTGAATGGGGCCATTCGCAACAAATAACCTGTTTTCGATCTGGCGGCAATTCAAGAGTTACAAGAATGAGATTTAACTATCAGGGAAATAAGGTAGTATGTAAAAATGTAAATGGTAAAAAGGGTTGATTGTGTTGGAGGTTCATAAATATCACTAGTTTGGGTTTTTGAAGGAACAACTCAGTGAGCTAGTAGTATAGTATTAATCTTTATGAATTTTTTTTTAATTCCTCTCAAAGATCACTTAAATTCATTTGGTTCTTCCTGGAAGTGTGTTTTATATATATATGTCCAATAAAATTCATTTAAATGATTCTTAAGAACCAAATGATTGTATGTTTACCTTAATTACACATTTTTGATTAATAAATGTTCCTACTTTCTTTATCCCTTGGAACCTATTCAAAGTATGATCCAGTACCAAGCAGCAAATAACATCTGGGAACTTGTTAGAAGTGCATGTACTATTGACCCCTCTCCTTATCGACTTGTTTACCATCTCCATTTTACCCAGATACTGTTGTGATTTGTACACACATTAAAGTTTTGAGAGGCACTGCCTAAAACAAGGCATCCGCAAACTATAGCCTAGCCACCTGTTTTGTAAATAAAGTTTTATTGAACCACAGTTACCCCATTCATTATTTGTTTTCTTTAGCTATTTCCCACTACAATGGCAGAGTTCAGGAGGACAAAGATCTTACAGCTGGCAAACCTAAACATATTTATTATATGGCCATTTAAGAAAACATTTGCCAACCCTGCTCTATAGAATATCCCTTATTGTCTTCAGTTCCCATAATCCTACTTTCCTCACACTGCCTCTCTCTGCCCCCAATATCTTACTGGCCCTTTAAACAATTACAGGGTAAATCAGCCTACTCTTTGTCTTCAGGGCCATGCTTCACCAAAAATTATTCCCACAGACCCTAGCTGATGGTACATCCTGCCTTTTCTTTCCTTTTAGCCTTCAACTCTCCTCACATGTTACTTGTGTCATTTTGTGCTACAACTTTTTTGTCTACCGTGTTTGTTACATGACTCTATTTTCATTTCACAAAAGTCAGTGTTGTTTCATGTAGTTATGAAACAAAATTTTGAGAGCTTATTTCCTAATGCCAATTAACAACATTCTTTTCTCCTTAATGGGAAAGCAAGGGGATTTGATGCTAAAGTCTTTACAATTCTACTGTACCCTCAGTTGTATTCCCTATCAGTGTCATTTATGTGTTCATACTTCCACTTCAGTTATCAATATTATATTGCTCCTCATCACTCTCTACACATCAACCTTTATCTCTCTAATGTATCTTGCCAACAAAGTTATATAACAAACAACATAGTTACATGACTACAATATGAGTAAGATCATAGTATTGTTTTTTTTAAAGAATTCTTCAAGGCTCCCAATGTCAAATTCTTTAGCATGGTATTTAAGACCTTCTGTAATACAATTTATTTTTCAGCTTTAACACTCACTACAGCCTTCCACATAGGCTATTTTAAGGCATGACAAACTATTCATTGCCTGACCAAGTATCTTTGACAGGCAGCCTACTTACTGTTCATTCACTTTAGCCATGATGGAGCCTAATAGCACAACACCTAAGCATGCTATCTCCTCTAGTAGGGAAGCCTACTGAGGTAAATGGAAAAGATGACCCACTCTGTATCACAATAATTCTGATGAATTTGTTAATTATAAATAGCAATGGACTGCCAAAAGTCAGTGAACATTACAGAACAACTAAGAGCCTGGAAAAGGGCATTAAACAAAATAAAAGATCTGTGAGGAGCAATTCCTCAGAGACATTCAGGAATATATTTATAAAACAAAATCAGACTAGCATGAAACAAGGACAGTAGAACAGGAAAGAGTTCTCAGAAATTAAAAACACGATTCCCCAAAGTTGTGGTCAATGGGAGAACTGCTCATTAGAAAAGCTGAATCGCACAGTGGAAATTGTTGAAAATCAAGTTTGTGATTGGGAAGCACAAATTAAGAAATTGTCCCATTATGAAAATAACTCAGGAAATATTTCAGAAAAAGAAAAAAATTATAGAAGAGAAGGAATATTCAAAGAAATAATAAGTATTTCCCCAAAGCAAAGAATAGAATTTTATAAGAGGAAGAGCCTGCCAAGTAGTAGCCATAAGTATTGAGAAAAAACATGTACCTGCACGCATCCTGATTATTTATTTTTTATTTTCTTAATTCAAGGATAAAGAGAATCCTATAAGCTTCTGAAGAGGAGTGGGGGTAAAAATAGTTACGTACAATTTTGTTCCCTCCCCAAATTAATGGCATTAGCCTACTCTCAAAAATAAAAATTACAAACAAACAATAGGAAAATATCCGCAAAATTCTGATGGACAAGGAATGGGAACTGAGTCGATTTCCATCCAAAGTATCATTCAAATTTGATGACAAAATAAACATATTTTTAGTTATGCAGAGACTTAACACATTCCATGTGTATACCCTTTCTGAAGAACATCCATGGATCAACTCCAGAAAATATACGATAAACCAGAAAAAGGAATAGATTCTAGAAGACTGTCTATAACATATAAAAATAATAAGTTAATATGCCTAATATTAACCATATTGATCAAATTCTTTAAAAGACACCTTAAGGGAGAAGTAGGCAAAGGATATGAGCAGTTTACCAAAAAACTATACGTGGTCAAGGACCATCATTAATAAGTCAAGAAATGCAAATTAAAATGAGATTATTTTCCTGTATAAAATTGACAAATATTTAAAATTTTAATGACATTCAATGTTGACTAAAGTGTAAGAAAAAATGTAATAAAGAAAAAATGTAATCATAGAACAGTATATTATGATCCTACTTTTCTTAAAAAATGTTATTATGTGTGAATGTTTGAATATTCATAGACACAAATCAGAGAAGAAAACACATCAAATTGTTAATAGTTGTTAGATCTGGAGCAGAGGGAAGGCAGGAGTCCAAAGCAGGCATTTGTTGTATGTTATATACTTTATATAAGCATGCATTATTTTTATAATCTCAAGAAAAAAATTCAGCAATTTTACTCATCCTTCAAGATCTGTATCACATATTCCCTTATTGTATTATTAGAGTGTCTTCCCAGTCAAAAGTGCCCTGAGTTCCCATTGTGGAATTCTTTTACTATTTTGCTTTCTACTCTTGTTTGTATGTTTTCCTTAGTGTATTTGAAAGTCCTTATTTTGTCTTTTTCAAAATGAACAAAATTTTCTATCTTATATTTGATAAAGCTTTATCACATAGCTTAATGTGTTAATCCAGTATCCTATATTTGGAGTATTTATAGAAAATATATAGACTATGCTGTTGATTAGTATAATAAAATGGGTATCTGATATTTGTTCCCTTTATGTCCACCCTGGAATTTTTTTAAGTACTGCCTAAATGTTTATCTGAACTAGATCCATGCATAGGTAAAGTGAAAAGTCAGTATATCAATCAAATGTTTAAGAGTCAAAATATGAGTGTTATCATGAAGGTAAGGATAATATGTGCTTTTACATTTATATTAAATACTTTTAAATATTTTTTTTCTCTAAGTTTGGAATAGTTGACGCTGATGGATATTTAAGTTTGTATCAAACAAACTGGAAATGTTGTCCAGTTACTGGAAGCATGCCTAAACCATACCTGGTAAGCCAAGAATTCCTACCTTTATATAAAATTTGAATTTTTATTTTAAAGAAGCCAAGTATATATATTTGAGGCAAGAAGTATTAAATCCAATAAATAAAATCTAGTACTGTGTATTCAATCACTGTACTATAAGCTCCTGTTCTTGTATTATGTGAAAATTATACTGCGAAGCTTAAAAATCCCTTAGTATTAATATCTCGTAATTTGGAAGGCTAACGTGTAGAACCAACATGGTACCTCCAGAGACCTGTACAACCTGTGGATTACTAAAGCCCTTTTCTAACCTCCCTAAGCAGGATATTATACCTAAATAGAATGATTAACAGACCAGTGCATCTGGTTATTTTTCTGTAGTTATCACTTATGAACGAGCTAAGTAGAAAGGACATCCTATAGCTGGTATTATTATTTTCTCATTCATCCCTTTTTTTAGCAGAATACTGACACATCTCTATTCAGGACTACACAGATTTAACCTTCTGTGGCTTTATAGATACTGAATTTATATTTAATATATTCTTCCATGAAGTCCTGTATAAGACTAAGCAATACCTATCAGGAATAAATTTAGAATATAGGTTAAGATTCTGGTAATTTGCCTGAGGTTAAATGCTAGACTACAGTACTGATCTAAGTGAAAGCAAGCAAGCAAGCATGGGAAGCAAGTTAGGGTACTTTGAAAGAATATTAACTTTTTCTGATATTTACATTAAGCCAGCAGATTTAAATGTTCAAGTTTATTTTCCCTAAAGGACTGCTTTTTGCGATAAATTACATAACTGGCTTTTAGAGATAAATGTAGATTTTGTTTGTTTTAAGGACACATCTTCCAGCCAGCTCCACTGGTGTTCCAGGGGCATGGGAAGGTGGCTCAAAGGAAAAAACTTTGGTGTAGTCATTTTGGCATATTTAAATTCATTTTTTACTAAAGAGAAATATCTAAACAAATATAACTTAGAAGCTTTTATAATTGACTAAACCTTTCATAGTTTCTTAAGTTTATTGTTTGATGGAATATTGAGAAATACTGTAAAGTTTCTAATTTTGGTGGCTATTAGTAATTTTTCCATGTATTTGAATAATTATTTAAAAGTTTAAATATGTGTAAAAATACATGATGCCAATTGCTTAACAAAGATAATTAAGTCTATGATAATCTAAAATCCTGGTTTCTATTTTCTCCTAAGACAAAAATTTTCACTGACTATCCTAAGGGAAAATTTTGAAGTTTATCCACTTTATTTTTCCCATGGAACTTTTGGTTGGACAAAAGCAAAGGGCTTTGTAAAGGTTCATGACACATGCAGCCTACTTAAATGGTTCAGGAAAAGTGTGTGTGTGTGTGTGTGTGTGTGTGTGTGTACATGTATGAAAGAGAAGGAAAAACAAAACAAATGTGGTAAATTGTTAAAAATTGCTGAATCTAGATAAAGGTTATATGAAAGTTCTCTGTGTTACTTTTGTTACAACTTTTCTAAAAGTTCAGAGGGAAAAAAGATACAAACAATTTTAAAAAGCCATGAACCATATGATTACTTTTTGAATAATACATCTACCTGGTTGTGAAATTTTTAGTGAGAGCAATAACATTAATTGTTTATAACCATTCCAGACTTGGCAGTGTCATAACAAAACAGCAAATGATTTTGTCTTCGTTAGTTCCTCCTCTTTGATAGCCACTGCTGGTCTTTCAACTGACAATAGGTAAGAGATGATAGCTGAAATTGAAATATGTGTGTGTACAGCTGAACTTTTTTTATTGCTTTATGTACTTTTGTCTCAATGTTTTTATTAATCATGCCATTAGGTAAAATATTTTTATTATAAAGACTTGATTTTTACTTGGAGCATTTTTAGTGTCCTAAATTATAAAGCTAGGAAAGTTCTGATGCCATTAAAAAACAAAATCCATTTCTTCTGTATTTTTAATATTCTGATGTTAAGACAGTGTAGAAGAAAAGGATTTGGTTGTTAGTGGAATAAACATATATCCATATTATTCCCTATGTGTTAAGAAAGCTTGAAGCAAAAAAAAAAACTATTATTTATTGGCCATGTTATTTAGTTAATTCAGTTAATCCCCACTGTGGCCCTACTGAATAGACATTATTACTGTTTCACAACAAGTAAACAAAAAACTCAGAAAGACTTGTTAGTTGTACAATAGCTGGTGACACTCCCCTCCTACCCTGCTTCCAGAGAAAAACTAAGTTTGCCAGAAGGTGTCTCCTCCTGCCCCCATCCCCTCACCCCTCTTTTGGCTTCCGTCATACAACTGAGTTCTGATGTCAAGTCCCACTAAGGTTGCTGAGCTTTTATATTTATCGGTAAGACCTCACTTTGAACTAGAAACAGGATTGTAAGACTATGGATTCTTCAGCCCATCTTCCATGGAAATTTCTTACATATATTGGTGCCACCATATAGCAGAAATGAGTTTTCTTTGTGCTAAAGAAAATTCAGTGTCTCCTATCTGTATATGTCAGTCCAACGGTTAGATTAGACAATCAGTGAATACAAAAACTAGTTTCCATATTCAGACTTCATATAGTATTATTTGTAAATGCATGTTAATCTGAAATTATTCATTATGTAAGCTAGTAGTTTTTAAATTTTGTATAAAATTTATCATGTAAATTTGTTGGTTACTTGTATCTGGTGGTTTTATAAATTTAGGAATCTGTGAGAGCAAGGTTCAATTCAAATGTTATGTAATTATATGAGACCTACTTAGTTTTTTGTTCTGTTGTTAATTTTTTGTGTCACTCAAGAAGTAATCTTTTTTTTTCCAGAAACATATGTTTGTGGGATACTCTTGTAGCACCCACCAATAGTTTAGTCCATGGTAAGTTTTAAAAGCATTTTATACATTCTGCAAGTTAAGAAATTTACAAACTGAAGATGATTTTTAAATGCATTTGTTTTTAATGACATATATTTATTAGCCTCTGAGGTTCATTTTGTCCATGTTGGCAGAATTTGAAAGCAAAAGGATGTATATACATAATTAGTGCTTCACTATACCTTGGTGAGGAACAGTAGGACAGATAATATAAAAATCTTTTGTCTTTACTTTGAATCTGATAGCCACAGGTCATCATTGTGAATATTAGTTAACACTCAGTATTACATCCCTACTCACCACTGCTATTCAGCATTATACTGGAAATCCTAGCTAATGCAATAACACAAGAAAAGGGAATAAAAGGTGTATATATTGTAAGGGAAGAAATAAAACTATCTTTATTCACAGATGACATAATTGTCTATGTAGAATATCCCAAAGAATGCACAAAAGAAACTCTGGGAACTAATGTGCAAGTATATCAAAGTCACAGGATGCAAGATCAATATACAGTTGATCCTTGAACAATGCAGGAGTTAGGAACACCGACTCCTATGCAGTTAAAAGTCCACATATAACTTTTGATTCTCCAAAAACTTAACTACTGCAGCCTCTGTTGACTAGAATTTTTACCAATAATATAAACAGTCAATACATATTCTGCATATTGTATTCTTACAATAAAGTAAGCTAGAGAAAAGTAAATGTTATTAAGAAAACCATAAGGAAGAGGAAATACCTTTACAGTACTGTACTGTATTTATTGATGCTGTAAGTTTATGTTGTCTGTTTACAAGATGAATTGTCTACCTGAAATTCAGACAACCACAGCTTCAGACCTCAGTCTCTGGTACATATCAAGCTATTCAACTTTTTCTTGTATAATGTCACGACTTTTCTTTGCTTCTTGGGAGCACTTTCAGCATCACTAGTGGCACTTCATATGGGTCTCATGGTGTTATTCAGGGTTCACGGTATTTCACTAAACACAATGAAAAATACTTGAAAACCTTAAACAATCCCTTTTTACTGTGTTACTCAATTTACTGGAGAGATAAACTGCTCACATGGAGATGATTAGTGTCACAAAACATTTTAAGCACATACTTGCAACACTTGAGCTCACCTGAATAGCAGGAGGTGGCTACAGAATTATTACAGTAGTACAGTATGTACTGCAGTTAATTTTATGCAGTTAACTCTACCTAAAATGATTTCATACTGCATCTTGACATTTGTTTACATTTCTCTCAACCTTAAATGGCACCATGTACGGTCTGTAAGTATTTGCATGTGTGGGTTTTGATAAATTTTAACTTTTTATTTTATCATAGATTTGTGTATCTTTTATGATAGTAAATGGTAAAATAATATCTACATATATTTTATGCATTCATGTCACAGCTTTTTCTTAATTTTTTTAATATTTCTAGGCTATGTGTTTCATCTGCAAGTTTTTTCAAATTGTTGCAAATCTCCAAAAAATTTTCCAACATATTTATTAAAAAAAAATCCATATACAAGTGGACCCATGTATTTCAAACCAGAGATGTTCAAGGGTCAGCTATATGCTAAATTTAGTTGCTTTGTGATGTACCAACAATGAACAATTGCAACTTGATATTTTTTTAAAAATTACCATCTTGAATAGTACCCAAAATAATGAAATACTAAGGCATAAATCTAACAAAATATGTGTAGGGTCTCTGTGTAGAAAACTATAAAAATGATGGAAGAAAATTTAAACAAATGGAAAGATACTCACGTTCAAAGATTAGAAGACTCAATATATTATTAAGATGTCAGTTTCTTCTAACTTTATAGATTCAGCACAATCCCAATCAAAATCCCAGTATGCTATTCTGTAGATATCAGCAAACTGATCTAAAATTTATATGGAAAGACAAAGGACCTAGAATATTCAACGAAATACTGAAGAAAAACAAACTAGGGGGATTCACACTACCTGATTTCAGGACTTATTATAAAGCTACAGTAATCAAGACATTGTGGTACTGGCTTAAGAGTGGACACATAGATCATGGAACAGAATAGAGAGTAATAAACTCACACATATATAGTAGACTGATCTTTGATACAGGCACAGAGTGGAGAGAGGATAGTCTTTTCAACAAATAGTGCCAGAACAATTGAATATCAACATATAAAAAAAAGTGAGGCTGGTCGTGGTGGCTCACACCTGTAATCTTAGCACTTTGCAAAGTTGAGGTGGGGGGATCTTTTCAGGCCAGGATTTCAAGACCAGCCTGGGCAACATAGCAAGACCCCATCTCTTCAAATAATAGAAAAATTAGCCAGGTGTGGTGGCATGTACCTGTAGTCTCAGCTATTCAGGAGGATCACTTGAGCCCAGGAGTTTGAGGTTGTGGTAAGCTACAATGATTACAATGATGCCACTGTACTCTACCCAGGGCAACAGAGACTCTCTCTCAAAAAAAAAAAAAATTAAAAAAACGAACCTAGATACAGACCTCACCTTTCACAAAAATTAACTCGAAATGGATCTCAAATTTACATGTAAAATGCAAAATGATAAAACTTCTAGAAGGAAACATCGGAGAAAATCTAGATCTCTTGAGTTTGGTGATGAGTTTTTAGATAGAACACCAAAAGCATGATCCATGAGAGAAATGAGTTATCCAAGAATGTTTTAAATAGTAGCCAAAAACTGGAAACAACACAGATGTCCAACAGAAAACTGGTGTATTTATGTAATTTTCTTTGTTGGTGAGGAGGCTTGACTACAAAGGGACATGAAGGAACCTCCTGGGATGATAAAAATATTCTATGTCTTGTTGTTAGTGATGATTACACAGATGTATTCATTTGTCACAATTCATCAGGATGTACACTAAAAATTTATGCATTTTACTCTGAGACAGTTACATCTCAAAGTGATGGAAAAAATCAAAAATCCCTTCTGTATAATTAGTTTTACTTAGAATCGTGTGCTTATGTGAAGATGAATTTTATTAAATACTTAGTATTTGCCATGTACTGTACATGGTTTGCATATATTAACTAACTTAATCTTAACACAACCCTACTAGGTAGGTGCTGTTATCTCCTCTTTTACAAATGATGAAACTGAGACTTAGGTAGATAATTCACCTAAGGTACACATCTAAACCCAGACAAGATTTAAACCTAGGCAGTCTAACTCCAGAATCTTCACTCTTCATTATGCCGTATTCTCTTTGAGCTGTATACAGAGTTTTTTCCCTTCAAATTTGTTAGGCTGGACTTTTTTAAGAAAAATAATAATTGTATTTTTATATTACTGGTATTTTATTGCTGTGTCTTCAAAATCACTAATCTTTTCAATGTTTAATCTGCTGTTACTCCCACCCAGTTTACTTTTCATCTTGAGCATTGTAGTTTTTAATCTCTAAAATTTTGATTTTTATCTTTCATATCTCTACTTAATTGCTCAGTCTTTCACCCAGCTTCTTGAACATATGAAGTTACAGTTAGAATGACTTGATTTTCTTATCTACTAATTCTATCATCTGTGTCATTTCTGGGTTAGTTTCAATTGATAGATTTTGCTTTTCCTTATGGGTTATATTTTCCTGCTTCTTTGCATTCCTTGTAATTTATTATTAGAGGCCAGGCATTGTGAATTTTACCTTCTTAGGTGCTGATTATTTTTGTATTCTGTTAAATATTCTTGAGGTTTGTTCTGGGACAAAGCTAAATTCCTTGAAAATATTTGGATTTGGGGGGGGGCCTTTGTTAAACAGGACAAAGCAACATTTGGTTTAGGAATGATTTTGCCCCACTGCTTGGGCAAACTCTCTGAATCCTCTACCCAATGCCTTGTGAATCTGGAAGTTTTCCACTGTGGCTGGTATGGAACCCAGGTCAACTTGGGTTCCCCTCCTTGTGACATGGCCAGAAAACTCTCTCTAGGCAATAAGCTAGGGCACTTGTATGACTCACCCAGTTTGTTTCCCATTTTTCAGAGATCATTCTTTTTCCTTGCCTGATGTCCATTGTTTCTCTTCTCTTCTCTTCTTTTTTTTTTTCTTTTTTCCTTTTTTTTTGGAGACAGAATGTTACTCTGTCACCCCAGCTAGAATGCAGTGGCATCATCATAGCTCATTCAAACTCCTGGGCTTACAGGATCCTCTTGCCTCAGCCTCCTGAGTAGCTGGGACTACAGGTGCACACCACCACACCCAGCTAATATTTTCTGTTTTCAGGAGAGACGGGGTCTCGCCCTTGCTCAGCCTGGTCTTGAACTCCTGAGCTCAAGTGATCAATCCTCCCTCCTCGGCCTCCCAGGGTCCTAGGATTACAGGCTTGAGCCACCAAGCTTGGCCCTGTTTCTTATATTTCATTTGATGTTTTAATTGTTTCAGGCAGGAGAGCAAGTCTGGTCTATTATTTCATCTTGGCCAACAGCCACAAGTCTTTTTCTTTTATTGTTATATGATTGTTTTGTTTTTTAACTTTCAGCTTTTACCTGCCATGATAGTGGAGCCACAGTTTTAGCATATGCTCCAAAACATCAGCTGCTGATATCAGGTGGCAGAAAAGGTTTTACATGTGTATTTGACCTTCGTCAACGACAACAGAGGCAGCTTTTCCAGAGCCATGATTCTCCCGTTAAAGCCATTGCTATTGATCCAACTGAAGAGTACTTTGTTACAGGATCTGCTGAAGGCAATATAAAGGTAAACACAGTGGATGCCATAGTATCTACAAAATGAAAAGAAATCATCAGACACCTTAAGTCTTTAATCATATTGATGACACTAGTCTATTTAAATTTAATAGTAACATTAACTTCTTTCTAGTCAACAGTGCTAATTGCTATTTAATCTTTTGGTGGATGGAATAATATTTAACTTGAAAATTTTCTATTTTTCAATTGTTTTTATACATGCTTAATTCATGTTGAAGAACTAAATTTTCCATGCATATAAATATATTTCAGACATTAGAATTAGTCTTGACTCCATGTTTAGAGTTATATAATTTACCGAATTTAATTTTCAGATGCTGAGAAATGTACTGACATTTTCTTTTATCCCACATTATTTCCCATTTTTTCATATGTAACATCAGTACCCAACCACTCAGTGCTTAATTTAAGAATTTTGAATGTACCCAGATGAGCCTTCCTATAACAATCTTTTTCAAACTCCCTTGTGTTTAAAACTTAGAGAGGTTGTTTAAAATGTTAATAAACAGCTTGTTTAAAAAACATTAAATAGCTTATTAAAAATTCAAACTGTTGGGTCCCGTGTGAGAAATACTCAGTTAATAAATCCAAGACTGAGGAATCTGCATTGTTATAACACATACCTAGTGATTTTGTCGGAAGGTCCTTTGGCCCTATTTGGAAATGGGTAAGTCAATTTAGACCAGTTCCTAAATTGTTTTAATGATCAACAACCCTATACTTGAGGGGTTTAGTTTCCTAGAATTCATTAATTTAAGCACTAGTGAGCATATTTAGTGCAATTAAGATGTACTTTGTTAGAACCAGCAAATTGTTTTCATAATTCTAAGCCAAAAAAAAAAAAACACTAAA
The DNA here is from genome assembly GCA_028533085.1 of Varecia variegata. Classification (NCBI taxonomy): domain Eukaryota; kingdom Metazoa; phylum Chordata; class Mammalia; order Primates; family Lemuridae; genus Varecia; species Varecia variegata. The sequence continues at coordinate 100,409,153 of CM052439.1, read as the reverse complement.
ATTGTAGGATTTTCAAAAAGGCTTTTCTTAAAATCAAATGTATATACCGATGGAATTATTTTCTTTTCGTTTGAAACTAGTTTCTGATTTGGATTGCCTTCAGTTTAGAATAAGTCATAGTTTTAGATTAGTTCTTTAGTTTGACTCTGAAGTTTATTGTTTTATCAAGTAAAAAAAAGATTTGAAAATATGCAATGTATTCAGAAGCCATAATTTAACAAATTTGTGTCCAGGGGAGTATGAATTAATGAATTTTCTTAGAGTAGAGAAAGAAAGGTTTATTTTGGGGTTTTTTTTAGTGATCCGAATAAAATCAGGAAATAAATTGGTTTCTTTAAACTTAAAATGGATGTCCTGAAGGCATTTGGGTCCTTCACATCAGTGAAGATGCTTATAATTTGCTTTAGAAGCAGACACATTTATTTTGATAAGGGCTAAAAATAGACAATCTTAGTAAATTAAATATCCTGAAATTTCAAAAGTTGTGTCTTGTAATTAAAACATAGTTTTGCCTGCTCTAAGGGCCTCTAGGTGTATTTTTAGCTGTTCTGATCCTCTGGTGAGCATTCAATATTGTAGAGAAGGGATTACCCCACTGTACAACTACACAGCAGGACCTCTACTGAGAGATAGGAAACTGTGATTGTAATCCCTGTGATATCACAAGTTTCTGTAGCATTGTACACTTAACCTCCTTGTACCTAAGTTTTCTCTCTTACTGTCTTACTGGGTGGATTTTTAAGTATTTAATAATATTAAAGCAATTGATAAATTGCAATGCCCTATACAGAATTTAGGTGTTAACAATCCTAGGCCTACACAAATTTTTCTCCATCTTTGTTTTGAAAATTCCTTATCTGCACAGGAAGGCAGGCCTAAAATTTTCATTTATATTCTTAAGGTAATTATCAACCCTAATTTTCATTTTGTTCTTCATATGTTTCAGATTTGGAGTCTCTCTACCTTTGGTCTTCTCCACACTTTTATCAATGAACATGCTCGTCAGTCCATTTTTAGGAATATTGGAACAGGAGTGATGCAAATTGAAACAGGGCCAGCAAATCACATTTTCTCTTGTGGAGCTGATGGAACAATGAAAATGAGAATACTGCCAGATCAGTTTAGCCCCTTAAATGAAGTGTTGAAAAATGATGTGAAATTTATGCTGTAACATTTTCACAAACAAGATGTATAATTTATTACCTACATGAAAGTGGCCAACAGATACAATGTACAGTGATCACCCTCTATGCCACAAATAAGCTAATGCTTTCTTGTTTTTCTATTTATTTTATGGAGCTTTACCCTTGATGCACTGATGCCTTAAAAATGAACAAGGTCATTCAGAATTAGATTACATTGCCTAAAGTAGAATGTATAGGTAATACTGTTATAATACATATTTATAGTATGTTATACTGAGTATGTCATAGTGTTAAAGGAGTTTTGTTTTCTTATTGTTGATAAACTCTTCTGCAGATATCTCTGCATGAATTTCTTTTACAGTAAAAATACCCTTTTTGTAAAGGCAGTTGCACATAATACTCATCACTTAATTCTCAACTCTCTCACTTCCTTTAGCAGACTTACACCTCTCAAACTCTTCTCCTCTTGATTAATGATAGATTGCCATTTGGGTAAAAATCAAACAAATAATGAACATCTTCATTAAAGCTGTCATTGGGATTTCAGTGATAAATGAGCCAAACGGCTCATGTAGTTTTTATCAGTTTCCCCTCTGGAGCCCAAGTTGTGTGTATGTGTGTATGTGTGTATGTGCGCGTGAGTGTGTGTGTGTGTGTGTGTGTGTGTATATGTACATATATTATGCATCTTATTTGAACTAGTTTGTGTATGTATAAGTGAAAACTATAAGTCATATGTTTTGTGCCATAACAACTAGTGCCACCAGAATAACAACTTTTTTTTGCAACTGTTTTTTTCATTTTTGAATTCCCATCCTATTTTTCAAATAAATTTCAAGACTTCCAAGATTATTATTTTTAAGATTATGTTGAGTCAAATAAGTCTTAGCAGGCAATAAAGATTCTGTGTTGGCATATGTAAGACACTTAAAAGTGTGTGACTTTGTCAAAGGATTTTTGAGCATCAAACATCTTACTTCAATTTTATTTATCTTCTTAATTTTTAGGTGCTTTTAGTCTCAAAGTTCTGAAAACCTTATAGCAGTGTTTTTAGAAACAAATGTGAAAACAGTCAAATTAAATAGATAGTATTTACAAATGTAAAATACCCTCCAGAAGTACCATTAATAGTAAATAAAGTAAACCTTATATTTTATTATTTTTGCCAAAATATATTATTTTATTATAAAATATGACCAAAATATTAAGAATGCACAATGCTTTTAACTTAAATGTGCTAAATCCTATCTCTGTTTTGTGCTATACCTTTTCTGATTCAGAATTATAGAAAACTTGATAAATACTTGATTTTAACCAGTAAGACTGCAGGCAGATGGGACTAAGTGTTTGTGGGACAATTATATACTCTTTAGCTTAAATATATTTTGTTTAATAGGAACTATAAAATAAGAGCATTTTTATGGAATAGAATATGGACAACTACTCTCTTGGAAATTAAAGAGTCAAAGCATAGAAATGAAGGAAGGGCTGGTAAAATGAATTTTGTAATATCCTCAGGATACTTTTAAAAGTATATTGTTAAAGATTTTTTAAATTGTATTTCAGTAATTTTAAATGTGTTGAGCAAGTTGCAATGAAAACACTGTCATTATGTAGAGAGTTTATATGCACATAACCTGTACCTATGAATTGTGCAATAACCATGTGACTATTTTGCCATGGAGAAATCTGTGACAGCATCGCAAACAATATTGTTTGATGTAGTTAAGTTATTTTTCAGTAATTTCTTCACAAATCAAGATTCAAAAGGCTTTGAACAATTTCAATGAGATAGAAAATTTACCGTTATGCTTATTAGAACAAAAGGCATTACAGATGAACAATTAAGCATTTTAATTGAGGGTTTATATGGATAACCATAAATTATGTAAGCCCGTATGTATTTACATCCAGAGTCATAATATTTTAAATAAACAATCATGCAGAGACCTTTTTTTGGCATGCTATTGTTTTAAGTAATATTTGTGCCAATTTAGTTGACTTAAAATATATGACATTTGAAAATGGAGAATTTCTGTATTTGTATTTGGTTAAAGTAGGGAGGATTGAATAACTTTCCAAATAATCTTGTTCTTCCTTTTCTTCAATCTTTTTAACTTAATAGTTAAGCATTATTCAAGAAAGGTGGGAATAAAAATAGTTGGTGTATGTATATAAGTATAAAATGATGTACATATGTGTAAAATTTCATCATCCACATTAATGGGAGTGGATACATCAAAATACATTTTTTAAATTGTGCTTTTTCTGAGAATGTGGCTTTCTGTTATAAAAATTCATAACACAGCAAGTTTTATTTTCTCAAGTGTAGAATTTTTCTTTAACTAGAACCATGGGACAATCATGTCCATCCTTCTTTCTTGCTCTGTCTTTGCCGTTGCCTTTCCTTTTTCATTTTTTTTCCTTTTATTTATTTTAATAGCATTAGGGGGGCATAAGTTGAGTTCCAGTACCTGCATATATTGTTCAGTGGTGAAGTCTGAGCTTTTGTACCCATCATCTGAATAGTATACATTATACCCCATATGTATTTTCCTGTTCCTGAATTATTTCAGTTAGAATGAATAATGGCCTGCAGTTCCATCCAAGTGGCTGCAAAATTCTTCCTTTTTTAAAAAAAAAGTTCTTTTAAAGAAAGTTGCAGAAATTTCTCACATTGCTGTCAACAACTGAAACACAATACAAGGATATGTATGTAAAGAAAAGCCTTATATAATCTTAGGGTATAAATAATCTTTAAAACAAGAAGATTTTTTTTTTTTTTGAGACACAGTCTCGCTCCGTTCCCTGGGCTAGAGTGCCATGACATCAGCTTAGCTCACAGGAATCTCAAACTCCCAGGCTGAAGCAATTCTTTTGCCTCAGCCTCCCAAGTAGCTGGGATCACAGGCATGTGCCACCATGCCCGGCTAAATTTTTTCTATATATTTTTAGTTGTCCAGCTAATTTCTTTCTATTTTTAGTGGAGATGGGGGTCTCGCTCTTGCTCAGGCTGGTCTCAAACTCCTGACCTTGAGCAATCCTTCCACCTCGGCCTCCCAGAGTGCTAGGACTACAGGTGTGAGCCACTGTGCCCAGCCAAGATCTTTTTAACAGACACATGTAACAAAAAATTTAAATTTCATATGGCTGGGGGCTACAGTCAAAGCTAAAAGAACAAGTGGACTAGAAGAAATATTTGTGTAGTGATAAAAAACATGTCAATGTCCCTATATATAAAGAGAACTTTATTGGAGTTATTGGAGAAATGATCAAGCTGTGAATAAGCAATTCATAGAACGGGGCATTGAAAAAGTCAACAAGCATTAAGTATGTTCATCCTCATTAATGATTAATGGAATGTTTTTTTATAAGCAACAATGTAATACCATTTTTCATCAGATTGGTTTGAGGTCAAAATAGTGACAACATCCATTTTGGTGAAGAGGCAAGGAAATAGGCATACAAACATTGCTGATAGAACTAAAGTGCTACAAAGTTACCTGGGTGTGTATTAAAATTGAATACATCTATTTTTCAGTGAACAGCCTTTTGAGAAATTATCCTATAAAAATAAAAGTACCCATGCATGGAAATAGGAAAATGTAGGTGCACAGATGCTTGTTGATACATCTGGAGTTAAAAAAAAAAAAAAACTGGAAATCTAAATGTTAATCAGGTAAATAGTTGAATAAATTATGGTACATCCATATAATAGAATATTCGCTCACCGCTGAAAAGAATGTTAAGTTTGTATCTATTGACCTGAAAAGAAGTTGATGAGAAAAACAAACTAAAAAGTAAAAGATGTTATGTTCCATATTGTTTGGGGTATTTTTAGTGTTGTATGTATCTATGAACAAAAATGTGTGGAAAAATATATAAAACTTTTAACATGGGGGAAGGGAAGAACAGGATCACATTTTTCCATACTCAGTATTTTAAACCCCACTCAGTAAAGTAATATCAAAGATAGTTTTGTTCAGTGTAAAAAGCATTTTTATACCAAATATGACTTAATGACTTTGAGAGCTGCTCTGTGGAGTAAAGGGTCTTGTGTCAGGAACACTTTTTTTTTATTTTTAAAGACAGGATTTTGCTCTGTTGCCCATGCTAGAGTGCAGTGGCATGGTCATAGCTCACTATAACCTTGGACTCCTGGGCTCAAGCGATCCTCCAGGCTTAGCCTCCTGACTAGCTGGGACTACACATATGCACCACCACTGCCAGCTATTTTATTTTTTATTTATTTATTTTTTTTAGAGGCAAGGTCTCACTATGTTTCACAGGCTGTTCTCAAACTCCTGGCTTCAAGCAGTCCTCCCACCTCAACCTCCCAAAGTGCTGGGATTACAGCCATGAGCCACTATGCTGGCCAAAATGTTACCCTCTGGAGTAGTTAGAAAAAGTTGAACATCGATTATTTAAATGTGCCTCTTAGTGCTTTAGAAATGTCTGTAGATATTAGTACAGTTATCTTTAAAGCTCAGTCTGTTTTTGAGTTTTTGAAGAATCTTTTCCCTTCCACTGGTTGTCTCCTGCATGTATATGGTCTATAATTCAGGGAGCTAATGCTGAGTTAGAGCATCACATTGTTTCACAAGGCTCCTTGGAACAAGAACACTTTCTTAAGTTCTCCCAAGGCAGATAGAGATGGGTGATAGAAACAATTAGTGTGACAACACATTTCCCTCCACAGTGGATTTACTCATGGACAATTGATAGTCTATTCAATGTATAGATGTGAGCTATGTAACAGAACACAACCAGTACAGTGTATTGGCCTTGGACATGTGTTAAGTAAGTTTGTTTGTTTTTTTTTTTTAAATCCTTTGGAATCTATTCATACTCAGCATTATTTCTGGAATTGCAGCCATATTCACTTCTGCACAACAAAGGAAAGTTACCACAAGAGCAAACAACCTACAGAATGGGAGAAAATATTCGCATACTACACATCCAATAGAGGGCTGATAACTAGAATCTATATAAAACTCAGGAAAATCAGCAAGAAAAAAATCAAACAGCCCTATAAAAAGTGGGCAAAGGACATGAACAGAAACTTTTCAAAAGAAGATAGACTAATGGCCAAGAAACATATGAAAAAATGCTCAACATCTTTAATCATCAGGGAAATGAAAATCAAAACCACAATGAGATATCACTTCTCTCCAGTGAAAATGGCCATTATCAAAAAGTCCCAAAACAATAAATGTTGGCATGGATGCAGAGAGAGAGGAGCACTCATACTCTGCTGATGGGACTGCAAACTAGTATAACCTCTGGGGAAAGTAATATGGAGATACCTCAAAGAGCTACAAGTAGAACTATCATTTGATCCAGCAATCCCATTACTGGCCATCTCCCCAAGGAACAAAAGACATTCTGTAAAAAAGACATCTGCACTATAATGTTTATAGCAGCACAATTCACAATTGCAAAGATGTGGCATCAACCCAAGTGCCCATCAATACATGAGTGGATTGATAAAATGTGGTATATATGTATACCATGGAGTTCTACTCAGCCACAAAAACAATGGTGATCTAGCACCTCTTGTATTATCCTGGATAGAACTGGAGCCCATTCTACTAAGTGAAGTATCACAAGAGTGGAAAAACAAGCACCACATGTACTCACCATCAAATTGGTATTAACTGATCAATACTTACGTGCATGTATAGTAATAGCATTCATCAGGTGTCGGGCAGATGGGAGGGGGGAGGAGGAGATGGGTATATTCACACCTAATGGGTACAGTGGGCACTGTCTTGAGGGGTGGACATGCTTCAATCTCTGACTTGGGTGGGGCAAAGGCAATATATATAACCTAAACATTTGTACCCCCATAATATGCTGAAATAAAAAATAATATAGATCACATTTGATCTGGGAAAAATTAACAATAAAATAAAAAGAAAGATAGACTCCATTACAGTCCCACGAGCAGTGTATGAGTGTTCCTGTCTCTCCGCAACCACACCAGCGTGTATTGATTTGGGACTTTTTGATAAAGGCCATTCTCCTGTGGAAAGCAATATGGAGATTCCTTAAACAGATTCAAGTAGACCTTCCATTCGATCCAGCAATCCCATTATTGGGCATCTACCCAGAAGAACAAAAGTCATTCTATAATAAAGATACTTGCACGCGAATGTTTATAGCAGCACAATTCACAATTGCTAAGATGTGGAGACAACCCAAATGGCCATCAGTTCATGAATGGATTAGTAAAATGTGGTATCTGTATACCATGGAGTATTACTCAGCTATAAGAAATAACGATGATACGACATCTCTTTGGTTCTCCTGGAGAGAGTTGGAACCCATTCTATTAAGCGAAGTATCCCAAGAATGGAAAAATAAGCACCACATGTACTCACCAGAAAATTGGTTTCCCTGATCAACA
>CM052439.1:100368532-100401099 GCA_028533085.1 Varecia variegata | reverse complement strand
AAGTGACAAATTCCAAATACCCAAATCCTGAAAGCTCAGGTGCTGCTGGAATGGAATTTTTGTGGGAATCATTTGCGTTAGGCATGGGTAGGCCTGAGGAATCTGCGTTTTAATAAGGGCCCCTTGTGGATTCCTGGATGCAGGGCCACAGGGTGAGACAGGCTGCTCTAAAGTCACACCCTCTGAAGGCTCCTGAGGGCTCCAGCTTACCTGTGCTCTGGACTGGGCTCCCAGTCCTGGTGGCCTCTGGTGCTGGGTGTGGTTGACCTTAGCAGGGACTGTCCCCCACCTCTACCGCCTCTCAAGGAGAATATCTTATTGTTTTACTGCTCCATCCTCCCAGAAAACAGGACTTCCTCTGAATTATCAAACCCCTCCATGGAGACTGAACTATCACTTTTGTCAAAACTTGTCTGAATGATCAGGAAACAGAAAGGAAACAAAACTCTACTAGGTGTTTAGGGATCTCCTAGTGAATGTCTCCCTTTGACCCTTGTCTTTTGTTTTTTATGAAATGAAATTTTTATCAATAAAAAAATCTGGGAATGATTTTCCCAAAAGAGATAGCGTGTTCCAGTGATTATCCAAGCTACCACCTTTTAGGAGCCTGGAATGACTTATACATGGTGTTTTTGCTTCGTTTTTTTCAGAAGCCACGTATGTTCAAGGAAACACCTCAAACCTTAAGAAAGGATTTAGAGCAAAGTAAAATAAAACAAATAAGACATCTTTCTCTTTTCCTACTTTACAGTTAGAAGTAGCTTTCCAAAAATTTCCTATGCATATGCAGGCATGCATATTTATACACATATGTACAAATAGGATCACACTACTGTGTTTTGTGGACTCTAAGATGCCATTGATTGTATAGTACACCCTAATTTCAAATATATTAAAATATTAATATGAAGAAATGTGCATTTTAGGGTTGATGATATACAGAAAATTACTCTTCTGGGACATAATACTTTTTTCACATTAAATATCTTGAATGTCAGTTCATATCAGCAAAGAGAGAGATCTAGTTCATTCTTTTTACTTTATGGTATACCATATTCCAAATCCATATTCAAATACATATTTTGTATTCCAAATTCACAAATATACCATGATTTGTTTAAGAATTCCCTTATTATTTAACATTCTTACTGTTTACAGGTTTTTGTGTTATAATAATGGTGCAGTAAACATCCATGTTTATATGTCATTGCATATGAGCAATTACATTTATAAGGGAAGTTTCTGGAAGTGGAATTGCTGAGTCAAAAGGCATACATACATTTTTTGGTACAACTTTGATAGAAATCTTTTACTAGCTTCTGTGTTTCTCAGTGTTAGAGAAACACAGAGATGAGTAGCTTCTGCCAGGGTTTCTTGTACAGAAAAGTTTCTGGAAAGGTGGATAGACACATCTAGTTAAGCATTTATATTTATCCATTCATACCATAGTCTTTCAATTCTAAGATGCATATTTTTCATTTTTTAACAGTTCTCAATTGGGGATGCATTGTAGAATGAGTGTGTACCGGTAACGTCATAGTCCTTTTCCCCAAAAAACCCTGATATTAAATTGTGCATCTTACAATCAGTGGCATTTTGGAATCAGGGAAATACAGTGTATTTTAGTAAGAGTGTACATATAATATATGTGCCTGTCAGGATATATTTGGAAATCATTCTTGTTCTGATTTAATGATAAAATGTAGTTTTAATTATTTTCCCATGGAAGCAATCTTGGAAACAAGCCAGAGTTTTGTAGATACCCCGTGTTTATCAGTAGCTACTACTCTTCTTTGGGAGTCTGCACAGGTGATTTAAAAGCCAGTCTTCATTTACTAAAGAGCCTCATTTCAAGAAAAAACATGTCACAAACAGCACCTTGAAAAATACCAATGTCTTGTTACTTAGAGGTACAGATGTTAGAAGTTGATTCTAACCCCTGTAATTTACAGATGAGCAAGCTTCTTGCAGCTCAACACGTGGTATTTTGTGGATCTTGCCCAACTGATGATTGATATTAAAATAATATTATTAGATGAATATTGCAGAGCACGAAGGCACATGTGAGTCATGAAATGATAGCTTTGGTGCAAATAACAGCATTCCCTCCTTTCTTGCTGACATTACAACAATCTTCTACCTGTGAACTCTCTTAGGGTAATCTGCATCATTTTCCAGGGGCATGGTGTAGGCAAGTTTGGCCCCTCACATCTGTGTCTCCCTTTCCGTTTAATAGCTTTTGAAATCTGTATTTTTCTCTCCTCCACTCTTACCCCACCTTTATTTTTTAGTTTTCCAGCTGTGTGTGCAAGTACATCATGCAGGCTGTGCCTTCCTGCCCCTTGGCACTGAAAGGCTTCCGTTGCATTTGGGGTGGCCTTGGGAAGAGGTCTTAAACAGTTGGCAGTTAATAAATGTTCTTGGCTGTATGAGCTTCTTTGGTCTTTCTTACAACCGCTCTGATACTGCACTGCAAGGGTATCAGAGCCAGTGCTCTCCCCGTTGCCCCATTTGGCTCACACTCTCTCCAGTTGTCTATCATCTGCCCAGTAAAAAGGCAAAAGCAGTTGTGCACTTGTGTGATAAAACTGTCAAACTGTTTCTTGTTAACTGTCAACTGGTATTGAAGGAGACAGTTATTTACATTTTCAGTTGCTTTTTGTGAAATTCAAAGATCAAAGACCATGTCTGCAGTTTCCTCCTCTGCTCAAACCACAACTTCCTTCCTCTGTGTTAAAAGCCTCTGCAACATGCGTTAGTATTTTACTTTCTCACCCGGAGTGGCAAATAATAATTTTATTGGACCAAGATGAAATGTCATTTGAGGGCTTTTCCATGGGTGCCTCTGCATCTCTGAGTGGACACCTCTGGAAGACACTTGGAGGGCTTTTCGGAATCATATTTTCTTGTAGAGGTGCTCCTCTCCAGATTTCAACCTTCTTTTGGTCATGGACCCTTTGAGAATCTTGCGGGTGGTGAGGCTTGGTAACCAGGGGTGACTGTGGCTCACTCCAGCACATTCTCGGAAAAGTGACTCTCTTTCAACCGTTGCCTAAATAATATGTTAACAAGATGGCTCTCAAGACTATCGTGCAAAGACAACAGTAGAGGAAACAGCATAAGACTAGGACGGGCAGTTCTGTGTGTGATTAAAGCCTCAGTTTTCAGACTGTAGGAGGAGCAAAGAAGGCAAACTGGGAGCATTGAAGGTGACTCCACACACACACACACACACATATACTCACCAAAGGCACAGCACCCCAAACTCAGGACATCCTGATACCCCTAAGGCCCATCCAAGGGGCTACTGGAGGTCTGTTGGCCTCGGGTCAGAATATTCTGCGCTTAGCTTGATGGGAGTTATATGTGAGCCCAAGAAGCCTAGAGCAGACCATTACCTGAATTTCAACCCTAATAGTTTCCAGGTGTGAGGCCTTGGCTAGTCAAGTTATTCACTTCTTTAAGCCATTACTTTCCCACTGAAAACGAGAGGACCAACTGGGTAATCTGAGTAAAATACTGGCACACAGTAAGTAGTAGCTCAAGTGACTGTTCTTTTCTCTTCCTTCTGTCCATCTTTGATTTCTTTAGTGGGGAGACATTTTCTTCCCCAAGGAGGTGGATTTTAGAGCAACAGAAATCACTGACTGCGCTGAGGCTAATTATATCTCTAAGAACTCAGGCACAATAGATGTCACTCTTCAGCCCTTCTCTCTGGCTGGTGGGCCCAGCGTAAGGCTGGATGGCTGGAGAGGTGGCCGGACTGTTCTGGGAGGGCCCAGAGGGGAGGGCGCCCCACTGCTCTTTGCCAGAAATTGAATTTCCCCCAGGACAGTCACCACACCGCAGGGCCACTCCTCGGGGAAGGCCCAGGGCTGTAGGTCAAGGCAGTGCCTCTGGAGGACTGCAGGGCAGTGGGGGGAAGGAAGGTCTCAGAAAACTGAGAAGGGACAGAACCAAACCTGGTCAGGGCCGATGTTCTGAGAGCAGGGGTTGGCCCTTCCCCTCCCCATATCCCAAGATCCGCTTAAGAGTTTTAGAACAAAAGCATTGTATTCCAAAGGCTTAAATATTCCTAGCTCTGTTTTGGTGTTTATTTTAAGGGAATAAAAGAGGAAAATGGCAACTTGAATTTTGAATGCGTAAATGAATATTAAGAACCTAATTAATGTTTACTGAGGGGCTTTGTGTGTGTGTAGGGGGAAAGAACCTAATGAATGAACCTTTTTATATCAATGGGATTGGGAAATAAGGTGATTAGCAAGAGCAGGGGAAATTATTATGAAGTGCTAATGAAGGGACCTTGTTGGGTATTCACTCCTGAAGGAAAGACAAAGCTCTGGTTTGTGGGATCTGGGTGTTAAGCAGAGGCATAAAAGTATCCACAGACCTGGGGTCCTTTTGACATTCTGCAGCATGTTAGTTCTGTTGTTTTTCCAGGGTGACAGCAAAGTAGGGGACTGGTTTCCTGAAAGCAAAGTGTTTCTTCATCCAGTTTCTACCATGTTCTTAAAAAAAGCACTCCTTGCCTCTTGGAATTCTCTTTTTTATGCCTCCTTTCTGTTTCATTTTTTTTGGTGTAGGGAGGGTTCTTTTTGTTGTGCTTTTGAAAATTAGATCTAGTGTCTTGATATGGACTATTAAAAATAGAACTAGCTGATAACCTTGTAGTTAGACTCAGTGTACACAGATTTCTTATCTAGAACATTTTCAATGGGAATTCAAGCATTATGTTTATCAGAGGGAAAATGTTTAGTAATCACAGAGCAGTACCTGGTCTGTGAGCTTGGGATATCATTTTTCACTTTGATAAAGCACAGGGTTGGAGAGAGTCGGCAAACAGGGCATTCTCAGTCTCAAACACTATTGATAAGATTGTAAATTCGTACAGTCTTTCTGAGGAACAGTCTGGCAATACATATCAAAATTTAAAATATGCATACCTTTTAACCCAGCCATTCTACTTACAGAAATTCATCTTAGGCAGTAGTTGGACACATGCACATATATATTATGCACAAATGTATTCTTAGGATAGCCACTGCAATATTGCATCTAATAAAAAAAAAATTAGAAACAGCCTAACTGGTCATCAAATTTAACCAAACCTAGTTTAACTAAGGTTAACTTAGTTTTGGGACTGGCACAGGATGGACTAGTGTGGAACCATGACAGAAAGAATGAAGAGCTGTGTGTATTGAATTTGAATACTACATTATTAACTTCCAAACTAATGTATCTAATGTGATCCTGTTTAAGTAAGAGGGAAGGTGGTAGGGCAAGGGGAAGGCATGCTTATGTGGCATTTAAAACTTTGGAAGAAAAAGAACCAAGTGATTCTAACTGGGGAAGGATGGGGAGGAGCCCGTGGTTTGACACAGTGGTTTGAGCCCGGGTTTGGAAACAGATGTGAATTCAAATCCTGACCCTGTTCTTTCCTAGTGGTGTGACTTGGCAATTTGCTTAACTTCCCTTCATATGGAAAAGGGAACTCATCATAGCACTGCCCTCATATTGTGAGGAATAAAATGAGATTAAAAATATAGAATATTTATAGTTCAGTGCCTGGTATATAGTAAATCATAAGTGCTCAGCATGTTTTACTTTTTACATAGAACATGTCTTACTTTTAACGTGAAAAAAGAAAAAGAGCAAATAGAGTTATTTCACTGGAAAGTAGTGGTTCAGGTTAAGAAGAGTAGTGACGTTCTCAGGGACACAAATGCCACCACCAAAGGGAGCAGATTTGTTTACAGAGAAGAGTGTGAATGTGTCAAGTTTGGGAAATAAGAATGTGAAGTGGAAGAATATCAAAGGACAGAGGTAAGCTGTCCAACCATGCAGAAAAGGCAAGTGTGCTAATGAAAAGTTCTGTAGACGTTGAATAGGATGCACGTCTTTAAAAGAGAAAATGAAGTCAACTAGGACAATCAAGGCTGTCTAATAAAAACCAAAATACTTGTTTTGATTGTTGTTATAATCTTTATTTTGGCTTCAATATTAAGAGGAGTTAAATTATATTAAAAAGGACCTCAATAAGGGTGGGAAAAAATTATATTGGAAGGATATTCTATATGGTGAAAATGGTTCACAGTGCTTCAGAATTTTCCAGAACAAGTGGAGAGCTTTGTATTTGTCGTTTTTGTTACAGATTAGTTCAAAGCCAAGAATTTATATTTGATTTCAAGACTATTAAAAGCTCCAAAGAAAAGTTTTTTTATGCTTATACTAAAAGCCCACTCTTTGAAATCAGCCACAAACTCAAAGGACTTTTACAGAAACCTTAGAGGCAACTGGAAGTCTGAGAGCACTCAGCTTGTAGATGAAATGTGACTTGGAGGGGCCAGGGCAGGGGCACAGGGAGAGAGGGAGTGGGGTGGTTTTGCTTCCACTGCCTTGAGGCCACCATTGCCAGAGCTACCTAAGCCCAAATCCAGAGTTCTGAGGCTGTTCCTAAGGGCTCCATAATAGGCACAGGTATCAACATTTTCTTTTATTCTATAAATTTCCTACAACAGGGGAGGATACAACATTTGCTAAGGTTTAGTACTCTCTAGAATATGGTAGCCTCTTTATTAATAGATGATGTTTATTAATAGAATTCTCAGAGCCTTTAATAATTTCATTAAAGTACAGATGATGTGTGCTTCTTTTAAATTCCGGGATTGGCATATTGCAAAGCAGCCTTAAGATGGAGTGATTTTATTTGGTACATATAAACATAACGTGATTGTTGTGCTTACAAAGTTTATACTCCAGCTAGAATGACAAGGCTCAAGTACATGAAACAGTTTTCATGCAACTAGCTTAGCTTGTGAATTAAGTGCTAGAGTGTATGGTGTTGACTGATTTATTTATTCACTGTTTATTATGCACTAGGCATTCATGTGTTGGGGTTACAAGGACAAAATTAAGTTAGTTTTCTACACTATACACAGAGTAATTTGTTCAAAATGCAACTAGCATACAATATAGTATAGGCAGCATAATGTAGTGGTTAAGAATGTCCTGTGTCTGTTTTCTTCACTCATGAATCTCCAGCACATGGGACAGTGTATGGCCAATAGTAACCACTGAGTAATAGTTGTTGACTGAATAAATACTGATAGAAATAGTCCATGCCCTCTTGGCACTTACAAACTAGTGGTAGACCAGGTTTTACCAGATATATGGGTATGTTCTGTGAGATGGTTCCCCCTGCCCCCATTTCTCTCTCTCTCTCTCTTTCTCTCTCTCCCCCTACCTCCTCTCCTTGTAACATACACATGCACACAAAGACACGGTCAGGTTCAAAGACATACGCAGTGCTCTGTGGTCTTGTTGATGGAGTCTGGAACAAAATCTGGGTATCATGCATCTTCTCCGCATCCATGACATTTTCTCTGAACCTAGTCCAACCCAAATCAATGAGAACTTGAAATACTCACAGGTGGCAGAATTCACATTAATCATGGGAAATTTTTGTTTGTTTTGAGAATCAGAAACATAGTATTTTGTGGCAGTTAAAAGCATGTGCTTTGAAGCCACAGAGAAATGGGTCCAAGTCCTACCTTTGCCTTGGATAAGTTTCTGAAACTGCCTAAGCCTCAATTACTTGGTCTATAAGATGGGGACATTAATAGCACCTACTTGACAGTGCTGTCAGGAGTCAGTGAGATTAATGCATGTATGACGCTTATTATTGTAAGCACTTACTACAAGTCACCTATTAGTCTTGTTCCTGAAATGGGAGGATCCCTATTGTGTGTGTATGCATATGTGTGTCTGCTTGCTTTTTTCTTAGTTAAAGAAACACCAGTCTGTCTTGGCATAACCAGTAGGCTGGCACATGGTTGATGGGAAAAGTATAGCCAGAGACTAGCTCTTAGGGGAATGAACCATGCCTTCAGGGGCAGTGCCATGCCATTCTCTGCAAAATTGGAACCAGGCCCGGTGTTGTCGAATACACTGAGGAAGCTGGCAGAGGACACTGAGATGTGACAGGGAGGAGGGAGGCATGCAGGCTGTTCATGGCCATGGAGCTCTGTTCAGGAGTCAGGCTTTGCTGTCAGTTGCTGGCAGGTCCCTGGTAATGTCATCTACCTGAGGATGAACCCTTCAGAGAAGGCTTGATTGCAGTTCCTATGTGGGTCCTCTGGGTGTCTTCCTAGCCCACAGATCATTTGTTTATTATTTTTATTTTATTTTATTTTACTTTTTGAGACAATGTCTTGCTCTGTTGCCTTGGCTAGAGTGCCGTGGCGTCAGCCTAGCTCACGGCAACCTCAGACTCCTGGGCTCAAGTGATCCTCCTGCCTCAGCCTCCTGAGTAGCTGGGATTACAAGTGTGCACCACCATGCCTGGCTAATTTTTTCTATTTTTAGTTGCCTGGCCAATTTCTTTCTATTTTTAGTAGAGACGGGGTCTCACTCTTGCTGAGGCTGGTTCAAACTCCTGACCTCAAGCTATCCTCCCGCCTCTGCCTCCCACCATGCCCGGCCTATTTATTATTTTTAATGCACTTGACATTCCTCTAAGGCTGGTCTAATGGTGCCCAGCTGCCCATTAAAGAGATAGCGCTCCAAAGTTATCTTCATTATAGAGCTGGCATTTTCACAGTGTGAGGAAATAGTTATATTTTTCCTACCTGTGAGGCTTGTTGTCCAAATCTCTCGAACCATAGAATGCTTTTAGTTGCAATGTTAAGGTTCAAATAAATCTTTTTTTTTTTTTTTGAGACAGAGTCTCGCTTTGTTGCCCGGGCTAGAGTGAGTGCCGTGGCATCAGCCTAGCTCACAGCAACCTCAAACTCCTGGGCTTAAGCAATCCTTCTGCCTCACCCTCCCGAGTAGCTGGGACTACAGGCATGCGCCACCATGCCCGGCTCATTTTTTTCTATATTTTTAGTTGGCCAAATAATTTCTTTCTATTTTTAATAGAGACGGGGTCTCGCTCTTGCTCAGGCTGGTCTCGAATTCCTGACCTTGAGCGATCCACCCGCCTCGGCCTCCCAGAGTGCTAGGATTACAGGCATGAGCCACTGCACCCGGCCTCAAATAAATCTTTATGCGCCAGTTTCTGTCTAACAAAAAGGGAAAAGAAGTTTGCAGATCAAAGCTACAGCTGACCTTTTTACCATTTCCTCTACTTTTTTCTATGCCCTCTAATCATCTTGATTCTAATATTATACCAAGATAAAGATGACCCTAATTTGGGGGATATAATGCATTTTTGAGTTGTGTTAAATTGATTCAGTGACTTACCTGATATCGTTGATATACTCTAGGGAAGAGATTCTTACACTCGACTGCACATTAGAATCTCTGACTTTCAAATATCCAGGTGCCTAAGGCCTACCCCAAACAAATTAAGTAAAAATCTCCTGAGGGTGAGACTTGGCATCAATATTTTGAAAAACTCCTCAGGTGGGTTGGGCATGGTGGCTCACACCTGTAATCCTAGCACTTTGGGAGGCTGAGGTGGGAGGATCGTTTGAGAACAGGAGTTTGAGACCAGCCTGAGCAACATAGTGAGATACCTGTCTCTACAAGATATATTTTTTTAAAAAATAGCTAAGCATGATGGTGAGTGCCTGTAGTCCCAGCCACTTGGGAGGCTGAGGCAGGAAGATCACTTGAGCCCAGGAATTTGAGGTTGCAGTGAGCTATGATCACACCACGGCACTCTAGCCCAGAAGAGAGTGAGACCCTGTCTCAAAAACAAAACAAAACAAAACAAAACAGCCCTCAGGTGTTTCCAATGTGTAGCCAAGTTTAAGAA
Organism: Varecia variegata; assembly: GCA_028533085.1. Taxonomy (NCBI): domain Eukaryota; kingdom Metazoa; phylum Chordata; class Mammalia; order Primates; family Lemuridae; genus Varecia; species Varecia variegata. The sequence continues at coordinate 100,391,339 of CM052439.1, read as the reverse complement.
CATGGCTCTCAACTGGGGCGATTGTGCCTCCCCCTTCCCCACCCACCACCGGGGACATTTGGCAGCATCTTGAGACATTTTTGCCTTTTACAACTCTGGGAGCGGGTGTGCTACTGGCATCTAGTGAGTAGGAGCCAGAAATGCTTCGAAGCATCCTACCATGCACAAGACAGCTCTCCATAAATAATTATCTGGCCCAAATATCAATAGAACCAAGGTTGAGAAAGTGCTCTAGAAAAATCAGGTTGAAGAAATGCCAGAGCAATGTATATGCCTGTTGGAAGGAAATCATAGCACGTATAAGTTTACATTTTTGCCCTCCTGGGAAGATAAGGAAAGGAAGTAGCGTAGCCTCTACCCTCTGAGTCTCTTCTGTGCCTGCCATCCCGGTGGCCTCTCCTGTGACTCGGCACCTCCCGGTTCTGGTTTCTCGTCAGGATTTCTTCCTGTGGTGCCATAAGTTTATTGTGCTTGAATGGCTTGGAAGAAGGCCAAAGTTAAGAAAATTAAACCATAGAAATAAGCCAAGATAAATAATTTTTAAATAAGCTTTTGAATTGCTTGGCCTGATAGAAAGTTTTCTAAAATTAAGGAATGAACCATTTGAAAGTTATTGTATGTGGCCTATAAGAAATCTGATCTTATGTGCTATAGAGAGCTCTTTTTCTTCCTTTTTTTTTTTTTGATTGGATAAGAGGAGGCTAGGAAAGGCATTTTAATTTTATCGCAATCAGTTTTCTTTAATTTTGAGACATTCAGGAATGCTTTCATAGCAAGTTAATTTTAACTTATATTTATTATATTGTATAATTAATATCATGACCTTTATCTCCTCTGGACACATTCAGTTTTCCAGAGTGCGGCACACAGAAAAGATCTTTTCCATAAAGAAGTTGTCTTTTTTCTTGTGTGCAGTTTTCAAGTTTAAAGTGTTTAATCAAAGTGGTGAATTCAGTTGAAAGTATACATTAAATATACTTGAAACTGTTTGTTTCCCCAAACTGATGAAAGTAGATAGTCACAGCTCTTGAAGTTGCCCTGAATTCGTTGATCTTACGCAGGTAGTTGATTACCAGTTCTTCTTCTTTTTTTTTTTTCTTTCAATTTATCCCTTTCAAAAGAGATTTCAGGTGTTGCCTTTAATGATCTATGTCAGCCTTTTTTTCTAGAACCAAATTGATGTATATATGAATCTGGGATTATGTGCGTAGTAGCCTTTTCAGCTTTCTCCTCGTCTTCCTCCTCCTTTCTTCTCCTCTTTTTTTTTTTTTTTTTGCCATCTCATGAACCCATGGACTCCAGTGTAATGCAGTTTATTCATTCAGTAAATATTTCAGAGCCTACCATGTGCATTTTGCATTAATTACTGTAATGGCATTAAAAGTTGTTTTAGTGCAGTTTAGTGTGATTTGAAACATTAAGCCAATACTCTTGTATAATGGGTCACTTTCACACTCAGTGGTTGGAATGTTTTAAATTAAAACTAGAAGAATAACGACTCATTTAAATTTGGCATGAATACTCCTTCAGTGTTGGAATAACATACCTGTTTCTTCATTGAATGTAGCAATGACTCTATAATCCAAGGGATACTTTAATTTTAGTCTAATCCTGGTTTTTGTAGCTGTGCTTTTAACTTAACTTATAACTTCACAAAAATAACATTCATTGGGTGTCAGGCAGGTGGGGGTGAGGGGGGATGGGTATACACACACCTGATGGGTGCGGTGCACACTGTCTGGGGGATGGACATGCTTGAAGCTCTGACTCGGGCGGGGCAAAGGCAATATATGTAACTTAAACATTTGTACCCCTATAATATGCTGAAATTAAAAAAGAAATTCCTTTGGATATGTAAACATTCAGATTTTTCTTCTGGCTTTGGAGTTTTGTATTCCACAATGAGGTTTCTAGAAAATTATCCAAGTTTATGGTGTAGAGACCTTTTCCTAAAAACTAGATTGTCATGAGAATCATTATAAGGTGTGCTTAATAACAGGCAGTTGGTGATGGTCAGATGTTCTCCTACCTAAGAGTTTGAGTGAGTGTGCTTATGTGGAGTGTACGGTGTGTGTGTGTACACAACGTGTTGGGGCATGTTCTTCTCTGATGGGTTTGGGGGATAAGAAGGAGAGGAAGAAAATTAAATTAGTGCTTCAGGATTGAGTGAATTAAACCCAAACCCTGAAGTAGAAATCACCTGGAACCATTCTGGTTTCTTGGTAACAAAGGTTATTGTGGGTTATTTGCATATATATTAGTGTACATTTTATTTATTCCAATATGTTTGTCAATAACTTCATCATATTAAAGAACACCTAGATGGATTTGTAGCCCCTGGCCAGATATTTCCTAGAATGGGGACCTGTTTGTACATACCTGTAAAAAGAACTGGTTTGGTTTAGGGAGTACATGATTAACAAGGTGGGGCAAGAGTTATTAGTTTTCAGATGTTTGAAAGCCATGGAAGAAGCAAAGAACAAGAACCAGCAGATTGAAGTACAGGAAAACAGATTTTTGGCTCAGTTCAAGGAATGTCCAAAGATATCATGAACTGTGGATTGATGTGGGGTGGAAGGGGTGTAGGAATTACCTTTCAGTGGAGATTGTCAAGATGACCACTAGGAGAGATCCCGTATTCTCTATATGGGATTTAAGCAGTGGACTGGGAGTGGACATTGGACTAGAAAATCCTTAAGGCGCATTTCAATCTAGCCACTCTGTGATTTTTAGGACACACCTGGCATTTGAAGGGGAATTTCCGATTCATTGGTTCAGGGTCCCTAATGGCTTTTTCTCTCCAACTTCTGCAAGTTCTCTTACAATTGTACTTTCTCTTCTATATCAGTTTCTTGCTCCTTATGGGAACATCCCTGTCAACATGAGAACATGCCTCCTTACCACTGTTCTTAAAAAGTAAATTAAAGAAATTTCTCAATCCGACTTAGCCTTCCACCTCTACCATACGTCTCTCCATTCTGGTGGAACTCTCCGGGTTTGCGTCCCCGCTTCTTGCTGCCCCACCCGCTCTTCTGCTCCTCTAAAACCCTTCCTGTTACAGTCACCAGATGGCTTCGTTTCAACAAATCCCACAACCAGTTCTTAGTCTTCATCTTTCTCAGGCTCTCAGCAGTATTTGGCATTTTCCATCGCCTCCCCTCCCCGACTGCTTTTTATTTTTTAGAGACGGGGTCTCACTCTGTTGCCCAGGCTGGCATGCAGTGGTACAATCCTAGCTCACTGCAGCCTCAGCCTCCCAGGCTCAGGCAGTCCTCCCGCCTCAGCCTCCCGAGTAGCTGGACTATGAGTGTGCGCCACCACACCTGGCTCCCCCTACTCTTGAAACACTTTCCTGACGTGACTTCCAGGGCATCACACTCACTTTTTTCTCCTACCTCCATAACTACTCTCTCTGAGGGCCTGTACAGAGGAACATTTCCCAGGGCTCAGTCCTTGACTGTCTTCTCCACACCACAGTGTCTTTAGGGCTGTGGTTCATAACAGGTTGGGCTTTAAAAAAAAAAAAAAAAAAGACTAGGCTTTATTTATCCAAGACTAATTAATTCAGAATATTTGGGGATGACCTGCGGGTATCAGTTTTCATTTCATTTTGTTTTGTTTTGAGTTAATTTGTTCATTTCTGTTTTTTGTTACCTGGATATACCAATGTGAAGCCGGGATTGACAATGTAGGTGATTTCTAGTCCCATGAAATAAAAACCAAATACAAGCTAATAATTACCAAATTAATGCGTTTAACACATCTTTTCCAAACTGCAAAGTTGATTCTTGATTGTTCTGTTGTCTATTTCACATTTCCACTAGAAATAGGCATCTTGATCGCACGCCCTTCCCCCTACCCTGCTCCCTGTCTGGGGGTTTGGGGCTTGGTGCCCTCACTCAGAGCACTCACATGCCGCTGTCCGGCTGACAGCCAGGGGGCATCCTCATTCCTCTGCTCCCTCAGCGCTCCTGGCCTCAGCCAACAGCAGGTCCTGCCCATTTTCCCTCCCAAATATATACACCCCAAATCTCCCCACCATTTCTCCTGTCCGCAGGCTCAGTAGCCTCCCGACTCCCCTGTGCTCTTGTGCCACATCTCCCAGACGGTCCTCATGTAGTCAGAGTGGTCTAATCACAGTCATTCCCTTGCTCTAGACCACCCCATTACCACTGATGCCCTGCCCACTCCTTACCATGTGCTGTGGGCCCCCCTTGAGGTGGCCTCTGCCCAGTTCTCCAGCCTCACCCCCTCCCGCTCTCAGCTCCCACTCCAGGCGGACCACACTGACCGCCTTGCTGCTCCTCAAACCTGCCAAGCTTGCGCCCACCTCACAGCCTTTGCACCCACCCTTCCCTCAGCCTGGAACTCCCTTCCCCCTAGGTTGTGCCTTGGCTCTCACCCTAATTTTTCTCAGGTTTCTGTCACCCCAGGAGAAAGCCCATCCAAAATGCTGCCCTTTCCTAATCACTGTCTGTCCCTTGCTTCTGGGTTATTTATTTCCCCCACGGTATTTATCTCTGCCTGACATCCAATTTTTCTGGCTGTTTCACTAGAATTTTTGTCACTGCTCTATCCCCAGCACCATGAACAGTGTTCACATGTAGTAAATAACCAATAAATACTTGTGACTGAATAATGAAGTGCTACTTCTTGAGGCCTGTCCCAGAATCTCTGTGTGTTGTCACTTTTGTGGCCCTTGGCCCCTGTCCAGCTTCTGAGCAGCCCATGCTCCCTATAGCCAGTGTGTACGGCTAAGTTTATCTCTGACTGTGTCATCCTCTGCTTACAATACCTTGCTGGAGTTTTGATAAAGTGCAAACTTTTTTTTTTCTTTTTCTTTTCTTGTTTTTTTTTGAGACAGGATCTCACTTTGTCACCTGGGCTAGAGTGCAGTGGTGTCATCATAGCTCACTGCAACCTCAAACTCCTGGGCTCAAGCGATCCTCCTGCCTCTCAGCCTCCTGAGTAGCTGGGGCTACAGGCGTGCACCACCACGCCTGGCTAATTTTTCTATTTTTTGTAGAGGTGGGGTTTTGCTATTGCCCAGGCTAGATAAAGTATAAACTTTTTAACAGGGTTTATAAGATCCTTAGTAACCTGTTCCCAAACTGACTGTACTTCCTGGAGTTTCTTGCAAGTATCTGCCTCCCGCAGCCCAGCCCCACCTCCCCTCCACCCCCTGCGCACACATACCTCCCGGCCTCCTGTTTACCATTTACCCTCCAGTCTAGCCCAGGGCACGCTAAGGCCTCGGTAAACATTTGTTGAATTAATGTGGGAAGGCAGTGGCCCTGGATTGGAATTGTGTCCTCGAATTCTAGTTTAATTTGCTGTAAACATTTGAAGGCTTCCAGAGTCAAAACTTTCTGTTTTGTTTTACGGTCCTGTGTATATGTCTCCCTCCACTCTGTAGTTTCCAGAGGGTTATTGAAAACGGAACTAAAAGAAGTATGTGGGATTCTGTTAGCAAATCATTTTCAATCTGTGCTCTTTAAATGGCTGTTGAGTCCTGAGTGGAGGAGACTGCCAAGTGGAGACACGGGAACCAAATGGCCTTTGTCCCCCTTGTGGGGAAGGGGGCACGGTGGCCGCATGGGCTTCTGCAGTAAACTTCTTCAACCTGGGCTTGTGTGAACCAGGACCGGAATACCTGAGACCTGTTGTGACTTGTCTGGACTGTTTATTAAACCCTCAAACCTGTTCGGGAAGAAGGCTTGGAACAACAGAGGGTTTGGGTCTTGTGTAGTAAATCTTATTTAAAAGAAATAGACAAGAACTGAATCATGTTTAACGTGTAACAAGATAGAGGAGATCGTTAGTCTTGGTTGTAATGAATCTAAAAAAGAACAGTTTTTCCTTAGAAGTTCCAGGTTTGACATTTCAAACTTCCCCCTCAGGGCTCTGAGCTCCTGGGCGAGGTGTCTGCGTCTCTGTCCTATCGCTAACTTCATACCTGGATCAGAGGCGCTGGGAGTCAGCGCTGAGTCAGAGGGATAAGCCAGGGAGGAGTGACACACTTCCTGCCCTGAGTCCTAGGGAGTTTTTATGGTTTGATTTTCTCTGTTGCTATGAAGATTCCCTGAAAAGACAAGACTGCCCTGGCCATCTCCTGATTAGCAACCTCTATTTATTTTGCTGATACCATAGGATATCCTTCCTGCTATACCATCTTGCAACTCATAGGTTTCTTTGAAACCTTTTTTCCTTATTACGTAAGCATTATATGTTTGTGTAGTGTATTTATTAACTACAATTTAACAACCAAAAAAGGGCACTGTCCTTATTTTCACTACCCAGAAAAACATTTGTAAATATTATCACTCCAGACTTTTTTCTGTATGCCTAGTTTCTGTATGTGTAGTTTTCTCTACAAAAATGATACGTGGCTTAATTCCTTGACTTTTGTATATTGTTTTGTAGCCTTTGTGAAGAGTTCCCATGTCATTAGTTACTCCACAAGATCATTTTTAAAGACGACGTTAGGTGCCATCATATGGATGTGACGTAATTCACTTAACCAGCCACAATGTGGAGAGTTGGGCTCTTTTCAGTTTTCACCGTCATCATAACCCCACCAGCTTCCTTGAACTGTGTCTGTTCATACTTGTCTCTGTTTCACTGGATGTATTCCTGGAAGTAGTTCTAAGGACCTGTGGAGTTTTGAGGTTTATTTTTTGTAGACAAAATCTCACTCTATTTCCCAGACATTAGGGCAGTGGCATGATCATAGCTCACAGCAATCTCAAACTCCTGGGCTCAAGCGTCCTCCTGCTTCAGCCTCCTGAGTAGCTGGGACTGCAAGTGCGCACCACCATACCCAGCTAATTTTTTTTCTATTTTTTATAGAGGCAGGGTCTTGCTATGTTGCTCAGGCTGGTCTTAAACTCCTGGGCTCAAGTGATCCTCCCGCCTCAGCCTCCCAAAGTGCTAGGAGTACAGGAGTGAGCACTTGCCCCTGGCCTGAGTTTTAAAGTTTTTGATCTTTATCGCCACTTTGCCTTCCAGACATTTATCCTGTTTTACATTACCACCATATAATATAAACTTTTTTACCGTGTCCCCTACGCCCTATGAATTCTGGCCTTTGTCTAACTTCCAGCTGCTTTGCACACCCTTCTTCCCTTGCTTCCAACTCTACCACCCCGCCCCTCCGTCCCCTGCAACATGCCAGGCTTGCCCGCCTCAGGCTGCAGCACTCGCTCTCACTGCTGCCCAGACCACTGCTCCTCTGGCTGTCGGCATACACCTGCGATGCCGCTTCTGCCAGAGTGGTCTCCATCAGAATCCCCTGTTTCGTCCTGGCACCCCTCACAATCTGTCCTGAATATCAGTTTTCTAGGGCAGGCGACCTCTTGTGTTTCTTTCTCCACTGTGTCCCCAGCACTTAAGTCAGTGCCTTGCGTTCAGTAGGTACTGGGTAGATGTAGGCGGTTTTGTTGAATGAATGAAGACATCTCCCTGTCGTCTAGGAACGTGCAGTGTAGTGGAGTTGATGAGGTGTGTATAGCAGTGGCTATCCCTTGGAGCAGAATGTGGTAGAGGCTGTAAGAAAGTGTCCAGGTGGCACAGGGAGAGGCAGGAGTGGGAGCTGGAGACTGGCTACAGCGTCATGAAACGTCCCCTTCGTCTGAGCTGCAGCGTTTTGCAGCTGGTGATGGTGGAAAGGATCCGAGGGGCTGGGGAAAGTGGGAGAGCAGAGGCCCAGAGGCAGAACAGGGGTAAGCGCAGCCGGGCAGCACTGGGACCACCCTAAACCCTGTGCTGAGGTTCGTATCCGTGAGCGGCAAGGAAGCATCACACATTCCTCATCGGAGAGTACATGGTTAGCGAGGATGTGGACGCACTTTTTAAACTGGGTTCCAGGCACAGGTGGTGATGTTCCAGTGGTAGATGGAGCTGTGCTTCGAGAACAGGTACCACGAGGGCACCTCGGTGAGAGGAGCAGGAAGTTCAGGCCAGAGGCTGAGGCTGGAGGAGGCTGGGACGATGGGGCTGGAAGGAGGTGGGGAGGGGAAGGGGTGGGGCCCACGATGACACTGAGGCTTCAGTCCACATGACTGACGGGAAGGCCAGACATACAGCCCCAGAATAGAAGCTGTTCAGGGGTGAGGAAGCTTATGAATTTAGTTTTGGCCGCCCAATTACTGAATTAGTGAGCATTTTCCAGATTGAACTAGCCCATGTGTCCTCCTTTGGCCTTCGGTGGCAAGAAGATAGAGGCGGGAGACAGAAATTTATGCCACGGGACAGGTATAAGGGTATAAGCCCCATAGGCTTGGGGCTCCCATGGCCCCTTCCTCCTCTGTAAGAGTAGGATGGCGTTAGTGGAAAGGGAACATGGGCTCCGACCCCTTTCTAGGGGGTGAGACATCGTTTGTTGGACGTCTCTTCTCCAGTCCCCACTGGGAAGGCGCTTGTTTGCCGTCAGCCCTGTCGTTGGGTAAATTTGTTCATGTTGTTAGACTGAGGAGGACGGGGCAGGGGGCACGTGTTGACTGTGGACTGCACGCACACGTGGGCTCAGGGTGCAGATGGGATAAGGCCCAGAACTGGGCCACACGTCATCCTTCCCCTGCAAACATTCAAAAATGACATGTGCTTTTCTTGGGGCGGGGTGGGATTCAAAGGACACGTTGTAATTTCTGATTGCTCTTCCAATTGAAAAGTTAATGAAAATTGTTATTTTTTTAAAGAAATTTAGATTTGAAAATAGCCATGTGGGTAAAACTACATAATGACAAAGCTCTCTGTCCTCTGGAGAGGCAATGGAAAATAGATCTGCTTTGCTGGCATTCTCTGGAATGTTCTTTTTTCTGCCACCTTTAAAGCAAAGGGTTTAACAGAATCCAAGTGGAAGGCCAGGTGTTGTGGCTCGCGCCTGTAATCCTAGCACTCTGGGAGGCCAAGGCGGGAACATTGCTTGAGGTCAGGAGTTTGACACCAGCCTGAGCCAGAGTGAGACCCCGTCTCTACTAAAAATAGAAAAATTAGCTGGGCATGGTGGCACATGCCTGTAGTCCCAGCTATTCGGGAGGCTGAGGCAGGAGGGTCACGTGAGCCCAGGAGTTGGAGGTTGCTGTGAGCTAGGCTGATGCCACAGCACTCTAGCCCAGGAGATAGGACAAACGTCTGTCTCAAAAAAAGAAAAAAAAGAATCCAAGTGGAAATGAGAACGGGAGAGCCCAGATGAGAAGACTACGGAACTTGGTGAATGAGTGACCACCCAAACCACGGAGGATAGTGATGGCTGAGTGACAAGGAGGTGGTGGGAGCTGGAGAGGTTAAAACAGAGAGAAAGAAACAGCAGGTTAGCGACGGAGGGAGGATGAGGAATTCGGCTTGGGAAATATCAGATGTTGCCTTATTAACCAGAAATTCTAGAAATTTATAGAGAAATTCGCTCTACAATTGGATAGTTTTTCTTGGCAAATTGAGAGTTTAATTAGTTTAGTATTTTATTACTAGGGATCGTGTTCAGTTTTACGTGAGTTTTTGTGATGGAAGAATGCTGTAAAATGTCAGGCCTCTGTTTATGTTCGGTTCAGTAGAGAATAAATCACATTCAAATGCCAGCATATTTATTGCAGCCGGCACTCAGCGTTTCTTTGCTTTCTAAATGCTGATGTAGTGTTTTCATTGGTGGTGCAAGTGTGAAGAGAGATCCGAGCATGAATCATAGGGAGAAGGGCCTAGATGTTCGTTCTGGAAGCCTAAGACCCAGCGAGCACCACAGCTGTGCTGCTGACAGCTAGCGGTGGGTTTGGGGGTGCCCTTCGCTGCCTCCTTGGACTACTGAGGTTAGATGGGATCAGAGGTCTTGCCAGCACTGAAGTTGTGTGACTCTAAGACAGCAGCTAGCACACAACCTTCTTTTCTTGCTTCTAAGAATAACACTTTTATAAAATTTATACTTAAAACATAGAAACACATGCCACATGATAGAAAGGCCGACCTTCCCACACTTGCTTTTCGTGTGACCCGTCTGGGTGGGAGACTGTGAATAGCAGCTGCCCCGATGACAGACCCAAGACGTCTCCAGCCCAGCGCTGGCCCCCAGCAGCACCTGTCCCCACGACTTAACTCACCGCTGTACCTGGCCTCAGCAGGTTGGTTGCCTGGTGTTCCTTTATTCTTCATACAGACTGCTCTTTGTATTTTCTGTGTGGTGAATCATGGACACATTTGTGATAGGATAGGATATGAAGAGAAAAAAGCCAACAGATTTGGAGTGAGGCATACCTAGACTCATGTCCCAGTATTCTACTGAACAGGTATGTTAACTTTTGAAGCTCAGTTTCCTCACCCATGACCTGGGGATGATGGTGCCCACATCCCAGGGTTTGGGTGAGGACGAGTGACCCACAGGGAGAGCATCGTGCACACGGTGGGCATCTAGCAGGTGCTTAGCAGTGGGGCCTCCCCAACCTGTCCAGATATGGACCGTGGACTCCTGTGCCGAGCGAGGCCTCCCGTAGGTGAGAGGGGCAGTCTGTCCGCTCTGCTAGAACATCTGGAAAACACTTCCAAGCATGTTGCCAATCTCAGGCACTGAGTCTCCTGGAATAATTCCCTCTCAGCCTGCCTCCCTCCCTGTTTCACCCTGACTCCTTTCTCCTTGAAGAAGAGCAGAGGGGCAGAGAGAAGGGAGCTCTGGTGGGGGCCATGGTTTTAGGGGGACCACTGAAAGGGTTGGTGTGGGTGGGACCCAGGCAGAGGAGCAGAGCCCAGAGAGGACTGCTGGGAGGAGAGGAGGGTTGAACAAAAAGAAAATGAAATTGATCTTGGCAGCCATGGTATTGTGCAGTAGGGATTAGGGAACGTCTTGGGAATGCCAAAGCATAAAGGTCAAGGTGTTTTGTAGATGTTTCCAGTTTTGTCTGAGGCTATAGAATGAGATGAAATAAACAAATGAAGTATCTTTTTCATGCAGGCACAAATCTCATCACGCTTGTGATGTTTTCGTTGAGTGTGCTGCCGATAAGGATGTGGGTAGCTGTAAAGGAAATATTTTTCTTGGGGCACGTAATAAGTAGTTGGTGAAACTAGGCCAGGGAGGGAGTGTGTGGAGCTTGTTCTGGGAGGGGAGGGGCTAGGCCTCCTGGCCTCTCTTCTCAGCCCTGGCCCCTTGCACAGGGCCCTGTTGAATGTGCTGCTTACCTCTTTTGCTCTGCCACTGCCACTGGAAGCTGGGATTGCCACCCACTTTCCCTGGGTGTGGGGAGAGTGAAATGATTTCAGTGATAGTGCCTTGCGATAAGATGCCTAGATAACAGTGCCTTGCACGCACACAGGGAAGGAGAATCTGGTTTGCTCATGGCCACCCTCATGTGGTTGTAGAGATGGAGAAGAAATACCAGATAAGATGGCCCCAGATCCCCTAACAACGGCGTTTTAGTATCACTGTGGAGCACCTCCGTGAGTGGCAGTGCTGAGTAGCCCCGCGATCCCGCTGCAGGGCTGCGCTCACCAAGGAAAGGACTGAAGCCACCTGTATTCCTGAGTGCAAATTCCCTTCACAAAGCCGGGTCTGGACAGATTCTTCTGCCGATAGGCCACTGTGCAGGGTTCCTAGGGCTGGAAGTCCTGGTTGCCTGCTCTCTCCTCAATGCCTCAGAGCATGGGTGATGATGCATCTGCACCGGTGACCATCGCAATTGTTGATCCTTGAATCTGCCCAGCGTGTCTTACTTCATGAGTCCTAGAGAAGCAGGGAAGCGCTGAACCTATTCATATCTACAAAGGCAACTGAAGAGAGTTAGCTATTTTTTTACATAAGGCTATTCTGTGAGGTTTGACCACTCCAAAAATAGTTACTTCAGAATCTCCTTGTTCTTTAGTCTCTGTCCGTGACTCTTTTTTTTTCCCCAAATGAAGTAGGATGAGCAGAATATGCCAACTGCTAGGACTGCCCTAAATGGCAAACTCTGAGTAGATCTGAGTGTGGATGACCTGGGCATTCTGGTGTTAAGCGAGAGAACTGGAGTGTCTTAAGGAAATGCCATCCAGGTGCTTTGCTTTTTGTTCTCCCATTGTTGGAGAACTCTGTCCAAAATCAGGACTGTCCTGCTGGGTGTGGAGGTGTCCATTTGGTACCTGAGGCTGTAACATGCAGCCTCCCGTGCCCTGGCCTGGTGTTGGGACCCCACCGGGCCTGGCGCAGGATGAGGGCTCTGCGGCCAGGTTGGCAGTTGCTTTCATGTGGGGCTACAGGATTCCTCCTCCAGCCTTCTCCTCCCACAGATTCACTGTGCCGCCCGTCCTCCCCCAGAAGGAACAGACAGAGTCGTTCCTGGGGGCCACCTGGCTAGCCATGCAGCCTCCACTGAGGCCACATTTTAGGGAAATGTGAAAGGCCTGTTCCTCTGTTTAGATGTAACATTTCTACTCTTTGTAACTTACCCTTGAGATTTGCCAATTCATCAAGGCTTGGGGAGTCCTTGTGATTTAGAATCCTGTACTCCAAGGAAGAATTTTCTTTCGACTTCTTTGACCCTTAGTCCCTGAGGAAGATTTTATAGCATTAAGGGCCAGTTAGAATTTGGGGAGATAACATGAAAAGTATAAACTTCACACCTTTATGAGTTAGTCACATGACAATGTAGGCTGAAGAAACTAAGAAATGTATAGGTATGTGTGTAAATTGATGTTGATTTGGTATCTCTTTATCCTCCTCCCCAAGTTAGCAGTAGGTATTTGATTTTAATTCAGGTCAATAGTAATGTCATTACTGCTTGAGAACTTGCTGTGTGCCAGGCAGTAAGTTATTTGCTTCCCATGGTTCTCTTTAAATCTTGATAGCAATTCTATGACGTTGATGATATTGTTCTCATTTTACAGAAGTGCAGAACTGCTCAGGGAGGTTAAATAACTTGCAGCTCTACAAAACCAGAACAATGGTGTAAATGGAGTTTGAACCAGGCCTAGCAAACTTTAGAGAGCATGTCTGTTACATTGCACTTGGTATCTTTTTTGCTGGGTGCCTGGTAGGCTCAAGGCAGGATATTATTGCTACATCATATAAAAATAAAATCAAGAAGCTTACCATTGAAGTGGAGAGTAAGATGGATATACAAGCAATAATATAAGGACAACCGTGAGAAAGTGTTACCAAGAAAGTTCAAGTGAGGTGCCTTGGGGTTAAGGAAGAGGCTGAGATTACACATATTTAACTGTGGTCACTCAGGAAAAGGTCACAGAAGTGGTGTGCTTGAAGTGGACTGGCAAAATCTTACCTCTTGGAGGTGGTAAGGGAAGGATTTGTGGGTGGCAGTGACCGCCAAATGCCCAAGCCAATAAATAAACTCCTAAAGAGACAATTAGATTGTATTAAATATAAATGCATATATGTGTATTGTATACCTGTGTGTATTGTGTGTGCTGGATATACTCACACTTACATTCTTTATAAAAACCTTATCTTCTGTTCAAAAGCAAAAGGCTAGTGATTTTCAAGTAGCAGTGTTGTCCAAACTGTGTTCTCTAGTTTTCCTGAGAACAAGAACACCTCTAAGCAATACTTATTATTAATAGACATTCATGTTTATACTGGCCACGTAGGAATGAGGTGTTGTGTTTTTTTTTTTTTCTTTCAGGCATCTGTGAATGGGGCCACTCCCTTTTTAACATTTTTAAAGAAGTATCTGCTTTTGTCTAGCATGTTGAGACGTTAGACTTCCTGTTTCTGCTTGATTTTGAAAATATCTCCTGTTTGCCTATCGCAGGTAATCCTGTGTTTTCTTATATAGTCATAGTTTGTGGGTAGCAAGTACAGGCAGCAACCAGTCTGTCCCTGTTGTGGATGTGGAGACCTCTCTGGACTCACAGTTAAAGGCTACATAATGTATTCCACTACAAGTGACGAAACCAAGCTCCCAGAATAACAAGCAAGACAACTTCTAAAGTGACTATTGTTGACCAGTGCCTTCTGTGCATTTGTTTGGTAAGCTTGTGGTGGATTTTTCAAAAGGATGGTATAAATTATTTTAAATTATTCCTGGGCAGTCTCCCGAAGGTGTTACAGATGCCATAGTGAACATATCAACAGCGTGTCTACGTACATTCCTCAAGTCTGTATGACTCAACCAAGACTCTGTGAAATTGTCCTTCTGATTGAGTACGGGAAGAAAATGCTAAAACTTGGTGAGTTAAAACTGCCTTCAGAATGTTTTGGATGTGCTATCTTTGTTGGAACCTGGCGGAATATTCAGGTGACTAAGTAACATGGTGTTGCTGTCTACAAGAGAGTAATATCTGGCTGTGGCTTTAGAGTGGTTGTGTTCAACAAATCACTACTTCTCTTCCGCTGTGGCCCAGGGTGTGGGGAGCCAATGTTGGGCTGAGGGAGCTATGAGTATTGTGGGTGGAAAAAATGGCATCTGAAGTTTGCATGTTTCATTTGTAAACAAGTGAAGGATTAAAATGTTTCAGAAACAGGGCTCTAAAAAGACTGAATAGCTTTTTTACCCAAAATTAATTTTTACATTTTCCATGCACTTATTAACTGTAGGACACCTCTGGTTACCAGTGGTCTGTAGTGATGGTAACACCGTGGGATGATCGGTAAACACATGAGTATTTATTTCTGTTCTCCCATTGGGTAATTGTCAGAATATTACTGTTGCCATTTTCTTTACCAGCCCAAAAGCAATTTTACCTTATATAGAAAGCCTTTTGTACTTTTAGAATAATCTCGTGAGCTTGGTTTTAGCCATACTTACTGCTTCTACAAGTAGACTTAATTTTATTTTTAACATAAAAAGTTATCAAGGATTGAAATAAAGAAAGCATTTTAAATAGCCTTTAAAGTTACATTGTACATACTTTTGTCCAAGTTGATTTATAATATTTGCTTAAGTTTGTCTAAAATTTTTATGCTCAAAAGACTTTGTGGAGCTTTTAAATTGAATGCTAGGAAAAAACTAGAAATTGGAAGACATAGTTGGGTGTTGGTATATCTAGTCTCTTGGCCTATTAATTGGACCCTTGGCAGCCAATAAATACTATTTCAGAGAGTCATGACTTCCCTTATATAAAATGTGCTTACCTATACATCATTTATATTAAATGCACATTTGTCTATGGGACACCCAGAGCTGTATGTGTGATTCTCTCTCTCTTTACACACACACACACACATTCAATCCAATACATAAAATTGGTTATGTGTCTGTGACTGTATATCATGGCGTATATACAGTTGGAATCAGAGCCAGGTTTGCTTGGGAAGGGTTTGTGGAAGAAGTGAGTTTTGGGTAGAGTTCCAAAGGAAGAGTAAATAATGTACTTTGGCAGAAAGAAGTATACGTAAAGCTTCTAAGGCTGGAGTGATTAAGTCACATGCGTTCATGGGGTTAGCATGAACCATTTGAGAGCAGATTGAAACTAGCCAGGCTAGAAGTGAAGGGGAGGCTAGGGGGTGAGTAACAAGCAGAGAACCAGAGTGGTTTAGTGGCCTTTGGGAGCTTCTCTACTCTGTGTTCCTGGTGAATTCCACGCTCAGAAACCAGCATATGCTGACCATGTTGCCATCTAGTGGAACTGGCTGAAATGCATGTGGGAGTGCACTTCAGGATAAATGACAGTGCGGTATCTTGGCAGTAGGGAAACTTACTTCTCTTTTCCCCAGGGATTTTTAAATGACAAATTAGAGAGAGGAGATGGATGTAACTATGCTTCCCCCAAATTATATTAGAAATATGGAGCTGAATGCCAATAGAAGAATTTCTAGACAATGTTTGGACGCCACAGTATTAACTGTTTGTTGAGAGTGCAGGGTGTACATGGCCCCTCAGCTCAGCACACAGACTGTGCAGGAAGCAGCGCTTGAGCAGTTCTGCAGCAGAGTGAAAGCATACCACATATGGCCCTGGGCCCTTTGTGATTCACTTGGGTTGGCTTGTTTTTCGTGAGGTTAGAGAGTCCATGCTGGTGGCAGAGAGAGCCCTCTGACCATGGGCACCACAGCCCACAGACCTCAGACCTCAGACACTGCAAGGTCAGCCCTCCCTGCCACTCATCCATGCACAGATCCACTCAGCAGATACTTATTGAATTGCTGTTATGCCTCAGGCATTCTTCTAGGGACTGAGGATACAGCAGTAAACAAAGCAGGTAAAAATCCCTGCTTGGAGATCCCTTGGAGAGCTGACATTCTAGCTGGGGGAGACAGACAAGCAACAAATAAGTATTATTAGGTTGGCGCAAAAGTAATTGTGGTTTCCCACCGTGAATTTTAAATCGTTATAACTAGGCTCAAACACATCTTTATTAATCAAAATAGAAATCATTACAATCAACACATTTTTGCCAATGAGAAATAAGTTTGTTTATTCCTGTAGCGTAAAAATCCATGCTTTGAGATTTGAGGAACTCTTGGAAAGCATTTTCTGCATCCTGCTGGTTGTGGAAGCGTTTTCCCTGCAAAAAGTTGTGGAGATGCTTGAAGAAGTGGTAGTCAGTTGGCGAGAGGTAAGGTGAATATGGCAGATGAAGCAAAACTTCGTAGCCCAATTCGTTCAACTTCTGAAGCGTTGGTTGTGCCACGTGCAGTCGAGCGTTGTTGTGGAGAATTGGGCCCTTTCTGTTGACCAATGCCAGCTGCAGGCATTTCAGTTTTTGGTGCATCTCATCGATTTGCTGAGCATACTTCTCAGATGTAATGGTTTTGCCGGGATTCAGAAAGCTGTAGTGAATCAGACCGGCTGCAGACCACCAAATAGTGACCATGACCTTTGTTTGGTGTAAGTTTGGCTTTGGGAAGTGCTTTGGAGCTTCTTCTCAGTCCAACCACTGACCTGGTTGTCACCGGTTGTCGTACAAAATCCACTTTTCTTTGCACATCACAATCCGATCAAGAAATGGTTCGATGTTGTATACAAGAAGAGAAGATGACACTTCAAAAAACAGGCACCCACTTATCGAGCTTTTTCACCTTTCCAATTTGCTTCAAATGCCAAACAACCGTACAATGATCGACATTAAATTCTTTGGCAACTTCTCATGTAGTTGTAAGAGGATCAGTTTTGATGATTGCTCTCAATTGGTAGTTGTCAACTGCCTTTGTTTTGGTATGGAGATCAATCCTTTGGGTTTTCCCACTCTTCCTCCGTCCATCAGCTATTAAGTATGAGAACCTACAGTCTCCTAAAGCCTCCCCTGTTCCCTGTTTGCATTCATTTTTAAGCTATTTGGATATAATTAACATAAGATAAAATGCCTACAGTCCTAAGGTACTTGATCACAGTTCTCAGTATCATACCCTCACCATGATAGTTAGTAAGAGGGTATTAAATGTTCTTTAAAATGAGTTTGAACACAGGATTACCAGTTGAGGAGAGAGTACAAACTTGTTGTCACCAAACACAGCTTAACCTGGACAATTTTTGGCCAATATTCTTTGTCTTCTTGCTTTACTTTGAACCAGCTCAAACCTTTTTTTTTTCTCTTTCCATCTCCTTTAGATCTTATGACCATTGTCCTCTGGACACAGGCCAAATCCTCTAATTCCACTTTATGATAAAGGTCAGATGAGTGCTAAGTATAGAAGAAAATGACTTTGTGCTGTCACTTGCATCGTCTCCTCTTGTTTAATCACCTCATGGCCTGTATCCAGTAGACAGAGCGACATGAAGCATTTGCATCTTGTGAAGGGAACTCATCCTGAACTCTCTCTTGCCTCACTCTTTCCCTTCCTCTTAAAGCTGATCTCCCGTTACAGATAGTGTAAGATTTACATCGTCATCATATTGTGCATTTATATTTGTTGGTATAGCACTTTTTTTGCTAACGGAGGTGATTTCTATGTTCATTTGTGTATGTTGTCTATAAAAATAAGCTCTGAGATCACATCAGCTTGAACTATTAGGGTTAGCATTGATTTGTATTTTTTGGAATCAGTTCTTTTTTCACTAAAGTTCTTTGCCTGTCACCAAGAGCCTGAGGGCACAGACCTCTGTGGTCTTTTAGTTTCTATTTTTAGGAGAAAGTTGCTCCTGGGGGAGCTCTCTGAGCTGGTTTTGGTGAGAACCTAAAAATCAGTACCTGCTGGAGGAAATTTCGTTATCAAAACTCAGGACCAATAGGACAGCGAAGCGCATGCAGAGATGCAGCTATTAATGTGGGGGCTGCCACGAGCAGCAGGCCATAAGGAAACTTTACGGGAACATTGCTGCGGTTCCAGCTCACCATCTGACAGGCGCATCACGAGTGCCACCGAAGAGAGTCCAATTAAAACCCTAACTCATTTCCCCAGCTTCCAGAAAGCCATTCTCTTGGGTTCAGTGTTTCAGCTGTAAGGCTGCTGAATGGAAGTGCAGAGATGCAGTGTGCTGTGTGCTGAGCCCCAAGTGGACTTTGAACACATTCTAAGGCAAAAATCTGGCCCCATCTTAATAGACCAGCGCTCTCCATGGCTGATTTGCCCTTTCTCCTGCTAACTGTTGAGCTTCTACCCTTCACCACAAGCGCCGCTGAGCTCCTTGCCATACCTTCAGCTCCTGGGAGAAATCCTGGGGCAGACCTGACCTCGCTCCTGGAGCTCTGATACAAACACAGCTTCCTGCACCTTGTCCCACCCCACGAGTCCTGCCCTTTCTGCCCCCGTTGGGGAGGCGGCCACCTTCGCTATGACAGGATGTTCCCACATGGGGCCATCAGGAAGCCCCATAGGGGAAGTGGGCCGGCACCAAGCCATGAGTGGAGGAGGACGGTGAGAGACTGGGTCCTCCTCCCAGGCCCCCACCCCGTCTTTGCCACAGAGGCTTCTCCGCACCACCCATTCTGTCCCGGCCTGGGGACTCTGCTCTCTGCTGTCACTGTCATCAGACAGGCCAGACTTGGCCCTGCTGGAGAGGGGGCTCCCAGGCTAGCGTCTGGCCTTTGGTGGACAGCAGGCTTGAAGAGATGGGGCGGAAGGCTTGGTCATCTGGGCAACCCTGGGCTGCTTCACCCATGGTCCTTCAGGTGTTGGGAATGCGGTGAAGCCAGCAGGAACTAGGAATTTGCAGTCACTACTCCTTCTCAGCGGCCCAGGGTATTCCATAACTTTGGCTTTTACTCTACAAGAAAGAGAAACCTCAGGTTAGACTGGTTCGTACAAAAGAGAATTTTTTATTGGCTCACATAACTGGAACAAAGTTTGATTTAACTGTTCAGTGATGTCGAGAACCCATTTTCTTTCCAATTTGCCTTCTGTGGTTGACCTTCATCCTGAACTGGTTTCTCTCATGGTGGTGAAATTCTGCAGCACTTCTAAACTTCATATCCACCACACACCATCCAGAAGGAGCAAGAGCACTGGCTTCTGGTGGCTCTGTCAGAGGAGTGAGTGGCCTTTTCCAGAAGCGCCCGGCAAATGTTTCAATGATGAGTTTATTGGCTGTAGCATCCGCTGTGATGATTGGCTCAAGCGTGGGTTGCCTAAACCAGTCACTCCATGGCGAGGCGATGGGGCCGTGCAAATGGGACTACCAACCCCGGATGAAACTGTCAGATGCTGTCGGGGATAGCTAAAGCACAGATTTCCTGAACCACAGTAGCACTGCAGATCACAATGGGAAATTCTCAAAAGTCATTAAAACATCCCCAAGGTACTGTAGATCTGGCCTGGTAAGCGTTGAACAATGAGAATAAGAAGTAGAGGAAATTAATTATAGACAGGTCCTCAACTAATGGTAATTATATGTCCCCATCAAACACTGAAGTCCAACATAATTTTTCTTTAAAAACTGTATAATAAGGCCATATGTTCCTGTAAAGAATGGCCTTACATTTTATAGCTATGACCTTAATCACCATATTTGATTATTTTATCTATTTTAATTGAAATAAATGGGCTCTGGATAATGTAAAGCTTTTGAAGCTACACACAAATAAACAAAATAGAGCAATCAGTCATATGGAGTTTTATTGAATTTTCTCTAGATTAGTCCTCCAGGAGGATGGCTGTTTAGGGCAGGGGAAGGAGGGTGCAACATTCAGAGGGCTGGTGAGAGAGTGAAAGACATAGGGAGTCAACAAACGCCACTTTGTGGCAAGTCAGCTGGGGCAGAGGAGGTGCCCGTTGATCTTTTCGATGAAATCTGTGGTTGGGTTATAAGATCCAAAACTCCAGAGCCTTGTCCCCAATCAGCCAGTCTCCCTGCCACATCCCTGAGGGAAATGCATGCACAGAGGGCCAGCCAGAGCAGAGGAGCCCTTTGCTCTGTGGGCTTCGGCCCAGCCCCTCCTGAGGAACTGAGTGAGCTAGGCAGCCCACGAGGGTCACAGGTGTCCCATCCAGGAAGCCGGGCCAGGCCGCAGGGGACCGCGGTGCTGAGGGCATGCTGTGCCCCAGGAGGCTGGCTGCTGGAGAGGAGCCCTGAGCTCGGAGGCCACAGTGGAGATCTTGGAGGTTTAGTTTTCATTCCTGTTAAGATGCTCATATGATGAGCCTTTGGATGAGCTGTTTCAACTTGGTGGGTTTATTTTCTCATTCATAACACAAGTTTGAGGAATCAAAACCTTCCTTGAGTGTTAGCTTTCTGATTCTTGGGTTCTGTGCAGGGTGTGGTAGGAAGTGTCGTGTGGAACTGAGGTGGGGGTACGGGTGGGGACTTAAGCCCTCCATGTCGGGACATACCAACATATGAACAGATGGGGATGGCAGGATGGCATAGTTTCTGTAGCGCACGCTACAAATGTCTTAAATAGCCACCAAGTGGCTGGGCTGGATGAGCACCGGGTGTGAATTGCTGCAAGTAGAGTGTTATTAGTTGGCTATCACAGGGCATTTATGGCCAGAGCTCACTGAATAGAGGGCTTGTTTCTTTTGCCAAACCAGAACTGGAGATTGGCTGCCAGGCTTGTGTTCTGGGACATGCAGATATCAGGGATATTATGGAAGCAGTGCATAGGAGGCTAGCTCAGACAGTGACTTGGACTTCTCTTAAAAAGTGGTTTCAAAGCCATGGTTACCTTTTATCCAGGGCTGGTGGGCCTCACTGGTGTTCTTGGTCTTCTGTTTTTTTAAGAGTCTGATTACAGCGGTGTTGCACATTGCTGTGGTTTATTGTTTTTTTAGTGATCCTATTGCTCAATAACCCACCAGTGCTCTGCTCTGAAACGGTTAGCACTAGAAGAACTCCGCCTAGGAGAGAGGTTGCTTTTTAATTTAAATTTTTAATTTGTTTTTAATGTTAGTCTATATAAATCAATGGTCCCAAACTAAAATGCCTATAGGAACCAGATGAGTAATATGAAAGTGTAAATAGTGCTCTATGTAAACAATTGAGAGTCATGAGGCCTGTGGCAAACTCAGAGAGCACAGGTCCCACCTAAAGGCATGGAAGTTCAGATGAAAGATAAGACTTATCTGGCCAGAGAAAACTCCCCTATGAGCTGCATTCAGACCTAAGGCTACCAGTTTATGAGCTTTGGGCTAGAAGCCAACTGACTTTACCTATCATTGCATTGCTATGTTTGCTCACTGTCAGAGATACGAGATTTTATAGATGTGAGCCTTTTATAGTTTCGTTTTTATCATTGATTTCAGCTTTTACTCTAGATTAGAATACTGTCTATCTCCTGGATACAAGGGCTACCATAATTTTCACCCACAAATTGGAAATATCTCAAAAGAAATCCTATCTATCCTCATGAGAGTCATTTATTGGTTCCTGGCCTTTGGAGACTGAATCACTTTAGAGAGGCAGAGATGGAAATCTGAATCAAAACAGTTTTGAGTATTTTGCATCATTTAAAAAATTTGCATCACTGAGGATAAGGAACCTCAGACATTTGAAACTTACATTTCTGCTTTGCAAGTTGTCTACTGGGTGTATTCAATCTTCTTTGCCTTTTCTTGGTCTTAGGCAGGCATGGGGTTAGTGACCAGGGCAGAATTGGGAGTAGGACAGGCTTGTGTTCATTCTCTTCACAACCCTCTTCACGCTGTTAATTTCTGCATCTCTGCTTCCTACCTAGGGTGCTCCGTAGACTTCACCTCTGCTGGGAAGGAACAAAGAAACCAGTAAATTCATTTGCACTTAGATGATAGTCATCACAGGCCTTTCCTCCAAGGGACTTGTGTTTTTAAAAGAGCCTGATAGTAGAACAGAAAATCAGGCACAGTTTAACCCAAAGGACCGCCTCTCAAATGAGTATTTCCTTTACTACTAAGAGGATAATTTGGGTCTTGGGAGCCTCCCAGGCCTGCTTTAGGTCAGACCTGCTGGACCAGCACCTGCTGCTGAGCATGAAGGGAGTTTTGAGTTCATCCTTATTTTTTTTTTTACAGTATTCAAACTTATGTCAGAGTCCATGTAAATTCTTGCAAATGTATTTTTGTAAGAGATTGATGGCACCCAGCTTCCCTGTGTCTGGTGTTGGTCAGAGGGAGAATTATGGGAATTTAAATATTCCTTCCTCAAAGCCATGTAACTAAAACTTTGCTAAGCTCGTGGATTTTGACAATGCTTTCTCCTCAGTGTACTCTTTCCACTGCCTTCTTTCAGGAAGGCCTCTTGAATGAGCAGTCCACCAGTGCTTTCTCTACTTTCTTAGCACTGGTTTATTCTGGAACCCCTTGCAATTTGGCTTCTATCTCTAGGCGTGTTCCTAAGTCCTCTTCCTGGAAGGATCAGTGGTGGCCACCTAACCATCATATCCATTGGTCTTTTCTTCAGCCTTCCTTTCTGACCTTGTTCCATTCTTCCTTCTTTTCTCCTGCCCCTCTCCTTCCTTTGTTGGCATAATTCCATGACTGCCTCCTCCAGATTGTTATAGTATGAATGTCATGCTAAAAATCATTAATCCGCCATTCTGCTTT
>CM052439.1:100352325-100368032 GCA_028533085.1 Varecia variegata | reverse complement strand
TACCCATTTAGATTGTTATTTCTCTCTTTCTGTCTATTTTGGGCTGATTGTATTCAGTTGAAATTGAGAACATTAAATGGCATATGATGGGACGTTGCTGAAGTCAGTAGCAAAAATCAGTTGAAATAGATTCTGATTGAGAAAGTTAGTCAATTTCAGCTCTCTTCTGTCTCTACTAGGAAATGGATGGACTTAATATTATATTACCTTTTTTTAGGTAAGCCGGCACACTGTTCAGATTAGCAGTTTCTCAGATAATACATTCATTTTGGTGGTGTCTACAACTTTGTAGAACTGGTACATATTTCTATAGCTCTTCTTTAAGGAGAGGCTGAGTAACTTAAGTTTCGTAACCTGACCTATTCAAGTAGAAAAACTTCTGATCCATGCTTTTCCGTGCTCTCCACAAAAATAGTCTCCATTTCCCCTTAAACCCTGTTTGGATAAGTTCTGCTTCAGTCTGCATTTTCACCACTTGCTGAGTTCATCTGTTGAGTGTCAGCCTTGGCTGCTCTCACCTGGCAAAGCCTTTCCTGTCTCTTAAACAGTGACCAGTTAGCACAATGGTTAACTTAATAGATTCTACCCATGTCTGAAACTCAGTGTCAAAATGAAATTATGACAGGTAGAAGTGGGTTCGATTTTCAGACAGGTCTCAGACCAGGAGTCTGTGGTCCAAATTCCACATATGGAACACTATTTCTGTTTTCTTTGTGGATTCCAAATTTCGAATTTTTTTCAGAAACCTGAATAAAGCTCTTAACTGCTCAAATGCAGTCAAGTAGGGGCCATTACTCAACCTGTCTTGGCATTGTTTTCCACCCCCTTGCAGTGAGCACACTGAAGAGAAAGATTATCACTGGCTGCCTCAAGCAGAGCCTCTTGCTTCTGAATACTCCACGGTAATCAATAACAGATGTGTGGCCAGCGCTGGAAAGTTGCATAACTGTCTCACACTGAACTCAGCTACAGTCAGCCAGCCGATGTGACGGGGTCTCCACGAGGTTGTTGAAACAGAAAATATAGTTAAAAACCTATATTTATCTCGTCACAAAATTATTTCCTTGCTGTAAGGAGTAAAGGCAGCGGTTAGAGTGGAAATAATTTGACAATCCCTGCCCTTAGACTTGAATTTCAGTTCAATAGAGAGAGGACCTTTCTAATGGTTAGGAAGGAAATGGGGCTGTCTTTTAAAGGAGGGCGTCTCTGCTAATAGAGGTAATCAAAGAGGCTCTGGATGAATTCATGTTGCCGAAGATTTGTCTAGCAGATTGCTTCACCAGCCAGGTAGGGGAGTAGGGGAGATGACCTCCAAGGTTACTTCCAAGCCTGAGTTTCTGTGACTGTGACTGTTGATCTCTTTTTCCTCCTGCTACTCCTCTGAAGGAAAGCCAAGGATGCACTGGTCAGATGTGACCCTGTGCCATCCTGCCCTAGTCTCACCCTGCCTCTCTTCTTCCTGGTGAATCCCTTCTGTGGCCCCCTTTCATGCTATCCCCAGGTTTTTTTAATTAATTAATTATTATTATTTTTAAAATCCAGCCTCTGTCGCCCAGGCTGGAATGCAGTAAGTAGCATGATCATATCTCACTCTAGCCCTGAACTCCTGGGCTCAAATGATCCTCACATCTCAACTTCCTGAGTAGCTGGGACTACAGGCATGTACCACCATGCCTGGCTAATTTTTATTTTTGTAGAATTGGGGTCTCACTATGTTGTCTAGGCTGGTCTCGAATTCCTGGCTTCAAGCGATTGTCCCGCCTCGGCCTCCCAAAATGCTGGATTACAGGTGTGAGCCACTGCACTCGGCCTAGCCTCATGGTGACCCCATTAACCTGAGTACAGTAAGGCATTTCAGTCCTTAAAAATTCACTTTCTATTACTGGACCACATACATTAAACTGCCACACCTATCTGGAATATCTGTAGGGCCAGCATTTAGGGCCTCCTAACCAACACTGCTAAACCGCCTAAAACAGTCTGTCCTTCTTCATAATATTTGGAAAAGTGGTAGAACTTCATAATTTTCAGTGCTCTGTCAGGTTCTTGTGACTACCCTGGCATCATCTGCGTTGTACAGATGTGCAAACAGAAGTGCAGAGAGGTTACATTGACTTGCCCATTTTTAGAGGAAGAATGAGGGAAGGGTGAATAGGAAGAAAACCCATTTCAATGCAAACGAGGCACAGCCAGTGCTTGCTCTGCTTGTGGCAGTGTCAGCAGCCGGGCCCAGGTGCCCAAGCTGAGTCTGGTATTGTTTTCCCTGCTCCTAGCAGCATCATAGCTGAGCAGGCTTAGTTAGTTAGGGTCCTTACTGAACTTTTAATTTAAGAAAAAAACAATTATAGTTTCATGTATCTGAATAAATAGAAGCTATTGATTTTATAGCTTATTTAAAGCATTGAATATGAGGAATAGAATGACTTTAGTGTGAGGCTGTGATCAAACCATTTGAAAAGAGAGTTGAGCAATCCATGCTATTAATAGAACCATGGCCTGCCTGAAACGCTATGAGAACCTCCCATTATAGTAATCTTTGAATTATTTCTCTGCAAAATAAAGGACTTGAATTTTACAGGCGTAGTTTAGTAGAGTGGGAAAGTCTAGATATAGGAGACCTAGTCTGTATTCATTTGGTCTAAAGAGCACTATTACCTAGTTTTGTGACCTTGAGCAAATCATATAGCCACCTTTTCTTTAATTACATATGTGTAAAATGGGCATGATGACCCATGGGGGCTAACTGGGGAGTCTAAATAAAACCTATGTAAATGCAAGGCATTATTGCTAAGCACAGTCAGCCCTCTGTATTCATGGGTGCCATGTCTGTGTATGCCACATCTGTGGATTCAGTCAACTGCAGATAGCAAATATTTGGGGGTAAAAAGTTCCACAAAGTTCCAAAAAGTAAAACTTGAATTTGCTACATGCTGATTACTATGTTGAATCCATGCAAATGAAGTAATGTGTAAGCATCGTATTAGGTATTATAAGCAATCTAGAGATGATTTAAAGCATATGGGAGGATGTGCGTAGGTTATATGCAAGTACTCCACAATTTATATAAGGGACTTGAGCATCTGTAGATTTTGGTATCCAAGGGGGTCCTGAAACCAGTCCCCCATGGATACTGGGGGATGACTGTGTTATAAAAGAAGGATGGACCGTAGATCATAAATTCTTCAGAAAATATTTTCAGACTTGATTTTGAGAGAGTGTGTGTGTGTTTAATCATCTGCAAAAAGCTTTTTAACAAGGAAGACTTCCTAGGAGAGAAATAACAAACAATGAAAGCCTAGGAGAAAAGCGTATCCCAGATGTATTATATTATTGTCTGCCTGTGTGTGCTCATCTCAGATGTCAGCACTTCTCCCCATTCCCTCAGAATTACTCACTCACATCCAGAGCATTAGTGACTGTAGAATTTACTGGCGATGTCATCGGGGAGACTGAGGAGAGGGTTTACCAATAACTTCAAACTCCAAGGACCTGGGCACCAGTAGTGTTCTCCCTCTCTTGTCTCCACACGCACCCTCAGCTGTCTTCCCTCATGCAGCTCTGCCCTACCCCCGCCTAGACTCCCCAGCCTCATCCAGTACAGAGGGTCCCCGTGTTACGACAGTTTGATTTAGAATTTTGTGACTTTATGTGTATTCTACTGAAAGTGACAGGCATTCAGTGGAAACCATACTTGGAGCACCCATACACCCATTCTGTTTCTCACTTCATGCAGTATTCAATAAATGACATGAGATAGTCAACAGTTTATTGTAAAATAGGCTTTGTGTTAGATGATTTTGCCCAACCGTATGCTAATGTAAATGTACTGAGCACGTTTAATGTTAAGGTAGGCTTGTCTGAGCTATGATGTTCAGTAAGTTAGGTGTATTAAGTGCATTTTAGCCTTAATATATTTTCAGTTTACGATGAGTTTATTCAGCTGTAACCCCATTGTAAGTTGAGGAGCATCTGCACTCAGCAATGCATAAACTTAAGGCCACTTGAGGCACAGAACTTGACCTTCTGAGAAGGGACATGACTCCACTGTCATTTGAACATCTTCTTCTCCATTTCTGGTAAATAAAATTTTCTTAAGGCAAGGAAAGCCAAATCACCTGGGCCGGGAAGGGCTGTGGAGAGACACCCACTGCAGCCCAGCTCTACTTTGTGAGGTTCAGTGTGGACGTGTCTGAGGATGATAGGAAGGATCCAAGGCCTGCGGCCGCAGCCAGGTAAGACCAACAACGCAGGTCTTTCCCACGTATGAGGAGAGAGATCGAAAGCCAGCTTTATATATAGATCATGGAAGTCTTTGAAGACTTTCAAGGGTATAGACATAAATAATATAAGAAAAGTTGAGGAAAGCCTCAAAGTCAAATAGAAGAAAGCCGATTCAGCCTCATGTCAGCAGGGTAGAAATAGAAATATTGACGAAATGGTGAAATGACCGTTTTTTGTGACCTGAGGTTCTTATGAACAAGAGGCTGTAGGCACATAACTATTAATAGTTTACAGAGATGCTTAGTGTTTTTCACTGCAGAGAACTTACAACATTCTTGAATGTGAGCAGAGCATGTGATGATACCTCCTGAATAAACTGTACCTTCTCTTCCCAGTTCTGCTGGTCTTCTCATTTGTGTGTGTCTGAAAACTTGCTGATTCCCCTGTTCTTAACAGACATCTGGGCAGCTGTAAGCAAAGGCTCAAAAGCCCAGGACTTTAAAGAATTTTTTTTAAACAACTTTATTAAGATGTAATTTAGGAATAGATTTTTCTGCTGCCGTGTGGTAAAGTTCAATTGAGAGTTGATGTTAATATACCTTCCTTAGAACCAAGGTGACTTGGGTCTGTGGTCAAAATTACCAAAATTATATCAGTAAGCTTCAGGTGAGTGGGGCCCATTTATATGTAACACATGTAAATGCTTGATAATGCCTGAATGAATGAATAAATCATCAGAATCTTAGCTAGCATTTTCTGTCTTCCATCTTGACATAGAGGATAGAAGATCCATTATTGGATAATGTAGGAGTTCAACATGGTATGTAAATGCAATTTAGTATTAAATGAGAAGTGTTGCTGGCTTAGTTGCTATTTTGTGTCAAGTGGTATATAATAGATTGCTGGGGTGACTTCCATGCATATTGCCGGGCTAAGGATGTTGGAATGTTTCTTAAACATACAAGAGTGAACAGGTCTCACCTACAGGAGATAACAAATCATTATGATGTACTGGAGCGTTATTCATTGGGGCTAAAAAGTATCTTACCCCTTTTGAATGAAAGCCCAACAAAACCAAGATGACCTAGTATATATCTGGAAGCAGCAGAAGACCAGGGGAGCCCTGGAGAATCAGCTGCCCTTTGTCACCATGTTGCATGGTAGAGGCATGGGGCAGTGTAGTTTGCCTATGGCAGATGGCTTTGGGGTTATAGAGGAGACCAAAAAGTGCCCTTATTCTCATATAGTCTTTTAAAATAAGCTGAACAGTTGTTGCTCTTCCAGCTAGATCAGGACATACTGCCCCAAGGTGACTGCTGGTTTGCATTTAAATACAAAAGAAGTTTCTCTCCAGGTTTCCTGAGGATCATGGTGAATGTCCAAAGATCAACTTAGCTGCTAACATGATTTTAAAGTGAATTATAAGGCTGACGTGGCAGCACTTCAACTGTTCATTCAGCACTTGTTCTCCTTGGCTAACCTGAGATAGGCTAAAGGCCTTTTTGTGAACCCGTGTAAAAAAAATAAGCAGGATGTTTAGGAAATGTATTGTAACACACTTGTGTGGTTTGTGCACTGTTGGACTTGCAAAAGGACATTTAATAAATATTTCTTATGAGGGTGCTTTCTGAAAGAAGAGAGTGAAAGTAATTCTCTGCCTTGGGGCAGAATTTGGGTTGTCTGGATTTGCATAATCATCACCTTGAAAAAGTGTTGCTTTACCCCAATTATAGATCCATGGAAGCTATCTTGTCTGTGTACAACACAGCCCTGGTGAGATCCCTCAGGGCCCCTGGTGGGCATCTGTGGACATCTGGCCTGCAGTAGGGATGGGCAAGGACAGATGGTGTAGGGAGGAAGGAGGGGACAGAATGATTACTTGGGCGGGACAGGAAAGGCCACTTGTGACTGGTGAGGGAGCATTTCTTTGGGTTCAGAGTGATTCTCATTGCAGGTTGTTTCTCCATAAGTCTGAGGTTACTGGGTGCAAGGTGTACATCCTAGCAGCTCCTGAGCCAGGATGTGTGCCTGACCAGACCACAGAGTTAACTGTGACTTTCAGAAGGGTGCAGCCTGTTACCTTTGTGGTGGCAGGGTCAGTTTCTGGAAGGTTCCACAACATTGATGTTTTCCAGATGTTTCTCCTCTTCTCCCTTCTCTGGCTGGCTATGTCTTCCTCTCATCATCCTGCTCTCTCAGTGAAATTGAGATAACATTCTGCTAGGGTCTTAGGCATGTTAGAGTCACTCAGCAGGAGGAAGTGATTTAATACCTAGGCCTTATATTAATATTTATAGTAGCCTTCACTGCTTGTGAATAGCATAAACACTCTTTTCTGTTCAAACCCAATACTGAAATAAAACCCAAGAGTATCTTTTACAAAAATTTACTTTTAATGGTGCAGTAGTTAGTAATAATCTATGTAGTACTTATGGTTTTCAAATCATTTTTTGCTTGCATTTCTTTAATACCAGACATAAATCTGTGAAGTAAATGATACTATTTTTATCGTCATTTTACAGATGAGGAAACGTAGGCACAGGTTAAATAATTTGCATTAAGGTCATACAAATGACAAATAGCAGAACTGAATTTAAACGGACTCTTTACATCCCCGTCTTTTGCATATTCTTTTCACTGAATTTATTGCTTTTTGCCCATATAAAATGGAAAATGAGGAAAAAATAAGCAGCTGGAAAATAAATTTATTGAAAGAATGTAACTTTCCTCACAATTTCCAAATGGATCTTTCAGATATGTTATTTGAGGACGTTTTGCCTAAGGTGGGTGGTAAAACAAGTGCTCTACAAAATATCTCCAAAAGACCGGGTATATCGGTGGCAGCTCTTGTCCCCACTTCTCAGAAGGGAAAACCAAGGCTCCACAGAGCTAAAGCGACTTCCTCTCAGCCTATTTAGGCGCCCTGGGCCAGACCCGGGGCAAGATTGAGATCTGTTCTCCCGCCACTGCGGCGTCTTTATTCTATCAGCATTTCAAAAGGCTGAAAAACTCCCCCTTTGGCTTTTTGAAGGAATTTACCCCGATTGTGGCGCGTAGCGCAAGTAGCGCGGGGAGGGAATGGCGCTCTCCGTCAGAGTCCGGCCCTTTGGGGTGACAGGGGAGCAGCTGGCGCACCGGGCTGGGGTTCGCGTAAGGGTGATGGCCCCGGGCTATCCTGGGTGAGCAAGTGGCCTCGTCTGCTTTTCGGGTGCAAAGGTAGGGGGTGGAGGCAGTCCCACTTTCTTCAAAAGCCCCACCCCAAACCCCGCCCCCACTTGTGAAGCTGTGGTCCCTCCAACTCCATGAGGTATCCACATTACTTTCCTGCAAAACTAACATACAGAACCCAGCAGTTTTAAAATCCCCGATTTTTGGCATGTAAGACTCCAAGACAAGGAAAGTCAAATAGGCGTAGAAAAATGTAACCTAAAATTACAGAAGCATTCCTTCTACCCTATAAGCATTTATTATTTACGTAAAACTGCAGCGGGCGCCGAGATGACACTCTTTTTCTTTATTGCACATTTCAGTGCGTTTGCCCTGGTCCCCTCGGCCCCGCCTCCCGGCAGAGTCGGCTGCGCGCCGGCCTCCGCCCCACCTGCGGGCTCCCGGCCGGGCCAGCCCCGCCAGGTCGCCTCCTCCCCGCGGCCGGCCCGGGCGCGCGCTCGGGGGCGGACTCCCGCCGCCCAGCTGAGACGCGATTCGTCACTCTTGCAGAACTTTCCCCCTGAAAATCCCTGCACCAGGACCAGCCCTCCCGCCCCGGGGAGGTTTTGATTTTAGTGGCCCTCCTTCCTTTTATTTTACGTCGTGTGCGGATTTTGGCTGGCGAGCGGACTTGAGGCTGGTCCGAGTCCATGTCAGTGGCAGTAGCCCCTGCAGCCGGTTACCCTGACACTATGCACTCCGAGGGAGAAGAATCCAAGGAAGGTATGATTTTGATTTCCGTCGGGGCCAGCCGAGTGCTGCGGAGGAATGTGGAGGAAGGCAGTGGAGAGCGTAAACACAGATGGGCGCTTCAAAGTGAGCAGCGGGCGCTTCGTCTGCTTCCCCTGCGCCTTCGCAGCCCAGTTGGAGCTGAACGTGCGGAGCCCCGGACCCATCTGGGCTCCCTTCTCCTCCCGCGGCGGGTCAGAGGGGCCGGGAGGAAGGGGAGGAAGAGTCGGACCTAGTTCAGCCAGCCCACTCAAGGCTGCTTTTCAGCTTCTTCTGGAAAGAAGGAGCCCCACTCAAGATTGTAGAATGTGCTTGGAAAAAGGCTGCCAGCCTGCATCAGGACAGCAGAAAGCCGGATCTCTTGGAAGAGCCCTAAGAGTCAAGGGTCCCTTGAAAAGGGGTTTCCGAAATGAGAAACGCTGTAGTTTCCGGCTGAAAGGGGAAGCTGAGTGAGGGGGAGAAGTGAAAGATCTTTATTTGGGGAATAGGTTGGTTTTTTTCTTCATTGCTAACTTTGCAGCAGTGAGTTCATTTTGTTGGGGGCTTAAGGGGACTGAAAGATATGAGGGGGGCCTTGTGTAGTTTGAAACTGAGGAGAGTTTGTTTCTAACTTTGCAAAAGCAAAGGGTTTCATTTACTCCTAACAGACGGGTGACAGGGCTGGAAAAGCTCCAACCAAAACACAATTATACGCTAGTGTTAGTTTGGGGAGTTTATTTGCCTGTGAGTGTTTGTATGCTTTGTTCCCTGGAACTTTACGTATACAAAAGTCCTCTTGTACGTGGGGGGGTTGGAGTGGAGGTGGTTGGGGGAAATTAGAGAGCAAGAGGGGAGAATGGTAGAAATTGTGGGATTCCCTTTCTTGTGAAGTAGCCTCTTGGGAAACTGGTAAATTTCAAGTCAGTCATAGCAGCTCTGGCAGCAGGAGCCCCATCATTTCTCCATTTGGTAGTCAGTTAGGAAGAGCCCTTGAAACTCGTCCTCTTCTGTCTTCTACTGAGTCCCCTCCCAAAGTAAAGCTCTGTGTTTCAAAATATAGTCTCTGCGAGCTGACGTTTACCTTATTATGCTGTGTGAAGGAAATAGTCAGTAAAAAGGAGGCTTGTTTAATGAAATGTGGGGCTGTCATGAATGAAAAATGACAGCCAGGAGCGTTGTTTTTAAGCTTGATGTGGAGCTTGGGGGATTAATGTTTCCTTGCTGTGGCCTCTATTCTGATAGAGCTATGTGCTGATGGATGCTTTGCTTTTCTAGGTCTTTATAAGAGCAATTTTTAATTTTTTTTTTTTGAGACAGAGTCTCACTTTTGTTGCCCGGGCTAGAGTGAGTGCCGTGGCATCAGCCTAGCTCACAGCAACCTCAAACTCCTGGGCTCAAGCGATCCTACTTGCCTCAGCCTCCCAAGTAGCTGGGACTGCAGGCATGCACCACCATGCCCAGCTAAATTTTTTCTGTATGTATTTTTGGTTGGCCAGATAATTTCTTTCTATTTTTAGTAGAGACGGGGTCTCATTCTTGCTCAGGCTGGTCTCGAACTCCTGACCTCAAGTGATCCCCCTGCCTTGGCCTCCCAAGTGCTAGGATTATAGGCATGAGCCACCGCACCCGGCCAACAGCAATTTATAGATAGCCAAAAGTAGTCAAAGGCAAATAGAAGGCAAATAGGCACCAGGGCAAGAGAATCTAAGGGTGAACTTTTGTATGACTTACAAGTAGCACTTAAGTTGGCATTTCCCCCTGGTGTGTTTTCTATTTATTTTGAGAAAAAAAGGAGTGGGAAGAAAGTGGAAAACATTTCCCCAAAGTATGTACTATACCTTCCTCTAGCAACATCCACGATTTTCCCTCCTGCCCAGCTCTCTGGTTGCAAGTGTAGAAGCAGCCTGCAAACTCCAGGAGGTGTGAAGAGATTCAGGGGCCCCCTCTGCTTGTTCCTCGACTTCCCGGCACTTCCCATCATTTGCATTCTGCAGATCTGCCACAAAGGGTCTGGCTTCTCTGCTTTTTAAAGAAAGCCCAGAATGTTTCTTTTAAAATAATCTGAGGTGCTTGAGTTTTAAACTGATAGCAGTTAGGGTAGGATATTGAATAACTCTTGAGGGAGATTAAGCAAATACCTTATTAACCAGATAGAATCATGGTAGCTTCTGCCAGGAAATAAAGGATGAGTGTCTGTGTGTTTTGTGTGTGTGTGTCCTGGGCAGTTCCTGCAAGACTGGTTATTAGCTGTGACCTAGAACCCTCTGTTTAGCTACCACCACTCAGACATGAAGGGAGCTGTGCTGTGTGAAGAAGTCAGTTACCTTACTTCTCTATCCTTAGTAATCTCTCCCCTCCTCCTCTTACAGTTAGCTTTTCTTTTTTTCTTCTGGTGGACTTATCTAGTGTGAGCTCACCATGAGCTCTTCACAGTGTCTGTATTGCAAGAAAATTGCCTTTGGATGCTTTATGCATGATTTGCTGTAATGGGAGATACTTTTAAGTCATTATTCTGAACTGCAGTGAGAGACTAGTATACTTTGTTTGGGATTGAATCTGAAAAAAATATCAAGTCAGACTCAGAAGTCCTTGGAGGCCAACATATTTGTGTATATGCATGAATGTAGAAGCAAATGACTGGGGATATTGTTAAGCCATCGTAGCTTAGAACGTACTTGACTCTGTGCCAGGGGTGCTGAACCTCTGTCCCCAGCCTATAGCCACCTCCTAAAGAATTGATTCCATTTTGCCTGCTTACCAATGAATAGGTGATTGTGCTTGGGTATTGAGCAGAAAAAAATAATCCAGGCCTTGCTCTATTAAAGACTGAATGAGTTTAAGATATCTAGACATACATGAATAGGAAAGCAAGGGAAATGAAGGAAGAACTCACTTTATTAACAAGGGGAATGCCATTGAGACGAGGATCTCAACGGTTTCCAGCGGATGGGAGCTTCCTGAGGAGATAGGCCGATAGCCACATATTTGGCATTCAGTTGCTTCCTGTTGAGTAAATTGCTTAATTATGAAGTAGTAAAAGTGAGTGGCAGTTGAGATCTCTGAGGATCTTTCCAGTGCTGAGCATCAAGGCATCCGGGGCTGCTTTGCCCTGGTTATTGCGACTTTAGTTCCAGAAATTGAGAAAGCCATTGTGGAGGGGGGTCACTTTGTGAGGACTTGGAAAAGAGGGAGGTTGAGTGGTGAGTGAGTTCAGCTTCCTCCTCCATTGCCCGTGGTAGCCATTTCCCGCCACCACCTCACCCAGTTCTCTCATGCCTCACCGGGCCTGCTATTTCAGAAAGAAAACAGTAGCCATTAGATAACTCTCTCAACTTCCTGCTCCCAGACTGCGAGACTCACCTTCATCCACACCCACCCTCCTGGTGCACTGCCACTGCAGAGTGCCACTCCTTCCATCCTGGGCTCCTCCCGCACTAGTCAGCCCATGTCTTCCCTGGCTCCTTCCCTTCTGCACATAGGTGAACCCAAGCTCCCCATTCCAGGGCTTGGGCACTTGATGATATTTCTGCCCCAGATCTCCTTCTCTCCACCTGACCTCCTTTTCTTGGTCAGCTCCTCAGAGAGGCTTTTTCTGAACCCCTAACCTAAACTCAGATCCCCTGTCACCCTCTCTGGCAGTCCCTATTCCTTTCCTTGCTGGCACTCACCGCACTGTCTAACATCTCTCCTCTTTTAGACCAAAGCTCTCGAAGGAAAGACTGTGTCTGTTTTATTTCCCACCGTATCTCCAGGACCTGTGCAGTAACAGGTGCTCATTAAACAGCGTGGATTGAACGAATGAGTGATCTCCATTCTTTAAACGTAATCCTTGGCACTTTGTCCAGTTTTGGGTATTGCTTATCTCTCCTTTAAAATGAGCTTTAAAAGTAAAACAAACTTTTGCATCGTTCCTCTTTGCGTACTTTTTGTCATCCCTCATCCTACTGAGGTCTTCTCCCCCTGCCCCGCCAAAAATCGCATTTGCCAAAACCACCAGTGACTTCCCAGATGCTAAAATCACCAGTGACCCTGCATTCATATTTTTTTTTATTTTGATCTCCTGATCTTACCTTTTTTTTTTTTCTTTAAATTGCATTTGACACTAAGAGACCGACCAGATTCCTTGCAATCTTAAAGTTATTCCTTGGTTCGTATGACACTACACTCTCCTGGTCTCCTTTCTTTTTCTACCTGTTCCATTTTAATCTCCTGAACCTCTAGCCTGTGCCTTTCTAAGAACCACCTGTACAACCAACCTCGTCATAGACATCATGCCTTGAATGTCTCACAGGCATCTTTAATTCAGCAGGTCTAAACTGAGCCCATCCTTTTCCACTATCCACCAATCTGATCCTCCTCCTGTATTTTCACCATCATCCCCCTTTTTTTGGCTTCCAAACTACATACCTGGATGTTGTCCTTAATTCTGCCCTGTCCTTAATCTTCTACTTCCAATTGTTCACCAAGACCTGGCACTTTATCTTCCTCATTATCTATTGAATTCATCTCCTCTTTATCTCCCCTGTCCCTGTCTTGGTCCAGGACCTCAGCCTTTGTACCTTAATTGTTAAAATAACCACATCTGTCATCAGGGTTCTTGGTTGCAAGAAATAGAATTTTAAATTTATTGGAGGGAATATTGAGTATTTCACACATCCACTAAAAGGCTGGAAAACTAGCCCCTGAAAATGCATTAGGAAATACAGCCAAGGACCCAAGAACCATCTGGTGAGGACCTCACCACTGCCTTCAGTGCTTCTGTATGTTTCAGTTCTGCCACTGCTGGGACTCCAGATGTGGCTGAATATTTGTTCATCCTTAACATTTAAAATCCCAGACATAAGTTGCCGTGGAGAAAGAACTTCCAGTTCCAGCTTTGGTCGTGGGAGATAGGCATCTGCCTCCTACAACCACTTGCGAATAGGAGCTTCTCCAAAATGGGAAGGGAGTTCTAACATGGATCTCTAAAACAACAACAAATATCTACCGCACCACTTGACTGGCCTGTCCAACCGTGGTGTTGCCTTGTTTATTTACGTCCTCATTTCCTTAACAAATGCTGTTTCCCTTGTAAGATCACTCTCTTACCTTTCCTCCAGTGGGTCATATCTCCAACCAGACACATTTTGGGGAGATGCTTTTTCAGGGCGTTCCCACAGCTCCCTATACTTCCCTCAGTTAAACCATGTTTTCACCCTATGTTAGGGTTATTAGTTTTTCTTTGCCTCTATTTCATTATGAACTTTTTGACAGCAAGGTCTGTGGATGTTTTTTTCCCCTGAATCCCCAGGGCCAGACCTAAGACCTCTCATCGAGGAGGGCCTCATAAAGCCTTGCGAAATTAATTAATTAATTTTAATTTTACATGATTTGTTAAAACATGATATGTTGAAACTTTTTAGAGCACTGCTTAGAAGTTGTCTGGCCTCACTTTATAGGAATAGTGCTTTCCAAACCTAGAGGACAAACCTATTTAGGTTTCTGAAATTTTCCACTAAAGTACTGTTAATAGCAGAGGCAAAACAAGCATGTGTCTTTGATCACTGGGGTCAGGGCCCAAAGTGGCTTGCCAGCGTCTCAAATTTCCTTGAAGACTGAAGAAGCAGTAATTGAAACTGAAATGTATTGAGCTCTTCCATATGCCAGACATGGTGGAAGGCACCTTTTTGTGTGTATTATCTCATTTAATACCTGTATAATAACTCTGTGTTCATTCTACCTAATAACTAAGAAAACTGATATTCAGAGAAGTTAAAAACTATACCCTAAAATCATAAAGCTGGAAACGGTGGAATAAGGATTTGAACTGAGGCCAACTAACTATAGAGCCTGTGCTTTTAACCCTCATGCAGTACTTCCAGTAAAGCCAAAAGCTGCCCTCCCCCTTCCTAAAGTAAACTTGGCACTCACGAAGATGCTTTGTGTGTTCTGTGTTTGCTTGTACCCCAGTTTGAGAAGCCAGGAGTGGAGAGACCATGTTTCTTACAGGAGAAGGAAGAGCCCAGGCCCTGGCTCTGCAGCTGCCCAGGGTCACAGGCAGGAATTCTCAAATGCATCCTGCTAGCCCCTAGAAGATCTAGGAGTCCTGCAGAGCTGGGTAGGAGGTGCCTGGAGCGCACTAAAGTGAGAGGTACCCAAGCACCAGGGGGCGAGGGAAGGACCTCACTTCCTTCCAGTGGCCAGCTTGAGAACAGAGAACACAGACTCCCTGGTATTGACAGGAGACAAGGTTCAGTTGCCTGTGTGTTATGTTATAACAAATGGGCTACTTTGTAGCATCTGCTAAGTTTCAAGTTGCTTTAAAATCTACAGAATGTGTATACATACCTGAGTGACTCTCACCATAATGGTATTCCACTTGGTCGATCTGTCACATCTCCTGATGATAACATATGAATTCTTTAGGGATTATGCATCGGCCTTTGTACTCTCAATTGTAGCCCTCCTTGGTTTAAATGCCATTTAACAGGAGCTTAACCTGTTTCTCAGTACTTCGGCAGTGGTTTCTTCGGGCTCCAGGTCACCTACAGTCCATCTCACTGTAGTCTGCCATACCCAGGCTTCCCAATTCCCCAGTGGGTTGATCAGGAAGCTCATTTTGATCGGTCAGCGTAGTGCCAGGACAGCTGTATGCCTGAAGGCTGCCCCCAAGCGCACTGTGCCAGCAGGCATCCTTACAGAAGAACCTTCGGGGCCTCAGGATCAGCATCATCCCCCTGCCCCCACCCCCTGGTGATTATAAGTCTTTGGGGGAAAGGAAAAGTAGAGATTTTCTCTAGAAAGAATGGGAGAATGGGACCAATACCTGGCCAAGTATCGTAGAGGATAAAAGTTCAGTTGTTCCATGTGGTGATTAATACCATCTTCTATAATAAAGAATTTCAGAGAACACTGTGTAGTGTTCTCGCTGTTTTAACCTCACGTGATGTGGCAGCTTGTACAACATCATTCATTGCTATGCGTAACTTTACCAGTTTTCTTCTCCATTCCCTCCTTTCCTCGGCCCTTGCTGTGCAGAGGGAATGAGGAGGAAAGGAGGTTAAAGCTGATGAGAGCACCTGGTGCGGCTGACCTTGATGTCATGCATAATGTAAAAGGTACTTACTGCATATGCTCTTAAACACTGGACTTTGATGTGATTTTCTGTTCCTTTTATGTAGTCATTAGCCTCGGAGTGTGGTGTGCTGACGAGGACTAAAAGTGGAAAATCCATTTCAAGATCTGTCGTACTTTCTCCTGTACAGTGGACGTCACTTGATAACTTGGCCTGACACCTCTAGCTCTGTAAACTTAAACACATTTGGGGCTTTTTCTTCCTCACTCCTGAAATTTTCATCAGAGTGCATATGCATCATATTCATTTCTTGCCCCCAAACTGTGATGCCATTGAACAGTCAGGATTGCATGGATGATTAAATTTCCTGATCCCGGCTGTTGGTAATCCAGGAAGTAGCCAAAAAGTGGGTGGGTGAAAAGAGAATGTAGTAGGGCCAGAAAATCTCAGGACCCAATGATTTCATTTCAAAATAATGCAGAGTTGCTGGATTTGCCACAAACCATTTATTTATCAA
>CM052439.1:100289067-100343736 GCA_028533085.1 Varecia variegata | reverse complement strand
TAGTCCCAGCTACCTGGGAGGCTAAGGCAGAAGGATCGCTTGAGCCCAAAAGTTGAAGGCTGCAGTGAGCTATGATTGCACCACTGCATTCTAGCCCGGGCTACAGAGCAAGACACTGTCTCTTTAAAAAACAAAATCAATATTTAGGAGAAAGATTGGAGAAGAGAAAAGTGTTACTTGATTGGGGGACAGAGAAACAGTGCATGAATCCAGATATAAAATTCTTTGAGCTGAGTAAAGGAAGGCTTTAAAACCTATTTAATGCTTTTAACAACTAAAATCTCAGCTTTCCTTTGTTAAGTTTATACATAGAAGATGAAAAATGGACTTTATCAGACTTTGACAATAAATTAAAGGCCTCAACCCTGTTTATGTACACATGTGCCTTGAAGCTCTTTCAAATAATGGGTGATAAAGGCAAGTTACTGGACAAAATGGTCTGAATTGTGCCTGGAAAATCTTGCCTCTAAGACCAGAATGGCCCAACACTGGCCCTTCCTAGGCTTGGGCCTAGAGAC
Organism: Varecia variegata; assembly: GCA_028533085.1. Taxonomy (NCBI): domain Eukaryota; kingdom Metazoa; phylum Chordata; class Mammalia; order Primates; family Lemuridae; genus Varecia; species Varecia variegata. Next base: position 100,343,218 of record CM052439.1, on the reverse strand, counting down.
AAAGTAATGGCTCTTACTAAGACCTCTACTGACCCAACACCAGTCTGCAGCCAGAGTTCCAAGCATCTTCTCAGCTACCTCTAATGATTTTTAAAAAATGTAAAAATGTTTCAGATTCTTTACTCTCCATGAGAATGCAGTGAGCCCTGAGTCAGCTCAAGAAAAGATGACCCAATGCCTGACCCATCAATACTTTATTAGATGTCATTAAAACCTTGGAGAGCTGGGAAGTTATTAAGGCTTATATTTGGAACCTAGAATCTTAACCCATGGATTCTGTAGCTTCCTTTTTTGCGTGTATCTAGGATTGCTCTATTTTGTGATAATGTACATTTAATGGAAGAAAAATACTTTACCTCTTAGATGCTAGACACTTACTATTCAAGAATAAATTCCCTTTTGATGTTAGCTAGTGTGTCAAAACGTTTGTTTAAACATGGTTTCTAAATTTTGGTGGTTAGTGTGATACATGGTTTTGTTTTATTCTGCAGGATATAGTGAAAAAATATTTTGATTTATTAACAAGGAAAATACGACAGTATTCATTTTGTGTATTGGCTACAGAATGTGCCCTGCATGGGATTGTGAGTGGAGACTCTGGCATTGGTGTATTTGTATGTTTCAGGGAAATAAAGGTACAGAGAAGCACTTGTTCTTTGCCTATGTAAAGACTAACTGTACAGCTGACAGCTTAAAAATACTATATGAGACCACATTTCATGTCTAACAGTAGCATCTGTTTCTTCCATTCCAAGATCAACAAAAGGCATTAAAGATGAATGCTGAAAATGCAAGAGAAAAAGCCTTTCCTTCTTGGCAAATCCATTAACTCCCTTAACTGTCCTTTTCAAAGCAGGGATAGACTGGATGGCATAAATTGAAAAATTAACAAGATACAAGTTCAAGGGGAAACTGTTTAGTTAGGGTAGATTTTTTAATTTTCAGATTTAGAAACTAAATCAAATCACACATTCAGAAAACTTGATTCATTTTTTCCTAAGCATATACTTTTTATAATATACATTGTCTAATATCTTAGAGATAAATTCAATACTATTTTCCTAAAATATTTTCTGCCATTTGCAGCAATGAGAATACTAGAAATCATGTGAAGAAAAAATTTCAATAAAGTAGGTTGCCTTTCTCTATAAAAATGATGTTTTAATTGGAGGTTTTGTCACTTATCAAGAACTTAATATAAAATAACTGCTAAATATGTTCAATAATATTTCCTAAGAACAAAGATATGACCAGAAACCTTGCTAGTCATTTAATTCAGTAAAATTATATTTCTAGGCTGGGCACAGTGGCTTACTCCTGTAATCCTAGCACTCTGGGAGGCCAGGACAGGAGGATCACTCAAGGTCAGAAGTTCAAGACCAGCCTGAACAAGAGCGAGACCCCGTCTCTACTAAAAATAGAAAGAAATTATCTGAACAACTAAAAATATATAGAAAAAATTTTCCGGGCATGGTGGCATATGCTTGTAGTCCCAGCTACTCGGGAGGCTGAGGCAGGAGGATTGCTTAAGCCCAGGAGTTTGAGGTTGCTGTGAGCTAGGCTGATGCCATGGTACTCTAGCCCGGGCAACAGAGCAAGACTCTGTCTCCAGGAAAAAAAAAAAAAATTATATTTCTAGCCTTGTAAAATGGGCATCAATACACCATGTATGCAGATTTTATAAGGGCTCTCCAATCTTTTAGAAAATTAAGTTGACGACCGTAAATTGTATCTTAATATACTTTTAGAAGTTCTGTTAGTTAACACTGCTTTTATCTGTTTATGATCTTTGTTCTCTGTCCCTACCACGCTGACCCTGGCAGTGTGAATGGATTCTTCCTGGGTGTGCGTGACACCTGGTGCTCAGCCTTGTCATCCACCCCAGAAACGAAGCCTAGAAACCAACCGCAGCCCCTACTTCCCAGCATGCTAGCCACAGTTACTTCCCTTTCAGACAAAAGCTGCCATAAATAGGATGACTTTTACTTAGCACATCAAGAATGACTTCTGATAGTAATTGTATCTGATGCTCTATAACTGTGGTCCGCAAGCCCCTGGCCACTGGTGGCCTGTTAGGGACCAGGCGCACAGCAGGAGGTGAGCAGCGGTAGAGGGAGCAAAGCCTCATCTGTATTTACAGCCTCTCCCCATCGCTTGCATCACCGCCTGAGCTCCGCCTCCTGTCAGATCAGCGGCGGCATTAGATTCTGCATGATGGTGATTAATAGAATTATTTCATTATATATTATAATATAATAATAATAGTAGAAATAAAGTGCACAATAAATGTAATGCACTTGAATCGTCCCAGAACCATCCACTTCACACCACACACACCGTCCGTGCAAAAATTGTCTTTCATGAGACCTGTCCCTGGTGCCAAAAAGGTTGGGGACTGCTGCTCTATAATACCCCAAGATATAAAAAGAGCAAAGGGATGCAAATGTTGATCTTTGTGCCCTTCACCAGTTGAGTCCTTCACCTAGTAAGACGTGTTTTGGTTAATGTAGAAGCTGGTTTGGAATTTTTAAAAGTCACTTCAAAACTTTCCTCCCCAGGGATGTCAAGACAGGCATCCAACAGGAAAGTAACTAGGTGTAAGTTAATGCCAGTAGCCTTCACCAGAGAAGGAGTGTGCAATGTGGACGGTCTGTCGCGTCCTTGAGAAGCTTTTAGTTGAGAGGAGTTATCAGACAAACACATAAGTGCCACCTCTGGGTGAGAGAGGTTTAAGAAGGGCTACCTGTGGCTGAGGTGTTTAAATCAGGACTACTGAGGTAGAGGCATTGGTAGGAAGCTTTGGCATGCGGTTATTTCCCAAAGTATGGTGCGAGTGCTGTTGGGGGTGCAGTAAATGATTTTTAGGAGGCCCCAGACACAGTGTTAAGTCATCATCAATCATGTCACAAGATTAGTCTCTTTTCAATTTCCTTGGAGTCCTTTGCATCATTCAAGGAGAATGCTTGTGTTTGGGGCTATGTGACCTTTGCCACCTTACTCACACCAACTTACCTACTTTTGTGCCATGCAGGTAGACATAGGGCTCGTGGTCTTTGGCAGGCGATAATGTCTGGCTAGAAGCTAATATTGGTGGTGCTTTTTTTTTTTCTCATTGACTTAATTTTTATGATTTTGTAAAAATTTTAAAATTATTTTATGATTATGATATATTTAGGGGAGTAGTGTCAGTTTCCTTTCACATAGTGTATATGGTTTCCTTTTTTTTTTTTTTTTGAGACAGGGTCTCACTCTGCTCCCCTGGGATAGGGGAGCAATGATGTGATCATAACTCACAGCAACCTCACACTCCTGGGCTCAAGCAATCCTCCCACCTCAGGCTCCCAAGTAGCTGGATTACAGGTGCACACCTGTACAGGGATTACAGGTGCACACTACCACATCCAGCTAATTTTTCTATTTTTTGTAGAGACAGTCTATTTTTTGTAGAAACGGAGTCTTGCTCTTGCTTAGGCCGGTCTCAAACTCCTGATCTCAAGCAATCCTCCCTTATGGTTTCCTTTTTATGTGAATTTATTTTTTAAAAAAAATGTATAAGTAACCATAGGAAAATAAAATACAGGTTGAGTATCCCTTGTCTGAAATGGCTGGGACCAGAAGTGTTTGAGATTTTGGATTTGGGAGTATTTGTGTTATACTTGCTGGTTGAGCATCCCGAATCTGAAAATCTGAAATCTGAAACACTCCAGTGAGCATTTCCTATTAGCATCGTGTCAGTGCTCAAAAAGTTTTAGATTTTGGATTTTCGAGTTTGAGATGTTTTACCTGTACAGATAGTAGGTAGAAATCGTGGCAGACTGTGGTGGTGGTACTCAGAGGACAAGGGTTTAGGATGTTGCTCAGGGAGATACAAACATGGCTTTACAGGTGAAGAGAGAGATTTCAGCAAAGATCCTGGGGTGGAAATTTTTGAGTGTAAAGAAGTTGGCAGAAACCCAGGGATCCTGTTGGCGAGACAGAGCTTCTAGCCCGGCTTGCTCACCAGCGGAGGAACAGAGGCTGTTGGCTCTTTGAATCACTGATGGAGTCTCACACCCAAGGCTCTCTGTAAAGTGATTCAGAATGGTTTGAACCCTGATCGTTTCTGGCCGGGGTGGCTAACACATATCCCTGTAGGGGCCAGGAAATTCCCCACGTGCTAGAATGGCCAGGGGACAAATCAGAGAAGGCCTGTGTTTCCCACCCCACTCCCTCAGTGTCGCCAGAAGGTCACATTTTTTTTTTTCTGAGAAGTCAGAAATGGGAATTTTTATGTAAAAGCTCCCAACTTTTACAAGTTTTTTTTTACTAATTACAAAAACAAAAATGAGAACGCTATGGGGTCCCATTTAGGGGATGATGGAAATGTTTGGAATTAGATAGTGGTGATGGTTGCACAATATTGTGAATATAATAAAAACTACTGAACTGTGTAGACTTTTTAAATAGTTACAATAGTGAATTTTATGTTATATGAATTTTATCTCAAAAAAAAAAAAGAAAAAAAAAACACTATGGGGCCCCAACCAAAACATGTTACCAGCCAAAACTGTGCAAGCTTTGTTTTAAATAAAGAAATTGCTATTTGCTACTTTTGATAATCCCAACATAAAGTACCTTTCCACAGGGGAGTGAGTGGCTCAGAGTTGCTGAGAGTCACACTGTGACCCTGTGTTAACCTCTGGACTTCTGTTTTTCCTTCTGTGGCTTCTTCCATCTCTAACAATAGGACTGGTGATAGAAATGATGAGAGGTGGAATGGTGGCCCTACTTCTAGGGCAATGAATGAGTGGGTGAAAAGACAAAGCTACAAATGGGGGGGCTACCCAAGTATTTTAGAGAAGAGATTTATTTTGTTATTTCAAAACTAGTGGTGAAATTGATTGGTTGTGTTGTGTTACTTGCCAAAGTTTATTTTACCCAGATATCGACCATTAAGGAAGTAATCCATCTCCAAGATAGCAAGTTAGTATACATTTAGGGAAACATTTTTCAGTTTTTACAAGAGAAAGGTGATAGTGGTCTTTTTAGTTATTTTCTTTAACTGAAAAATGAGTTTAATATACCAAGCATATGTCATCAGCATTAGAAGTTTATAATTATTTTAACAAAACTATTTTTCTTTTAATTTTGGAAATAGATTTATTATTTTACAATTTAAATATAATTTTAAGCTAGCCAATTTCAATAAGGGCAAATTATAAAATTCAAGATTTTGCATTATATCATAACTTAATCGTCAACCTTTTTCTTTCTTCACAAACTATTAATAGCAAAGAAAGGTAGAGTTTGTGCCTTTTGAAATTTCCAATTCCTTCTGAATTAATCCTAAAGAATATACATTATTTTTATTTTTAAAAAGCAACATTTATACCAAAAACAGAATTATTTTTGCACAGTATGGGCTATTCAGTAATTTTTACCAGTTCCAAATGTTATCAACAGATGAGTTTTTGGATGCCTAGCTTTGGTTATCATATAACAAACTTTTTCCAAAGAACTACTTTGGGATATTCATTTCTTATGTAAGAATATTTGAAATGTGATACCTAATTAATAGTAACAATGTAGTTATAGCCTCTTATTTTGGTTGTGTTTTATAAAAAACAGTACTCATTCCCTCTTCTCCTCTGTCTTCCTGCTTCCCCAAAACAACCGGGGAGTTTTTTTAATCCAGCAGATTCATATTAAAGATTAACTGAGCATTTATTACAGCAAAGAATAAATACTAAATTGTAACCAATCACAAGGATTTACTTTCAGAGAGAATGGAAGCTAATATGATATAAAGCAGTTTTCAATAAGAGGTAGAGACAGGATAGAGTATTTCTGAGTGGGATGGTCAGTAAAGGCTTCCTGGAAGGGGGGATATTTGGGAAAGACTTTGGGAGATTTCACCAGCTCAACACCCCCCCGCCCATTGATTCCTTCAGGCCTCTGCTCATATGTCACCTTTTCAGAAAGGCCTTCCCCAACTGCCCTGGGTAAAATAACATAGCCCCCCACCCCACCCCTTACTTTTCTTCTAGCCTCTGTCACTACTTGACATTTTTATACATGTTTGTTTGTGCCTTAGGTCTCCTACTAGATTCTGTGCTTCCTGAGAACAGGCACTTTACCAGGCACACAATAGGTGCTCAATAAAAATTTGTTGAATGAAAGAATGAGTTAATGAATGAATGACTGGGGGAAGGCTTTTCTGCCCTAAGTCTGTTCTCTGTTTAGAGCTCCAAACTGGTATGGAAAATCCAAGTTCAGCTTTCTCATAGGATCTTTATAAATTTGGCAAATATACCACTTCTCTGTGACCCAGTGGACACATTCTCTAGCAATAAGGGGGAGATTTTGGTACCCAAATGTAGCTTCCTGAAATCTGTGACTAAATAAAAGTGTTATGAAAACAAATCATGATCACTCTTAACCTTTCCACCCCTTCACCCTGCAAATCTTTCTTAGAAACTCACTGGCTGACATAATTTGTGTTTAAATTATTTAGTTTAAAACCCGTAGGACCCACACTCATCCTCTGGTTCCCGACATACAGGTTCACTGCTGGGCAGAATTTTTAGTTCCTGACTACCAGTAGGAGTTCCTAGGTTGGCTCTGACAGGTGGTCGCATTTGCTTCTGTACAGCAGGGATCACCCATGCCAATGCCTGCAGAGCCCAGGGAATAAACACAAATGTGTGGATGGCCAGGAAGGAGGGCCGGGGTAAACTGGAAAGCATGGTCTCCTTCTAAAGGGGGCAGCCACAGGTTCACAATTTAGCTCAGAACCATTGTCGCCATGTGCAAATGTGGGCCTGTTTTGGTCAGATCTTCTGATTGTTCAAAGAAAATCAGAAACACAGATTTTGAGGTTAATTTTCCCAATTTTCTAACATGGACCACTAATCAATTGCATCACGGCCCGAGGCACCCCCACCCTCCCGTCAGATCAGACCCTCACAGGAGCTTGAACCCCACTGGGAAGGGCCCAGGTTGTGAGCTCCCCACGAGAATCCAATGCCTGATAATCTGAGGCGGAGCAGAGGCCATGCACCCCACCCCGGAAGAACCTTCTTCCGGGAAACCCATCCATGGTGCCCAAAAGGTTGGCCAAACAATGGGGTATCCGAGTTACAGCCTCTGCCAGGCATCCCGATCTAAATAAAGCAGAGGGGGATGCGTGAGGAAAGGAGAGAAAAAGAAAGGGGAAAAAACCACAGAGAACGTAAATGCCACGCCGCAAGAACCCGGTGGTGAGCAACGCTGCTTCTGTAAACCTCTGGGTTTTTCAGGGTTTTATCCTAGAATTTCAGAGTTTCAGGTGTCTTGGTATTTGAAGTGAGATAGTTTACTGTCAGGCCCAGCAAACACCCCCTTACCATTTGCTTACCTTTAACTGGATCTAGTTTCAGGACATTGACGTGGCTGTGAAATGCTTGACTAACTTAACATTTTAATACAGTTATTGGGGAACGATTGTGACAAGAACACTGGGAGGTTGTGCCAAGATGCATATTTGAGAGATGCCCAACCTGAGGCCAAGAGGTTACTGCTCTTAAAATATTCAAACAAACGGGTTTGGGATATTTGCATGGGAGATTCCAGAACATTTGCTGTCAGGATTGAGTTAACTAAATAAATATGGTCACTTCACCAAACAAAAGTAACTAGTCATTCTGTATGTTTTTGGCAAACGGCAGGGGAGAAAAGCAGTAGATACAAAAAGAAAATGCATTTTTGTTTTATATAGATTCCTCTCCTTTAAAACAAAAACATTTTACATCCCATATATAGGGTTATGTGTTTGTCCATGGAGTATAAGTAAATTCATCGGATAAGCTCTAGATATAAGAAATCGAATTGATCTCCTGACACATCTTCATGAATTATTGTAAAAGATATTAATGGGTCTCATTGGGCAAATTAGATAGAGCATGTGGTTTAGTTCACCCTGTGCTAGCTGGAGGACACGTGCGAAGCATTTTGAATAATAGAGAGATGAATAGACATGGTACCTTACTTGACAAGGATCGTAAGCAATTACTGTAAGATGGGAATTTAACTCTCCCACAGGGCAGAAAATGTTAGAAGGAGAAATTTATTCTGATTGGTGGATTTGGAAGAGCTTCTTGGAAGAGGTGCCATTTAAACTGAGCCTCACACGATGAGCAGCACTTTTTCAGGCAGGGATTGAGGGAAAGGGTGAGGGCGGATATACAACTTTTCTTTAGTTTCTGTTCTCTGATATGTAAGACCTGTCCTCCTGGTTTTTGGTTCAAGAAGTTGCTTTATCTGGAGGAGCACACAAGCTCTAAGAATTCTGCAGCTGGCACAGCCACATTGTGGTATTTGACAGAAAATTCAGAAACAAAGAATATGATCTTAATTTCACTTTTCCTATTGAGCAGCTGTGTGCTGCTGTAAGAAATAATGTGCCTCAGCTTTGCCACTAATGATGCATCCTTGGATAAGTCACTGGACTGCTGAGCCTTGGTTGTCCTGTCTGGCTCCCTCAGGGTTAAGTAATAATAGCACCAAACTGGAAATGCATATGAAAGTGACATAGTGAAAATATTTTGCAAACTGTAGAGTGCTACACAAATATCGAGTATAATCTTGTTGTCTGGTTGTCTTTGTTATGAGGCCAGGAACAGCCTGATGAGACCAGAAAGGGTGTGTTGACCACTGATGCCAGCTGAGGGGTAGGTTCAGAACTAAACTTCACTCTAGTGTGCTGGAGTTTAAAATCTGTTACTGGTTTTCTAAGCACTGCATGAATATAAATATTCATCAGGAGTCAGGGCCTCTGGCAGGATGGGGGAACTTGGGAGTGGAAAAGTGCAGAAAATCATGGAGCTGTTTAGAGGACTTTCGTCTACATTCTGGTGGAAGATTGAATTCTATCAGCAGTAGAAAGGTTTTATGTTTTCAAGAAAATACATAAATAAATCCAGCTTAATGGAAAAGTATTTAAGAAAAACTAGCTTATGCTATTCAACGTAATAAATAAGGAAGGGTTCATTTAATTCAAAAAGAAAAAGAATAGTTCACTGAGGTCAGTTTTATATAAGCTATTTTTATTTAATTTTATTTTATTTAATTTCAAACCCATATGTAGCCTAGTAATAGAGTTAGGCCCTGTTCAAATTTTGGTTTAAAGTATCATCTAGAAGAGGCTAACTTTTCTATTCTCTTGAACATTCTTTGAGATTTTAATGTAATAAGCTCATCTGAAAACATTTTATCTGAATTCTGTAGGGACCAAGGCCCTTGACCCCCTGGAGGTTTGCTGAAAATTACTGACACGAGGCAGATGGATTAATAGGAGAAAAGGCATACAAATTTATTAACATGTAGACACAGGAGGCTTCATGAATGAAGACCCAGAGATACAGGGGAAATTGTCCATTTTTATGCTCAAGGTTCTACAAAGTATGGACAGCTATGTAGAAATAAGATTGGACAAAAAGAGTATGATCTAATGCTAATAGACTGAGTGGGGAAACCCAGCAAAGCCTGTCTGTCTAGGTCATTCTTGGCCTCTTGGAGCAGCATCCTTCCTTCTGGGCATGGGGCAGGGCTCTCTCTGGAATGGGGGTCTCCTGACCTACAGTCAAACTAGGTAGGTCAGATAATTTCTTTATGGCCAGGTTTTATATAGAAGAATGGTAGATTCTATGGCTGGCTTTCTTGAGAAAAGGGGTTCTAGTTTTTATGACTCACCTTGGGGAAAAGGGATTCTAATTTCTATGCTTAGCCCAGGGGGAGACTGGGACTGAGAGACAGGAGGACAGGTCAGAGAAAAGCTTTTGCTTCTGAGTCAGCTTCTGAGGCCTTCATTTTGAGGTACTGTTTTCTGAGCCCCAACAATTCCATGCACACAAGCTGGCATCTACATTTTCATGAACAAATTTTGAGAGGGAATTAAATTTGTCCTTAGTGTACTCACAGCTTGCCTTTATGGCCAAAGCAGGTCTGAAATTTTAAGTACAGCATTCTAGGCGTACACCTCAGAGCAGGAGTCCTCCAACGTTACCATACATTAGAGTCACATAGGATGCCTCTTACAAATCCAGGCTCTTTGACTGTAACCCTGGAGATTCTGATTCAGTAGGTCTAGCGATTTCTAAAAAGCCTCCAGGCACTTGTGATGGCCCGTGGCACTGGAAATTCTGCCCCTGGAAATTCTGCCCCTGCCACCTGCTATATCTGTCCTGTTCCTGCTGAAACCCTCTTGAAAACTGAGTACCTTTGCAGTGTCCTGGGCCTTGACTACAAGTTACACATAGTTTATGTTTAAATTCTTTCTAAAATCTAGAGGACACATACATCCTTGGGTTTCTGACACATAGGTACACTGATGAGCAGAATTTTTAATTCCTAATTAGCCAGTAGGAATTCCGTAGGTCAGCTTTGGAATATAGTCACATTTACTTCTGTAAGGCAGAATCTTTTTCATCAAGGCCAGCTTCCTTTTGTGAAAACTTCCCCAAATCTAATCTGCCTCCATCCAGCAAAATTAATGTTCCCTCTTTGCTACCATTGCGTTTTTACATGTTCCTGTTAGAGAACTTACGGTGTGTTCTGCCTAGCTGTGTGCTCTTCTGTCTCTCCCTGCCCCCCTGTTAGTCTGAGTGCCTGGAGAGAAGGGATAGTGTTATTTATCTTTGAAACCACAGTATCTGACACATTATAAACACTCAACAAAAGTTTTTGTGGAATGATTCATGTCTTTGGGTCAATGTTCTTTCTTCTCCCCTGTCTTCTATTTCACAAGAAGAGATCACAAGACCCGTGGCATGCCATGCCAGCAGAACTTCACCAATATCTACCTTAATAATAAGGATAGAAATAATAATAATAATTGTTTACATAAATTGACCCAATAATTTTATATCTGGTGCCTGTTCTAAACACATTATTTGGATTATTTTCATTTAATCCTCATGGTCTCCTCATTTGCAGATGAGGAAACTGAGGCATAGAGAGGTTAGGAAATTTGCCCCAGGGACAGAGCACTTGAGTGGCAGAGCCAAACCTCTGATCCAGGCAGTCTGGCTCTAGAGCTCGATTTGCAGGAGATGATTATGAATCTATTCCAGAGGAATACCAAGAACCCTAGGCAATTTGGTAGCCAATTGTTTTCACTGATCTTATCCTATACATTTGTTAATGGGTCCTCTATGAAATTAGTTTGGAAAACTTGGGCAACCAGCATTAAAAAAATTTTTTTAACTGCACTAATCCTCAAGGCCTTTAATATTATTAATGCATTTTGTGCATCTCCAAAGGGGATCTTACTCCGTTTCCCAAACTTATTTAACTAGAGAGAATTATTTTGTCCCATAAGACTTGTCTTAACTTCTTGAAGAACTAGGGTTTTTTTTTTGGTTTTGTTTTTAACATAGTTTGGAAGAAAAGTTGGCTATGGTTCTTGTGAGGTTCCCTCAAAATTTCTCAGGTCCTTAATATTTGGGTAGATTCTTACTTTGACCCTTCCTTATTTAGTCTTTTTTTTTTTGAGACAGAGTCTCACTCTGTTGCCCGGGCTAGAGTGAGTGCCGTGGCGTCAGCCTAGCTCACAGCAACCTCAAACTCCTGGGCTTAAGCGATCCTACTGCCTCAGCCTCCCGAGTAGCTGGGACTACAGGCATGCGCCACCATGCCCGGCTAATTTTTTCTGTATATATTTTTAGTTGTCCAGATAATTTCTTTCTATTTTTAGTAGAGACGGGGTCTCGCTCTTGCTCAGGCTGATCTCGAACCCTGAGCTCAAACAATCCACCCGCCTCAGCCTCCCAGAGTGCTAGGATTACAGGCGTGAGTCACCGCGCCCGGCCCTTATGTAGTCTTAAGTAGGGTGACTACTTAAATTTACCTGGGTCAGTCACAGATCTGTTGTCATGGTGTAATTAATAACAGCACCCTTTTCAAAGCTATGACATTTGAATGATAAATAACATGATCACCCTAATCATAATACTTAACTCGTTCCCCTGTTCAATAAAGACCAGTCTTACACACTCACCACTTTACTTTCTCACCACTCGTCGAATGACTGTTGTTACTATTGTGTGCATGGGAACAAAGGTAATATCCCATGTTGCTCCAGCATTTCACCATTTTATGTCAAGAGTTATATGTGGAATTAAGGACACGGGAACAAAGGTAATATCCCATGTTGCTCCAGCATTTCACCATTTTATGTCAAGAGTTATATGTGGAATTAAGGACACGGGAACAAAGGTAATATCCCATGTTGCTCCAGCATTTCACCATTTTATGTCAAGAGTTATATGTGGAATTAAGGACACGTATACAGTTTACATTCTTTCATCATTCAAATGTTGCATTTCTTAAGAATTAAGAAGCCTTTAAGACTTCTTTTGCACTGCTCAGTATCTATTCATATATTTGCTTATTTATGCAGGGGGCTGAAAACCCTGAACGGATGCCAAAACTCTAAGAACAGCTGTTGATTCTTGGAAGCAGGTGTTGGGGTCAGAACTGTGCAGTGGGTGGCAAAGCTGAGAAAGTGCTTTTTCACTTTATGAATTTATGTTCTGGCTTTTGAACAATGTAAGTGTAATATGTAGTTTTTTAGATATATTTAAAAAAACTTTTTTGAGAAGGGGTCTTGCTCTGTTGCCCAGGCTGGAGTGTAGTGGTGTGATCACAGTTCACTGTAACCTTGAACTCCTGGGCTCAAGGGATCCTCCTGCCTCAGCCTTCCAAGTAGCTGGGACTACAGGCATGCACCACCACATCCAGCTAATTTTTTTTGGTAGAGACAAGGTCTCATTATGTTGCCCAGGCTGGTCTTGAACTCCTGACCTCAACCGATCCTCCTGCCTCCGCTTCCCAAATGCTGGGGTTATAGGCATGAGCCCCACCACACCCTGCCTTAAAAATGTTTTAAAACTGCTCAGGTTCTTCCCTGGAAACACAGGCTATTTCAAGCCCAGTGAGGTTAATCTACCTTGTGGTCTGTTTCCTCCCTGCAGGGAGACCTGGTCTCTCTTTCTTTTATCTCACTTCACTTAGCCAAATGTTATTAGGTCTTCCCATACTTTTAAAAGGAAACTTCTTTGCTAAGCTCATGCATTATAATGTAACTGTTCAGAGAATAGCAAGTTCAAGTTTATCTCTGCCACTTACTGACTGTATGTACTTCAGAAAGTAACTTAATTTCTCTGGGCCTCAGGTACTTCATCTGTAAAATGGGTATAATAATAACCTGCCTCTTAGGGTTGTTGTGACACTTCAGTAAGATAGTGCAAGTTCTGGGGATAATGTAGTACAAATTCAAAAAATGGCAGCTGCTATTATTACGATGATGATTTACTGTTGTCATCACCTTCATCATTATTGCCTAGGGCAACCAGTGGATCTCCTGGCGATAAACCTCTGGCTCTAACTTTGAGTAGCTACAAAATTCATTTCTATTCCTGTAACCTCCTAATATTTATGAGACTGACAGTCTTTGAGGCCCAATTATACCACTTCATATAAATATCACCGAACTTTTTCCAGTCACGCTAGTAACAGGCAGATCTTGTCAGAGTGTATGCCCCAAAGAAGGCAATCAAGGTATGACATGATTCCTGCGGCAAATTGACAGAAAAAGAGCAGAGATGGGGTTTAATATGAAGTTAGAGGAGTTGAAACTCAGGAAATGATATTTTAAAAATGATCACGAAACGAAGCCACAGAAATAAAGGACACACAGTTGAACCCAAAATCATGCTGAAGAGATTCCATAATTAAGGCAGCAAAAGCAGCCTGAGATCACATGGGGGAGAGGCCTCACAGTGTTCTCTTCAGGGCATCATTTTTCTTGTCCACAAATCTGGCAACTAGGAGAGATAAGGAGAAATGACCTAGCGCACTGCTGGGTGTTTTCAGGTTTGTAACTCATCAAGTCTGGTTTGAACCTCACCAGCTTGAACTCCTCTACCCTTAGCAGATGAGAAAACTCAGTTTCAAAGAAATTAAATCGGAAATCTCTCTGAACCTATTCTGGTTCGGGGGCTGCCCATAAAAAAGAAAAAAAAAAAGAAATTGCACCCAAGTTTACAACCCAGGACTCTTGACTTTGAGCCTTTTGTTTCCATCCGTGCTGTTTTGACGTGGCTTCCTGCCCTGCCGTTGAGTCTCTGGTTCTCTGGGAGCCTTTGGAAACTCCGCGTGAGAATGCTGTGACTTCTAGAGTGATCTTGTCAGCGCTGTGGCTTTGACTGTGGGTTTTCACTTTGGCTTTATTTTTGGCCCATTTCCTTTGCATTTTGCTGCTGTTGCACAGCTTTGCATGGATGTTAATTTGTTTCTCCTCTTGTCTTTTTGTAGTAGGTTTTCATTCTGTTCTCCATCGGCCAGTTTTCTGTAGGCAAAATACCCTCTTATTACCTATCAGAGTCTTTATAGTAATAAATCTATTGCTGTGAAGAGATTCATTCAACACCTTAAAAAAAAGAGAATCCTTCTAAAGAAACTTTTACTATGTTATATTTTTTTAAATGTCACATGGAAAAGGAACTATAATTCCTTATTAACTAAATTATGTGAGGTCTCTGTTTTCACACAACTATGGTATTTTGCATTTCTCAGATCCATAATACTGCCAGAAAGCGTTGATTAATTTTGACCAAATATGATTCTGTACTAGAGAGCATCAGAATGTATTTATGGTTAAAGTTGTTGTGTTCTTTAAACTTGTGGAGAAGACTATTCTGTGACAGGCATTGCATAAGACATATCCATGTGCTCCATGTCTATTTATGTTAGGAAAACTCCATAAGGTGAGGATCATTATTCTCATCTCATAGATGAGAAAACTGAGTCCAGTAATATCCCTGAGCAGTATGGCAGTTCATGGAACCATTAGCTACGGAGTGTTTGGACTTTTATAACTAGCCTCTAGTTTTCCAGGACCCTGGGGCAATAAGACCACTAGTGCACCAAAGGTTCACATTGCAACCTTTTTACTGTAAATGTTTTTGATGGAAAAAATTCTAGTATGTGTTTAAAGGGTACATTTTTTGAGAAGATAAACTCTTGTACAAATACAAATTGGACATATCAGATCAGAGATTTTACTTAACTCGTTAATTAATGACAGAACCAGTAAGCTCTTACAGTTGGCTCAAAGGAGAATCCTAAGTGTAACTCAGAGGCAAACAAGAAAATCAGGAATCAGTTGCAGCTTCACTGGACAAATTTTATTTGCATCTCTATGGACAAGAGCCATTTATAATAGTATCAGTTTTCTATAGTTTACAAAGTTGGAAAATAGCTAAGTGAAGGAAAATAAAAGGAGTCTAGAAGAATGTGTTAGACAATTCCTAGTACTCCCTTGAAAAGACAAGCAGTGGTTTTTTTGGGTTTTTTTGTTTGTTTTTGCAGGGGCACCGGTTTCAAAGTCACCATTTTCTCTGACATATCTCCTTGTTTTTTTGAGACAGGGTCTTGCTCTCTCACCCCAGCTAGAGTGTGGTGGTGCCATGATCATAGCTCACTGCCACCTTGAACACGTGGGCTCAAACAATCCTCTTGGCTCAGCCTCCTGAGTAGCTAGGACTACAGGCACACACCACTATGCCTGGCAAAATTTTTTTTATTATTTTTTGGAGAGATGGGGTCTCACTATGTTGCCCAGGCTGGTCTCCAACTCCTGGCCTCAAGTGATCCTCCCACCTTGGCCCCCCAAAGTGCTAGGATTACAAGTGTGATTACGTGTACATGGTTACAGGATTATGATGCCTGGCCTGACGTATCTTTACTGTGTTGCCTTTTAAGATAAGCGTGTATTTTTCTGGAGGTGGCATAAGACACAGAGTGAATGACTTAGCTTGTCACTGTGATGGTGCATATTACTGGTTCTTAACCACTTGAGGGAAAATGGGTATACACCAAAATGTACATTCAATGTCAGGTTAAGGACTCCAGATGTATTGATTCTCCCAAGACTATGTTCTCCTGTGTGACAGCCTCCAGCTGTGTGGCACAAGGCCAAGTTTTGGCTTATGGTGCCTGACACTTGTCTTCTCTCTCTGGATGATAAGATTGCCTGCAGCTTGCTACCAGGGCCATTGCTTCCAACCCCTCCAGGGCTGGCCCCCTTCCAGTTCACATCTCTGCTGCATCTGCTGGCTATGGCTCTCCCCACACTTTTCTTTTCTTTTCTTTTCTTTTCTTTTCTTTTCTTTTCTTTTCTTTTCTTTTCTTTTCTTTCTGTGTTTCTTTCTTTCTTTCTTTCATTGTTTTTTCTCTATCCTGTTGAATTTTCTGTGTTGGGGTTTTGAATATGGAGGCTGGTATGGAGGCTGGTATCACTGGCCGTTCAGAGTATTCCTTGCATTTCTCTGGAGTGTCGCCAAATCCCAATGTAGGGAGCTCAACCTGCTGACTTTTTGTGACCGTGTTCGTGGTTGGTTCTGGCCACTTTCTTATCACCAAAGCTGACTTTTTACTAAATCTCATTAGATTTGGGGTTATGCAGATGCAAGAGAGGTAGGTTTTATATATTTTTTTAAAGAACTTTTACTAACAGACAGCAGCCGGACATGCTCTCCAAATTGTTTTCGTCTTTCGTTTCCATCTTTCCTAATATTGGACCCCACATATCAAATTTTAACTAGGCGACAATTTGCAAGGGCATGTGCATCTGTTGTCATCATCATTTGAGTTCCAAGGATAAGAAATTTGAGGTCGAAAAAATTATGTATTATGTACTGGTGACATTGTAAAGAAAGTGACTTGAGTACTTCACTATATTAGAAAATTCTTAGTGGGAGTAGTCATGTTATAGGACATTTTTGTTAGTTTTCAGAAGACTAGTTTTCCATTAATTAATATTATTAAAAGACTTTTTTTCCTTCTGAGCACATTTTTCATGCATGCTTGGTTCAATTATATTTTTACCATCAATATTTATCTCTAACTTTATAATTGTTGATACTAAAAGCAGGATTCCCCAAATATCAGTTTGCTTTATAACAAACATTGCTGAAACGGCCAACAGAAGAGATATAGAGACAGAGGGAGGGAGGTAAGATAAGTAGGTATAAAATAACATTTACACCCTATTCCTAGAAAACAATTTTAAATAGTTTTAACATACTTGTAATTCTTTGTATGCTTTTGATATACAGCATTAGTTTTCATTAGAGAATAATTTACGTATCTGTTTCCAAAGACAAGTGAATTCATCTTAATAGGTAGAACATTGAACCAGTACTTTCAGCACTTTCTCCTTGGAGAACATCTGTGCACAGCTTAGTCACTTCCCAGGACATGGCTTTGGTCCCTTCCTCTGTCACATGTTTAAACATAGATGCAGCCAGAAGTAGAGGTAGGCCTGTGTTTAATCTTACCCTGCAGTTCAAGTTAGAACAATTGCACCTTGCTTTTACTCTAAATATTTGTCTTATTGTCCTTGGGTGTTTTTCCACTGTGCACAACAAATCTTTCCTCTTTAAAAGAACTAATTGATGACCGTAATACAAACCACATTCTGGAGTGCACTTAAAGGAAAGAAAACCACCTATTTAGTGAGGTAATACAAATACCTATTTCTCTAGCTTTTAAGACAAACAAACAAAAACACCCACATATGTATTTAAAACTCATTTTGCAGCCCAATTGTTTTCATAGAGAAGCATTTAAGTATAGCAACAAGATGGGGGAAACTGATTCCTGCTTCTGTACCGGACACCCTTCTAGGCCCAGAAGATGACACAAAGAACATGATATACAAAGTCTCCACTCTCAAAGAGCTTAGATCCTAATAGGGAGAGGCAGACGATAAAAATTTAGGCAAATAAGGAGGAATAAGGCAGTGTGATAGTTAGCAAAGAACTTAAGTGGAGCATCAGTTTTTAATTACATTTTTTACAACTTTGACTGCTATGTAAAAAGAGATAAAAAGGGGCTTGTACTAGGCTGGTGTCCATGGAGATGGAGGGAAATAGAATTTAGAGAACTGGGGGGAAGGGGAAGTAGAAAGAACTTGGTAATGGACTAGGTGAGGGAGAGGATGGTATGGTGCGTGACTCCCAGGTCTTTTGAGCAAAAGGTTGGAAGGGATGTTGTTAATTGAGATAGTACATATAACCCAAAACATTTGTACCCCCTTAATATTTTGAAATTTAAAAAAAAGAGAGATAGTAAATATTGGAGGAGGAAAACTTGCAGGGGGAGGCAAGCAAGAATCAAGGATTCAGTTTTGGACATGGTATGTTTGAGATGCCTGTGAAATAGCCAAGGAAAAGAAAAATCTTGAATGCATTTGAAAAATGAGTCCGGAAGAGAGGTCAGGGCTGAGTTTTAACTGTGGGAGTCATTGGCACTTGGGTGGTATCTGAAGCCATGGGAGTGGATGAGATCACACAGGGGTGAGGATAGACCGAAGACGAAAAACTTGGATCCAGGACTAGCTGTGAGATACACCAGACCTTTAAAGGATCTGGTAGAGGATGCAGAACTGACAAATGAGCCTGAGCAGGAATGGCTAGCAGCAGTTAATTTGCAAAGAAAAAAAACATATTTCATGATCATAGACCACACGTCTCTGGCCAGCAGCTTTCAGCCACAACCCCTGGTTGGCTCCAAAAAAAGCCTTCTCTAATGCTAGAAAATAAATCTACTCATGCTTGTCTTCCCAGTGGAGGGGGAAAAAGAGCTTCACCCTCACTTAAAAAGATGGCTGCATTGGAATAACCCAAAGAATGAAATGGAAATGTGACACAGCTGTTGTGTTTCTAGAGAAGGGTTTGAAGTTCCTCTAGGACAAATACTGAAAGCCTCAGAGATCAACTCCGACTTAGTTCAGACTTGGTTACCAGTAAATGGGGAATGATCTTGCTTACTTGGCAGTAGATTTGCAGGAAGTTAAAGTGCTGAACCATAGAGTTTTTGTTTTCTCTTTATGTTTGAAATTAAATGGGACATTAGATTTAACAAGAAAAGTAGCTGGGAGGAGGTACAACTTGAAAACTTCAACCTTGGATAAAGAAGCACAGAGGAATCTTACAAACATCTCTCCCTCTGGGTTCAGTATTTCATGACATAAAGCATGTCCACCCAATAGACATTGCAAATAAATCCCAGGTGGGATGTTTGTAGACTGTGCCACATTCTAAAACATCAAAAACAGAAGAACCTTTCAACTTTATATAAAATAAATCGCTGAAATTCTAGCTATTTGCTATATATCTGAAAATGGTTGGGTATCCCTTCCTATATAAATCAAGTTTATTAATTTGTTGGGATCCATATCAGGAGTTCTGAGATGAAAGATGATCCCTGGTCTTAATATGGTAATATTAACTACATATGTGCCATTTATTTTAATATAAATTCTTTAGTGTGAATTAATCTTTGTACTCTTTTGTAAATCATTGAAGAATAGGAATTGAAACAGACTACTGCTTAAAGGATAAAAGCATTAAAAAAAAGCTTAGAAACCTTCTGCATAAAGTTAGCTGTTTCTCACACTTTTTCACTTTCCTTTTCTTTTTCAAAATGTATTTCAGTTCTTCTTCTGCAGTTTCAGTTCATGTTTCAGAAGTTTAAATATCAACATTTGTGAGGGCACCATTTCTAGTCCGGTCAAGCCATTCTTTCAGTGGGTGTATAGCTCTGTGTGTTTATGGTCACTAGGGACCACTTTGCAGCTACTTATGCTATATACCATGAGCTACTTTGGCCCAAAATTTCAAATCTAATTTGGCTTCTCTTTGCCCCAATTTCAAATCTAACATGGGAGTTCCACACTGAGGGAGTTAGTTTTCTATGTCCTCCCAGCCTGGATTTGGGAGCAGCTGCCTTTTTGCTTCCTGATGATTCTAACCAATTCAAACTAGAAATAATTTTGTATCATTGATGCCCTGACTCATTCCTATGTATCTGCATTTTTAAGCTTTTTTTTTTCTTTTATTACCAAATGACTGGTTTCCAATACCCAGGCCTAGGCTTAAACACTGGCATCCACAGAGAGATTGCTGCCCCTGGGCCCAAAGATGGAATGGACAGCCAGAGAAATGCAGTTCTCAGGCCCGAAGGAGAAAAGGGAGAAAGCACAGTTATAGAGGAGTAGCTTTCAGATTGCAACATGCACAGAGTGGAGGAAATTGTGGTAGGAAAAAACTGAATTTGGTTTGGAGAATAAACATTTATGGAGCATTTTCACTGACCAGCCCTCAGCTAGGAGCATCACATGTAGTGCCTCTTTGATATTTAATACATACAACTATTACGTGTATCTTAAACATGTGTCTAATTAAAAGTTACTGTAATTCCAAATTCAAAAGTGAACTCTAAGTGTCAGCTTTCTCAAAGTTTTTCACGTAGCATATTTCATTAGTTCATGAAGTATGGTTATTTCTTCAAAGTGTGTAAAAATTTAAAGGGAACAGTGGCCATTCATCAGAAATAGCAAGTGACAATGAGTTTTCCAGGAAGTATTTCTTGAAATTCGAGGTGGTTAGGACAGCCAAACTGGTGGGTGCAGGCCACTGTCATGGGGAATTTGACTTCTTGCAGCTGGATTATTAAACAGGGCTTTCCTTTTGATTTGCTTTCATGAATTTGCCATTTTACCCAGTATTGTGGCTTTGACATTTATCTTTCTTGAATTTAAATGGGTTTCTTTAAATGGCTCCTGGTTGCTATTGCGCAGAGGACGGGTGTAGAGTTGATTTCATATTTTCAATGTATATTTTTTAAAGTTAAACTAGGGAAATAGTGCATAAAAACTTACTGCCTCATGAGATATACTATTTTTATAATCATAAAAGTTACTTTTTAAAAAGTTACCACCTTTAACTTCTAAAGGTATACAGAGGAAAAGGTATAAAATATTTGAGTTGCCAAAGACCCTAAAGATTAGTCACATCAACCTGCTAATTCCACAGATGAGAACCGTAATGTTCAGAAATGTAGAAAAAGTTTTTTAATTCTTTTCGGAACAGAGACTAATGTCAGTAGATGGGAGGCAAACCACAATTAATGGGAAAATGAAAAAAAAATGTTCTAATACCTGTTTTTTAACTTGCTTCTCTTGCTGATACTTACTGATCTTTTATTCTTTTTCCCCTCATTTTTTGTTCTTTTTTAGTGGCCACAGATGTCTTTAATTCCAAAAACCTGGCTGTTCAGGCACAAAAGAAGATCTTGGGTAAGATGGTGTCCAAATCCATCGCCACCACCTTAATAGACGACACGAGCAGTGAGGTGCTGGACGAGCTCTACAGGGTGACCAGGGAGTACACCCAGAACAAGAAGGAGGCAGAGAAGATCATCAAGAACCTCATCAAGACAGTCATCAAGCTGGCCATTCTTTACAGGAATAATCAGTTTAATCAAGATGAGCTAGCACTGATGGAGAAATTTAAGAAGAAAGTTCATCAACTTGCTATGACCGTGGTCAGTTTCCATCAGGTGGATTACACCTTTGACCGGAATGTGTTATCCAGGCTGCTGAACGAATGCAGAGAGATGCTCCACCAAATCATTCAGCGTCACCTCACCGCCAAGTCACATGGACGGATTAATAATGTCTTTGATCATTTTTCAAATTGTGAATTTTTGGCTGCCTTGTATAATCCTTTTGGAAATTTTAAACCCCATTTACAAAAACTTTGTGATGGTATCAACAAAATGTTGGATGAAGAGAACATATGATCATGTGAATTAAGGTTGTGACTGATCGCGATTCATTTGAAGATGGAGCACTTCTGACTTATGAAGGAAAGCAAGAAGAATTTTCTAAAGATTACACATATTTCAGGAAGACGTTGCCCAATTCAGTTGTCGGACATTATTGATAGTGCTTTTGTGAAACTTGTTTTATTTGAAGAAAAGCATATTGCCAAAAATTCTGGTTAAAAGCTTCCTAATGGGTAACAGATCAGGGGAAAGATGTATGGTTGGGTAATGCAAATGTATAGTTACACAAAGAAAAACTTGGATGGCTCCAGACCTCAAGACATTTTTTTAAGGCAGTTGGTAGCACATTGGATATTTCTAACATGTACAAAGTTGTGTATTTTGATTCACTTTTATTCCTTCCTATGTATATGTTACCTCTTTTGAAAAGCCACGAGCTTTTTCTTGCTGTTATTACTCCTTTTTGAAACAATTCCATTTTCAAGTTTACCCTTGATTGTCTTGTTCAATATTGTGTCATTGACATTCAAGAATTAAGTCTGAGGCAGTAAAATTTAACCCTCAGAAAAATAGAAAACTGCTTCTCTGAAATCAATACTGTGGAAATGAACTGTATTAGATATTATGAATAATGTCCATTATAAGAATATGCTTCTGGAATTGAATCCTGCTTTTAAGAACCAATGGTGATACTTAAATTCCCAAAACTGTAATGGCTTTGAAATGCTTGCTTAAGGTTTAACTTTCATGTTATCTTGAAAATGTACTGGTGAAATCATTTTTTTTTTTTTTAATGTTCATTTCACATGTAAGAGACAAAGAGAACATCTAGATTGGTCTTGATATTGGGATGATAACAAGTAAGTAGCATTAAGAAAGATAAAACAGTCTTAATTTTAGAGATGAGGCTTCAGGCAAAGGCGGATCACTAAAAAATAAGAAAAAAAAAAGTAGAGATGAACGCATCAAAATAATTTGCGGGGACGAACAAAAGGGAAGATAGGATATTGTGAAAGAACATGTGCATAAAAATGAATGCATTTCAATGTTTAAGAAAGTTTGATAAATAAAGAATGTCACTTTTTTATTTAACTCATAAGGTTTTTTTTATTTGTTATTTTGATGAGTAAACCAAAGAATATTTGCATTCCAAACAGTTCGTGTGTTTTTTCTATATAATTTTCTATGTGTGAATGTTCAAGTAGGCATTTGCTTATTTTGTAAAAAAGAAATGAAAACACTGGCCAACTATATCATCTAGGAAATACTGGGTCATTAAATATGAAGTGTCCGATTTCAAATCAAAAATTTAGCTTATTATATCTGAAACAAGAAGCAGTACAATTAATCAAAGTATGTGCCTGAACTATCGACACAGCGGTAGCTTGTTTATGCCAGCAGTGAAGAAGCCTGGCGTGTGAGTGGCGATGAAATCACAAAAGGCTTTTTCCATTGCCTGTTGAGAATTGAATATTTTTCCTTGCAAGAAGTGGTCCAAAGCCTAGAAGAAGTGGTAGTCAGTTGGTGCAAGGTCTGGTGAATATAGGGGATGCCAGAGAGTTTCCAAATGCAGCTTCTGTAGTTTAAGCAGTGTTATTTTTTGTAACATGTGGTCTTGGAGGAGGATTGGCCTGTCTCTATTGACCAGTCTCGGCTCCTTAATCGCAAGCATCCTCATCATTTTGTCCAATTGGTTGCAGTAGACATCTGCTGTAATTGATTGACCAGGTTTCGTAAAGCTGTAGTGGATAATACCAGCACTGGACCACCAAACAGACACAGCTATGTTTGATGAATATTGGGGTTTGGACTGTGTTTTGGCACTTCATCTTTATCCAGCCATTGTGCCGAACACTTGGGATTGTCAAAAAGAATCCAGTTTTCATCACAGGTAACAATGTGGTGTAGAAAGGGTTTACCTTTATGTCGTGACAGCAAAGAAAAGCAAGCTTCAAGATGGCTTCTCTCCTGATGCTCGTTTAATTCATGCAGTACTCATCTATCCAGTTTCTTTACCTTGCCCATTTGTTTCAAATGGTCCAATATTGTTGGAATAGTAATGTCAAACCTTGCTGCTAATTCACGGGTAGGTTGAAATGGATTCACTTCCACCACAGCTTTCAGCTCATCATTATCCACCTTGGTCTCAGGTCACCCACGTGGCTCATTTTCGATATTAAAATCACCAGAATGGAACTTCTCAAACCATCAATGTACTGTGTGTTCATTGGCCACATCCTTCCCAAACACTTCGTTGATATGCTAGCTGTCTACGCTTCATTGGTTCCACGATGGAACTCACATTCAAAAATAACACGAATTTTTGACTTGTCCATGGTTTCACAAAAATTGTTCTAAAAAAATAATTGAGAGATAATCACAAGCCAAATCATGCATTTGAAAGAATGAGAATGTACCTTTACAATAATTGACATTTGTTCTTTTTTTTTTTTAAAGTGAAATGTCAGAGATATCAACTGTCAAACTTAGTACTTAAGGAAATCGGACATTCCGTACTTAATAACCTGATAACAGACCCAACCACCGGCACTACATATTTGAATTGTCTCTGTATCTATGATTTAGTGTACACTCTTGCCTTGAATTTGCCTGTCTCCCAGAATATTAATATTAAAATAATAGTTCACCAGGAAGGGTCACACAACTAAAAATTCGAGAAATTGAGATCTACTCTAACCCACTGCAGCCTAGAGGAGGTGATCAGTTTCTCTAGGACCCTCATTTGCTTGGCTAAGGCATGCAGCAAAGGCAAAGAGTATCTTCCTGTTTGATATTAAATCCCGATGCTAAGATTTGAAGTAAAAGTACCGTTCTCACTTCCTAGAGCCAGTAGGTGATCTCTATAAAATGTTATAATAATAAAACACTGACTGCAGAAATGACTCCTCTAGCTTCATACTTGCTAAGTGACTTATAAATGGCTTTCGGCTGCCTTCCTAGACCAGGTCTGTTTTCCTCCCTTGGGAAAGCTGGGAGTGTGATGGGTGTGAGCTACTGACTTGAAGCATTCTGCTCTTTACCAGCTCTCACTCAGCAGAGGTGTGGAAAGTGGAGGGCCTTGGCAATGGGTGAACGTTCCTCTCTCCTTTGTAGCTATAGAAAGGAGAGTAGACCTTGGGAGGGAGAGATTTAGATCTGTCTGGGCACATTTTGGATCACAGAGCTGTGCCTGCAGGCTGGCAATCAAACGTGTGGGAGCGGGAGGAGGGGTGCAGGGTGGGCGGTGTGCGTGGTGGTAAGCTACCCTTAGTCTCCCACAGAGGGAAGGCAGCGAGGAGGACACCTGAGGAGGGAATCCCGCTTGCTGCCATTTCTCAGCAACTTCTGGAGGAGACCCATCTCCTTACCAGTCCTGTGGCCGAAAAGCATGCCTTCAAAGGATCCGTTAGAAAATTCTAATTAGCAAGTTCATTTCTGATGCAACGGGACTCCCCTGGTGCATGAATTTAGTGTGGTGGGGAGTGTGGGGGGCTAGGAAGAATTTGAATGTGCTTAGAGTAGATAATTCTGAGCCAAGTTAATAGTAATTTGGGGGTCTTGTGAACCTTTTTATAAAATGGGTGTCTTTTTACATTTTGGGAAAAAAAAAGAATGGTGTTATAATTGATTTTAATGATTTTGTGCTGATGGCTTCTCTGTAAAAATTATGAGTGGATATGATAAGTAGATGACAATGCTAATGTTGACAGCTCGTACTTACAGAGTAGTCATTATGTAGGCACATTAACTTATTTAGCCCCTGCCACCACCTTCACCCCTTCCCCATTTTATAGATGAGGAAAGTAAGGCAAGAGAAATTAAGAAATTTTCCTGAGGTCACATAGCTGTTAAGTGTCACAGCCAGAATATCGATAAAATCTCATTTTAATTTAAAGATGATATGGCTAAAGGCAATTCTAGAAACATCAACGGGGGAAGAGTGGGCAGTATGCTTCTGAAATGATTTTTCACCTAGTGACATTTTAGACAGTATTAAAATCACTACAGGTCTGACCTGTTCTCTACAGATCTGGGTATGATTTTATACAAAGATATTTTTCAAAGTTTTCAACATGGCTCCTAATTTGGGATATCTTGTGGCTCAAATTTCTGTCTCTTGTGGAACTTCAATTCAAGGTGCTCACAATGAGCAATGACTTTGAACACTGACTCCTGGGGGACAGTGTGCCCCTCCTCCATGGCAGTTTGAGGGCGGCAGGAGGCAGTCTGTGCACTCACCTGGACAGGAGCACCAGTTCACCACGGTGTTCCCCAGAGCAGGCATGGCATCCATGGGAAACTTCAACATTATTTTCCAGGTTTAGAGGCTCAAAATATTTGAGCAAGTAAGTTAAAAAATAGCCTTGTGTGTTTTTGATTATTAGACCTTTCATATACAACTCAAAATTAGTTTAAAAGCAAAGCGTGTGTTAGGAGCTTCAGTCATTTAGAAATAATGCTTTTTTTTCTTATGTATTAATAACAGTGTCTCATTCACAATTATCTGGAACATTCCTTTTCTCCCACCGTGTAAATACACTTAAAAAAACCACGAAACTTAAACTTTCTGATGGATTCCTGTCCCCACTCCGAAAGGCTTAAAATAGCACTTTTTGTGGTCTGTACATATCAAGTCAGTTGGGTTTTTACTGAAAATTTTAATTTATCCTTGAGATACTTGATGGAAATATATGAACTAAGCCATAATTTAGCATACCAACCTTGACAAACAATAAATAAAGATGAGTGTGTTTATCCATGTGATGAAATATTTGTACTAAAATGTGCTATTCACTTGTTAGAAATGAAAATATTCCAATAAATGAACTTAATTTGCATGTTCGTAGAAATTATAATATTTAAAATTTTTAGCCAATCTTGCATTTTTACATAGGCATTACCTAAATTTGTGGAACTCTGCAGTATTTGACTTGATATATTGCATTCCTGGGCATAAAGCTTCTATGTGATTTGTTAAGCTCATAGTAAGCTTTAATTACTCAGTGCTATTTATGACAGATGAAGTTTATCCTAGCTTGGAAATAATTTTTATTTTCTGTGATTCAGATTAAGACTTTACAGAAACCTGCTAATGAAAACACTGAAGCACTAACCAGAAAAATGAGTCAACTCTGTTTCCAAAATGATACAACAGGAAAATCCTTCGTTGCTTATAGCCATGTGACCATCATCACAGAGTATTGAAAATTCGTTTTCTCTTTTACTAAGTTTCCCCGTGGTCACATATATGCTCAGAGCCAGAAAGACATTTTTATGTCAGGGAAATTCCAGAAATGGAAACATTTTTGTATAATATTGATTCATTTCTGTCTAACCAAAGACATGTTTTCCACCAAGCAATGAACATCAGCCCCAAGTTATAGGGGACAAGCCACTCCAAAAGCATACTGTCTGCTGAGCACTGAAAAAGGATACAGACAAGCTAGCCAGCATTCACGATTAAGAGAAAAACATCTGTGCTTTGGAAAATGTTCTTCAAGGATAGAGAATTGTGCTCTGTGTCCACCAAATTTCCAGGATCTTTTTAAGATTAGACGGCCAATGGATAAAGCCTCCTTATCTTTCTTCATGGGTGGCAGATGGAATTCTCTACTTTTCCTCCTAACAGCTGCTTAACAGTATTTCTGCCTCATGAAAATAATGTGGCTGATCAGGCACTTGGGGTTTGCTCTTAACACAGGAATGACTATTTGAATTTAAAAAGTGTATTTTGACTCATAAAATGATCTAAGACAATGTGCTGCTCTCTACTTTGTTTTTTTCCATTTAAAAACTTACAGATGGATTAAGTCATTTAAAACTGCCTGATGTGAAGTATAAACACAAGGCATGGAAGTAAAAACTCAAAAGAGTATAAATATCTGTATTGTCACTGTTATCTGGGATGATTGATGTTTTATAAGAAGCCCAGGTTCCAGTTTCCTAGAAATGGACTTTGATCAGCCCAGCAGGAGTTACCACTTACACATTCTAAATGACTTGTTGGCATCTTTCCCTGCTGTCTTCTGAGGCCACTTGTTTTCACTAAAGAATAAACTTATGGCATAAAATTTAAGATATGTTTAATCTCCCAGAAGAGGACTTGCTGATAATTAGATAAAAGTTCCAACATCGTTGCTGTTCCCTAATCAGATGGACTTTGCGTTCTCATGACTGAGGAGTCACATTTTTAGCTTGCTAAAATATTCGGTGGAGAACATACAGTGAAATCCACGAGTGGAAACATTCCATGGTATTTTCAAACACCACGTGTTGGGAGTTTGGCACGTCCTCCTTCTGGGCCTCACTGGAGGGTGGCCAGGTAGAAGCCAGCAGGGCACAGAGGGCATGTGCTGAGCAGTCGGGAAACCCGTGTTTCCAGCTCCTCCACTGCCAGGGAGCAATCTCACCTTGTTTCTAAAATTTGCATAAAATCAACTGCCTCATAGTCTCATTTTAAGGATAAAATTTTAAAAACATGGAGGGCTTTGAAGCCTCCTGATGGCTATTCCCTAGGTGAGGTATTGTTTACTGTGGCCTTTCTCTATTTCCGAATAAGCAACAAAAATAAGCCAGAGCCTAAAATAAATTAAGCAACAGATTTCAGAAGCCTGAGAGAATTTTATTCAACCCCAGACCCCTTAAAAATTGGTTTTCACTTTCAATTGAGGAAAGTCGTTTGCATTTGAGTTGTTGAAAGTAATGCTTTCTGGTGGTTAACTTACGTATGATCTCCTAACTGATTAAATTCTGAATCTCTTAAATTGTTTGATTATTCCTGCTGGTTTTAGTTATCTTTTGCTGCATAATAAGCCACTCCAAAATGTGATGGTTTAAAACAACAACCATTTTGTTCTCTGTCATGAGTCTGTGGGTTGGAGGGGCTCAAGCAGGCAGTTCTTGTCCCTGGGATCTTCCATGTGGTTGCAGTCAGGTGGGGGCTGGAGCTAGAGGCCTCTGAAGACTCTACTGGGAGGGACACTGGGATGACTGGGCCTCCCCTCTCCCCATGGTCTCTACCTACTACTTACTAAGGGCATCCCAAAATGCAAGAGCAGAAGTTTCCAGGCATTCTTAAGGCGTATGCCCACGACAGGCACAGCATCCTTTCTGTCTCATTCTACTGGTGAAAGCAAATCACAGGCTGTGTCGGCGTCCCCAAGAGCCCCTTCAAGTTTCATGATTCCCTAGGACTCACAGAGCTCTGAAAAGCTTTTATCCTCAGTTATGGTTCATTATAGTGAAAGGGTACAGATTAAAATCAGCAAAGGAAAAAAGGTGCATAGGACAGAGGCCAGGAGAGACCAGGCACAAGCTTCCAATTGTCCTTTTCCAGTAGAATTTTACAGACAGCACATAATTTTCTCAGCAATAATGTGTGACAACAGGTACAAAATATTGCCAACCAGGGAAGCTTGCCTGAGCCTTGATATCCAGGGTTTTTATTGAGGTATGGAGCACCCACGTAACTGACCTTAGTTACTCAGGCTCCTGCCCCTCCATGGGTCAGACTGATACAGGATGGGGCAGAGCCCCAGGTGTTTATCATAAATCGTATTGTTGACACAAACTGTCATGGCTCAAGGCCCCATGTATAAAAAGTCACTCTCCCCAAAGCATGATAATCCAAGGGCTTGGAGATTATTTCCCAGGATCTAGCCAAGGGCCAGCCCTTTCTTTGGAATATGAAGGGTTTGAATACCCAAGCCTGCTGAGTTAACCCTTTATTGCCCACAGGCCCAACCCAGACTGAGTATTGGAAGAAATACATAAGGGCGTGAATTCTGGGATGCATGGCTCTTTCGGGCCATCTTTGGAGACTAGGTACCATATCATTTTTTCCCCTCATGGCTCCAGCAAAAACAGCAAAGTACTTAGGAGTCTAGAGTTCTTCATGGAATAGTTTCTTTTTTCTGTTTTTTTTTTTTTTTTTTTTTTACTGGAAACAAATATGTGAAATAAGGATGGACTAACCTGAATGTAGTTAAAAACTACATCCTTGTCCATATAAACATGTGAGTCCTATCTATGCCTGACATGTTTTAATATATGTAATTGAAGAAATGATGATTGAACACCAACTAGGTGCCCAACACCAGGGTAGGCCCTGGAACTACCTCCCCAATAACGTCAGTTCCTATACCTAAAGAGTTTACTGACTGGTGGGGACATGGACAAAACACAGCTAATTTAGTACAAAATTGGGCTTCCCAGGATGAGACAAGCCTAACAAAGGCTTTGTTAGCTCAACATTGGCTTTCTGATGTAGCAATTTTCAAATGGTTAAAAAACCATTTGAGTTTTGAACTGATGTTTCAAGAGCAATATGCTTAAAGTAGTGGCAGATTTCTTTTTCAAAATCAATGGTGTGCTTGTGTGTGTGTGTGTGTGTGTGTGTGTGTGTGTGTACAGGTAAAAGGAAAATGCTTACGGGTCATTTTTTCATTCAAAGTAATAATGGTTATAAATGAGCCCATGACAAAATGTACATTACAAACTCTACTGCATGGAAGAAGGTAACTGAAAACTAAGAAGTAATGTTTTAATCAACATTTCATTAACATCTTAATGAACATTTTAATTCTTGGGACTGCGTAATAGCAACATGGAAAAAGCTTTTTAAAAAAAATCGTTTATTTAGAATTTAGATTGCAGCCCAACTTGTGAAGCTGGATAAACTCTGGCTTCGTATCCCTGTGCTCAGTGAAGTATACATGTGTCCCCTGAGCCCGCAGGCCAGGACACAGAAGCACATGGTTGACCTGGCCCGGTGAGGATGGCCTTTCATCTGACCATGTTCCTGGCCAGTCACGCCACCGACCCCGCTCTCAGTGGGTTCTGCTCACCGTTTGTGTCTGCTCGCTTGTTGCTGTCACTGCCCTGGGGTCCCTGAGTCTTGAAGAAGAAACATGAAAGCAGCAGTCTGCCCTCTGGCTGGCAAAGGGTTGGAGACCAAGTCCAGCAGTGCAGCCCTGAGGACAAAGTCCCATGTGGGGTCTGGGCCCTGACTGTGACTCATCCCTGGTGGCTTTCCTTGTGACTCCAGACAAGGCAGGGGTCTTTTCTTTTCATCAGGTTACATTCAGAGAGTTGGTATCCCAGGTCCTTTTCTGAACAAATTACAAGACTTCCTGATACTTGCTAACTTATGAAAGGATGTCTTATTTCTCCTGATTACAAAAAGATGTGCTTTTGCAGTTACAGTTAAAAAATTTTTCATCTATCTCTTGACTGCATGTGTAATTTCAACCAAGAATAATAATGCAAATATGCTGATTACTTAAAAATCTACCCTATGTTCTGAATCAATCTGGCTTTTATTAGCAGGCCAAGAAAGATGTCCTCTCTAATCTGCCTGAAAGTAGCCTTTGCCACACTCCCCTCACCCGGACTCTAAAGGAAACAATCCCACTGACGGGACATTGACTCCCCACTCCTTTTAGCTTCAGGAAAGGGAAAACTGCTGTCTTGTTAAGGGGTGCTAACCTCCTGGTTACTCTCAGCAATAATTGAGTTTGGAATTTAAGACAAACTAAGCTTTTCGATCTTATTCCAACGCTAATTTCAGAGCAGATATTTTCCCTAAATTACTGACCTTTCATTCCTCTGTTCTCATAATATCCAAGAAACTTTCCCTACATATATGTAAAGGTTCCAAAATTTTAGGAAAAAAGACTTAAGTTCTAAGTTGATGTGTACCCATTACGCAAATCCTCACAAGCCCAAGGAGGAGGACAGTGAACCAGGAAGCACAGTCTTGTTGCTCCCTTCCCTATCATTTGTGAGTATTTTCTGTAGTTGGGTTTCCAAGCGAGCATTGTTTTCAGCTGGCAGTGCTTAACCCTAAAATATAGGAGTTCTGGGGTTATAGCCATGCCTGAGGGGAGCAGCTTTTGCACACAGGTATGAGACTGATTAGAACTGAACAGGGTCAAAGATTCTTCTCTTTTTTTTCTTTAAATTTTTAATTTTTAAATTATTACAGACTCATAAAAAGTTGTAAATATAGTACAAAGGAGTCCTGTGTACCCTTGATTCAGCTTTCTCCAATGGTGACCTGTCATCTAGGTGTAGTACAATATCAAAACCAGGAATTGGCCTGTAATCTTAACACCCTGGATGCCAAGGTGGGAGGATCACTTGAGGTCAGGAATCGGAGACCAGCCTGAGCAAGAGGAAGACTCCATCTCTACAAAAAATAGAAAAATTAGCCAGGTGTCGTGGCACTTGCCTGTAGTCTCAGCTATTCGGGAGACTCAGGCAAGAGGCTTGTTTGAGCCCAGAAGTATGAGGTTGCAGTGAGCTAACTATGACACCATTGCACTCTACCCAGGCTGACAGAGGGAGAATTCTGTCCCAAAGCAAAGCAAAACAAAACAAAAACAAAAACAAAAAATATTGGTACTAGACTACAGATCTTATTTAGTTTTCATTGTTTTATAAATGGAATCATACAGTTGTAACCTTCTGAGATTTACTTTTCCGACTAAGCATCATCCCCACGAGACGCATCCAGGCTGTTGCATGTATCAGTGATTCATTCCTTTATACTGTTGAGCAGGACTCCATCGTATGGATGTACTAGAGTTTGTCCACCCTTTCCCCCACTGAAGGACACTTGAGTCGTTTCCACTATTTGTCTACTATGAATAAAGCTTTCATGTACAGGTGTTTATGTGAGCACGAGTTTTCATTTCTCTGGAATAAATGCCCACGAGTGTGATTGCTGAATTGTATGGTAAATACTGCAAAAACTATTTTCCAGAGTGGCTATGCCATTTTATGTTCACGCCAGCAATGTATGAGAGATCTTGTCTCTCCATGTCCTCATCATCATTTTTTATTTTAGCTGTTCTAATTTGTGTGTAGTGATATCTCATTGCAAGTTTAAATAAATGATGTTCAACATCTTTTCAGGGGCTTACTATTTTTTGTTTTAAATTTCTTTTTGTTCTTTCTTTCATTTATTTTCCTTCTTCCTGTCCTCTTCCTCCCCTTCTCCTTCTCCTCCTCCCTTTCTTATCCTTCTTTCTCTTCCTTTTCATCTTCTTCCTCTTGTCATTAAACTTGTTGAAGTATAATATACATATAAAAATCATAAGCATACAGTTCTGGAAATTTCTCACAAAGTGAACATACCTATTAACCGCAGTCCCATTAAGAAGCAGAACATTTCTATCACCCAGAAGTCCCTGACCCAAGGTAACCACTATTTTGACTTCTAGCACTAGAGATTAGTTTTGCCTGTTTTTGAACTTCATATAGATGGAATCTTTCAACATATATATGTACATGTATGTACACATACTCTTTTTGTCTGGCTTCTTTAACTCCTAAGATTCATCAGATATTTTTGAACCATTTCTGAGAGCGACTGACTGCCAACTTCAAGTAGCAAATACCATGAGGATACTCTCCAAGATATGCTGTGGAGTTGAATATAAGAGCACAAAACTACTCTTGGCTCCTCGCTTTCTTGGGCCTAATGTCAACAATCAAGCTCACAGTAGTTCTGAGGCTTGATAAATGCCAAAGACCAAATAATATTGTGGGATGATGATGATAATGGTGTGGCTTGAGTATATTCTGAAATATAAACTACTGAGCCAACTCCCTACCCTTTCCTCCTTCTCCTTGGGCCATCTTTTCCAGGGAGTAAAAGCTGTTTTCAGGGGTCGCTTGGTGCTGGGGAAGTAGATATTATCAAGAAGGCTAATGAGTTGGAGCAGGGATAGTTACATCCCATTTCTCTTAGAAGTGATGAACCATCCATCAACATCAGCTGTTCAGTAGCTCAAGAAGAGGTGCTTCTTAGCTGAGCACGGTGGTATTTGCT
This sequence comes from Varecia variegata, assembly GCA_028533085.1. NCBI lineage: Eukaryota > Metazoa > Chordata > Mammalia > Primates > Lemuridae > Varecia > Varecia variegata. The sequence continues at coordinate 100,309,731 of CM052439.1, read as the reverse complement.
TGTAATCCCAGCTCCTTGGGAGACTGATGTGGGAGGATTGCTTGAGCCCAGGAGTTTGAGACCAGCCTGGGCAACATAGATCTCATCTCAAAAAAAAAAAAAAAAAGAAGGAAGTGACGTTTCTCAGGTCACTTAGGTATCAGTAGAGGTAAATTGACCTCTTCCACCCTGCTTTTCCTCCCCAGTAGCAGGGCTTCTCCTCATACAATTGGAAAACTTTTGTTCACAAGTGAGAGTGTATCAAGGGAAATTGATGTATGGTCTCACAGATATAAAATTATCCTTTGTTCCACAAAAGAGAAAGTGGCACATCTGGGGTAGTCAAGATAATTCTTGCAGAGATAAAATGAGTATCTCTGACTTTAATCCTTTCCTGTCTTCTGTAAATTCAGTTCCTTCTTCAGTCATCTTCTTCTGGTCAGCTTGTGACTCAGATCTCCCCACCCTGTGTATGATGCTATCATCATGAAGCATTTACTGTGTGCTCACACAGAGCTGCTAGATGTCTTATACAGTATGCTTCCACCATGAGGTACGTGGTGTCATTCCTTTTTAAAGACGAGACATTGACACTGAGAAGATAACAAATTTTCTCAGTAGCACATCTGGTAAGTGACAGAGCCAGGGCTTGAACCCAGGACTGACAGTGAGAGCCCTACTCTGTGTGTAGCACCCTAGCACCCCCAGAATGGGTGAGGGGCTGAGATAAAGAGTCTCCTTTGGTTTCAGATGTTCAGTTGCAGAATGTTCTGTGGTAGGGTAAAAGAAAGTTGCTGTCAAAAAATTATCTAAATCACCTTAGTCCTGTCTTTATCTATGTGGGGCTTGCTCATGCATATCCAAGTTAGAATGCTGACAATTATTAGATGTGACAACCGGCTTGTTGCTGAAAGGGAGAAAATTGAGATCCTTATCATCTCCACAGATTGGATGATTGTTAAACATATGGATGAGGGGAGCCACTTATTGGCTGTTATCGTGTACCAGTTACTTATTTTCTCTGTCCCTTGTCATTGCATCTGTTAAGTAGAGAGAATTGTAGTACTTACATGTAATTCATGTAAGGCACTTGGGTAAAGAAGAGTGCCTCACATGCAGCAGGTGCTCAATTACTGGTAGCCATTGCCACCATTACCGCCATCATTATTGTCATCACCTGGAGAATGTGAACGGGGCTGTGGAGGGGACGGGGGTGGTGCTGGGTGTGGGCTGAAGCCAGGGCTCTGGGCTGAGATACCTCTGTACTTGGCAGTTGCCTTTCCTAAGAAAATTTTAGTTGTTTAATTTTAAATTTGAAATGCACTTTAGCTATCATCCAGGCTGTTCTATGAAGAAGAAATCTGATGCAAAGAGAATATAATTAAGAGATTTGCTTAATCCTTGGAGCATTTTAAATTAGCAGTTCGTATGTGAGGAAGATTCAGATTTAGAGCGAAATGTTAATCCTCACTTTGAAAATATTCACTAGCTATCATTTTGCATCTCTTTCTCTTTACTTTGGAACATAATAGCATATTCAAGCAAGGATACCAGGGCTGTGCTAACAGTTTCATCTGACCAGAACCAAATCCCATCTTACCAGGGAGCTGGCTCCCTCCAACAATGTCCCCTCTCATTCCCGTCTGGCTGAGATCATGGTCTTGGTGGATTCCAGCTCCAAGAAAGTTGATTGGTCAGTTCCTTCGGCATCACCCTTGTCCCTGGCTGTAGATTTGATATAAATTCCATGTACACAATATTTAAACCATATGGGCACCAGAACCATATGACCAGAGCCTTTCTCCTCTTTTAGCTCTGTGGAATAAACTAGAAACTTCTGAGTCTGCTTACCTCTGCCTCCTTTAGTTTCCATATGACTCCTCTGTTTTAAATCCTGGAATTTCTACGGTCATGACCAAGCGAGTGCAAGGAGGAGTTGCGGGGGGTGGGGGGGGGAGCAGGGGAGGGGAAGAGGGATGATGGGCACTTGCTACATTATTTTTGATTCACAGATATTAATCCTGGCATAATAATTGTTGCATGAAAGGTGCTTTATAGTAACTGATTCAATCCATGCTTTGTCAGAACACAGGGTCTCTGCCCATATGTTGGCAGTGGTTATCTGGCCTAGTTAGGGAGTGTCCTGATTTCTAACGTTACATATTGTTGCCATTCCATATGCCTGGAGTTTAAGCAAGAATGTATATGATTGAGTCCTTAGACCTCTAGCACATTAGGACTTATAGTCACGTATGTTTGTTATCATTTACATTTGCTGTTTGGCATTCATTCCTCATTCTACTGTTAACAACCTTTTGGTTTTTCTTTAGGGGTACTACTCATCCCCAATTCTCTATCCATATGCTGATGTCACATCTGATAACAGTTGGGCACATGAGCTGGTTCTGGCCAATCAGAGCATTTCATCCCTTTCGCCAGAGCGATTGATTCAGGGATGAATATACAATGCAGCCATGCAATCGGTTGTAGATCACTGTAGATTGACGGTAGGACCTTTGCTTGAGGTACAGGCAAAAACACATTCTCTCTTCCTAATGGACTTGGAGCTATGAACTTCTTGCAGCCAATGTGTTTCTGCAAAAGAGAGTCAGCCTGAGAAAAAGGGGAATGTAGAAAGCAGAGCTAAGACAGGGAGAGAAAGGAGTCCTGATGCTGTCATCTGAGGCTGTCTTTCAACCGTGCCTGCAGTCAGCTTTCCCCTGGGCTTCTTCAAATTCAAGAGCCAATACTTTTTTTTTTCCTTAAGCCAATTTGAGTAAAGTTTCTTTCTTTATAACTGAAAGAGTTCTGATTGATACAAGATGATTGCTAGGGCGGTTTTGCATTCCCTGTAGAAAGTCCTTGTTCTTTTAGAGGAGGGAGAGAGAAAGTGAGAAATCTCTAATCCCTAAACACTTTGCCTAAAAACAGACTAGTGAGCATCTGGCATGCTCAGTGGAGACAGAACAGCCAGAACTCAGAATTAAAGTCTGTCCTGAAGTGTCATGAGGATGTAATGATTCAAAATTTATTATTTTTAAGCATTTGTGATCATTTATTTAAAGTACTTTGGAAGGCTACTAAGTGTCCTCAGCTTAAGAAAACAAACTTTGTAGCTGAAAGTTGGGAAAGTAACTTCATTTCTTTGAGCCTCAGTTTTCTCAACTATAAAATGAGTACCTATCTCGAAGAATCATTAAGCAAGATAATTTATATAAAACACTCAGACCAGGATGTCTAGTACATCCTTCATAAATAGAAGCTATCACTATTAATAATACTCTAAAATTTATTTTCCATTTTGGATTGTGTGGTGACAGATCATATTGCATCCTTGAGACAGAATTAGAGTCAAATCTAAACTAGAAGCACAAACTCTCTAGGAATAGGATGTTGGGTTTATTAAACATTCCTTAGGCTGCCTCAGATTTGTTTGCTAGCTCTTCTGAGTTGGTAGGCAAAGGGAAACCTAAATACTGATTGTTTCCTAGTTTCAAAGAAGGGCTAAATTATTCAATGGTGCTCCCCTTTTTCAGTTTAAAACTGCTATAAGTTGTCAATGACAGTTCTTCTCCTGATGGAAGTAAGAGTTCAGGCCAGACTTTACCTCTTCATCACTTAAAACACTCACACACACACACACACACACACACACGAAAAAAAAAAGCACACAACATGAATCAAAAAACCTAATCCAGACTAACCCTTATTGAGTACCACGTGCCTAGAAGTATGCTAAACCCTCTTGTGGTCTATCCCGTCTACATCACAACTCTAGAAGGTAAGAACTCTTACCATTATTTCACAGACAAGAAAACTCAGGCTCAAAAGGAAAGGACTCATGGAAGGACACACAGCTGGTAAATTGTGTCTAGGGTGTTTGAATCCAGAGACTGTTTTTTCACACTGTATACACTGCCCCCCTTGCCTGTGCACTCTCGAGTCTAGCAGGGTTTGAGTCCGTAGCCTCTGCCCTCCTGGGCCCACATTCAGCCACTGCCCGACCAGGCTCATCAAGAGACCGAGTTCCCAGGAGTTAGTACTCCCAGAATCACCCACAAGGCTGACAGTGAAATTTTCCAGTTGCAAGCTACAGACAATGGGGCCAGAACTGAATCACTATGAAGCAAAAGGGAAGAATTGTTATATTCTCATTATGGCTGCTTGTTGCTCTGCAAATTTGGAGAAGGTGTCTTATTGGGGAAGGACAACCACTCCTTACAAATGAACCACTCAATAATTGATTACATTTTGTTAATATGAGAACCAGATGGGAGCAAAAGGTAATTACTCTTCTATATTTATTTATTTATTTATTATTTTTTTGAGACAGAGTCTCACTCTGTTGCCCGGGCTAGAGTGCCATGGCGTCAGCCTAGCTCACAGCAACCTCAAACTCCTGGGCTCAAGCAATCCTCCTGCCTCAGCCTCCCGGGTAGCTGGGACTACAGGCACATGCCACCATGCCCGGCTAATTTTTCTATATATATTTTTAGCTGTCCATATAATTTCTTTCTATTTTTAGTAGAGACGGGGTCTCGCTCTTGCTGAGGCTGGTCTCGAACTCCTGAGCTCAAACAATCTGCCCGCCTCGGCCTCCCAGAGTGCTAGATTACAGGCGTGAGCCACCGAGCCCGGCCTATATATTTATTTATTTTATAATATTACAATGCTCAAGGGAGGAAATTGAGATGTTTACTTGAGACAAGTGACTTATTATGACAAGTGAATTTTGAACTGATAACATGCTTTGTTCTATAATGAATTAAAAACAGTGGTAATAAACATCTTCTACCACTCTGAGGTTTCTTGAAGTTTTCCTTATCAACTTGACAGTCATAATCTGAAATGTTTGTTGTTGTTGTAAGATGTTGTCATTGTCCTGCTTTGTCTCCCTGAGATGTGTGTGTGTGTGTGTGTGTGTGTGTGTGTGTGTGTGGAAACCGAAATTAAAGAACGAGATGGGCAGAGACTGAAGCAGTGCTGGGCAAGTGAACACTAATGATCCCCGTCACACAGTGATCACCCAGCGTGTGGCTGCTGAGAGGGCCGCCACACCCACAACACCAAGAGCTCCACTTGTACTTCATTCAGACACCCAGGTTCCATAGTCACCTGGGCTGTGGCAGGTGACTATGGAGAGGCGAGGGCTGAAAAGTGGTTGAGGTGGATTTGAGCTGCTTCTTGGCTGCCCAGCGTCTGCTCTATTTGTAGCAGCCTCCAACCTTCGCTAGGAATCTATTTTGCTCCTACTCCCAATGCAGGTGGTTCCAGTGGAGCTGGTTTCCAGCTCTAAAGGTGGCAAGCGACCCAGGTCTGACCAAGCAAAGCTTCCTATTCCCCCGACTGCAGCCATTGGTTCAAAGATGGATGATAACACCCATGGGGACTCCATCCTCTTTTGCTGACACTTCTGAGATACCTTCACACTGACTTTTCAGCCAGAGTTCAAGGCTGGCCTGCTGCTCAGAAGTCCCTGAACTTTGGGGCCCAAGTGTAAAATATAGACTCAGGTAGGTCTAAAGCTGGGAAGGAACACTGACACGATGGCAGGAATACAAGTTTGTGGTGAGTTGGAGGCATATATTTCTCCACAATAAATGAGCATTGTGTAAGAGGGACCAGTATTTACAGTGGAAGGGTGTTAGGGGGAGGAGTTCGGGGAGTTGCATCATGAGAAGTTCTGGATCTTAAATCTGCAGGAGGATTCCAAGATTCAAGATGTGATGGGTCTCCCAAGTTGCAATAAGCTCCCCCAAGCTTTCGCGATCACTGTAGTGCAGGCCCTTGGCTGCGTTCTCCTTCCTTTAGCCAGTGGCGTGTTTTCACCAAAAGATTTAGCCAATGCTCTTTCTCCTGCATTCCCCCTTTAAGGCATCTTGGCTATTGTTTTTTCCTTATTCCACCTTTTCTCCTATCATCGTGGCTAGATTATGCTTTGCCTCTTTTTTTTTTTTTTTTTTAGTAGAGATGGGGTCTCACTCTTGCTCAGGCTGGTCTTAAACTCCTGAGCTCAAGCGATCCTCCCACCTCGGCCTCCCAGAGTGCTAGGATTACAGGCGTGAGCCACTGAGCCCGGCCTATGCTTTGTCTCTTGCAGTGTTTAAAGGAAATTTACATTTCCATTCAGCACAATTCAATTGTTTGGAGAAGAGTTATCACAGAAATCTTATAAAAGAATGAATTCTTGTGGCAGATATTTGGTAATTTATTTTCAATTTTTTTCCCATCCTAGTTTGGAAACCTGTTCCGATGAATCTATGCGTGTTAGTAAGCATCAGCCAGGACTCAAGGAATCATATTTCTATTGTCACTCCCATTGTATTTACTCCTCCCTGTGTTTTTTGCCTGACATTCTGCCTGCAGCATCTGACTAACTCTGCTGAGGGACTATTCATCATTCCTTTTTCCAGGCATTACTAACAATGACAAAAATCTCAAAACACCCTGTATGGTAATTAGGTATAATGTGGCCCATTTATGGGGCTGAGTTTTAGAACTTCCCCAGATGCAAAGGACTCAGAGATGATTTGGATTATAATTGGGAATTTCTTTTTAAGTCATTCCAAGAAAGGTGTGTTTCCCAGGCTCTAAATATGGCCTTTTCTGGTTATTGAGTGCTTACTGTAGGCCTTTGAAAGTTACTCATTGGTCTCTGTATCATCTATTAATAGTTGCTTTAGTGCAATGATAAATTAATTCAAGAAGCACTTGAATCATTGAACACAGCAGGTATTCCCATAAATTCCCAGATATTTGGGTGCTGGTGGCAAATCACACAGTGTAGACAGGCACTGGAGGGTGCCTTCAGCATTGAGAGAGGAAACCACTGCTGTGGAAATTGGTATTGGGGAGCCATTCCTAGCCCTGGACAGCAGCAGGAGGAATAAGCTGCTCCCGGCCATCTCTGCCTCATCATCACAGTGAGATCTGTAGATACTGGCCCTGCTTTTGGCCTGAAGAAAGTCTCCAATTATCAGAAGGAGGAAGAGGGTGGGAGAGATTAAAACATCTGAAGTTCTCTGTTTTCTCCAGAATGGCAGAGCCTACCCTTAAAAACACTGAATATGTTTCTGTGGCTTTTTACTCCCTCTTGTGGCAACATGATGCCACTGTTTTCTAACTATCATAGACCATGTTTGCACAAATCCCCTGGTTGTTTAACATGAGAATATAATTGGTTTGGATGGAATAATCCAATGAGGCAAAGAGCAGAGGGTCTACACTGCATTTAAACACATCTCTCATAGAGTTCCAGAATTCAGCTGTAAAAAGTTGTAAATAAGCATGTAGATCCAATGTTCCCACCAATAGATAGCTTCACAAATACTTTTTCCTATTCAAATTTTCAAAAAAGGGATCTCCCAATTAAACTGTGTCATTTGTTCCACTCCTCTCTGTGCTGCAGAGTAGAGCATATTATAGAGGATGTAGTATCCAATAAATAAAGTAATCCCAGAAATATTACATATACATCACTGGAATATGTATACATATGAATTCAGATCCTACATTTTAATTTTTTTGTAGGGAAAATTTGTTATTTACCCTCAGCTGGAATGGAAGAGTAAAAACGTGATGCTTTCTTTTCTCCTCAAATCCTATAAGCCCTATACTAGCCCAAAATTCGGTGGAAAAATAATCACCACTGAAAGTGGTTTCACAGTTTATGTAATGTTTTCTTTGTTTTGTCATTTCTTTCTTGATGCATGAGTTATATCATGTATGGGATTATCAATTGCTTCCCTTTGAGAGAAACTAGCCAAGTCCTTATTCCTAAATTGCATTTTCTCAGCCTCACAATGCAGCTTTAGTAAGCACGCTGCTTCTCAGTATTCCCAGCTTCTCTGCTTCCTAAGCTGATTTGTTCACTCTGCAACACACATGGCTGCTTGTGGTTTCTCTAAGGGAGACACACATCCTATCAGGCTTCACAAGCTGCACAATACTGTGTCTTCTTAGCATGGTGCATCTGCTTGTAATTGAGTAGGTTTTGAGCTATACAACATGTGGGATCGTAAGGAGCTTAAATAGTTTCAAAAAGTTATTCATGTGTATAATTGCACAAGTACATTTTCATGTTAAAAAAAAAAAAAGAGAGCGAGATAAGGCAAAAGTCCCTTTGATCATTGTCATGGTTCCCAACCCACCTCCGGAACTGCTGTTATCAGTTGGTATGCTCCCCGGGCTTTTCTCTATGCATTTACGTTCTCATAAATGTGTGTGGGGAAATATGTACTTTTACATATCAGATCTTTTTGCTCCCTGGCTTTTCAAGGGTTTTCTATTATAATTAGAATCAAATCCATACTCCTAACTGTGGCCGACCAGACTCTACACAACCTGATCCTTGCACATCTCTTTGACCTGCTCAGGTACCAGGGAGTGCCAAGGTGTTCTCCCCACAGAGTCTTTGCACAAGCTGTTCATGCTGCTTAGAAAACTCTGTCCCAGGCCGGGCGCGGTGGCTCACGCCTGTAATCCTAGCACTCTGGGAGGCCGAGGCAGGTGGATCGCTCGAGGTCAGGAGTTCCAGACCAGCCTGAGCAAGAGCGAGATCCACCTCTCTACTAAAAATAGAAAGAAATTATCTGGACAACTAAAAATATATATAGAAATAATTAGCCGGGCATGGTGGCACATGCCTGTAGTCCCAGCTACTCAGGAGGCTGAGGCAGGAGGATTGCTTGAGCCCAGGAGTTTGAGGTTGCTGTGAGCTAGGCTGACGCCACAGCACTGTAGCCCAGGCAGAGCGAGACTCTGTCTCAAAAAAAAAAAAAAAAAAAAAAGAAAACAAACAAACAAAAAGAAAACTCTGTCCCAATACTTGCTTGACTGGTTCCTTGTCAACATTCAGATCTCAGCTCAAAATTCATCTCTTCATAAGCCTTTCCTAGATACCTTGTCTGGACTAGTATCTCTCTCGCTTATCTCTGCTTCCAATCTCTTTTGAATTCCATTACCTTGTTTCAGGCAAGAGAGCTACACCACTGGGGTTTCAATCCTCACTTCTCTACATACTAGCTAAATTATTTAACCTTTTTTGTTCTCAGGTTTCTCAACTGAAAATGAGGGTAACTATGGCACCTACTTTATAGCTTGTTATGAAATCAGATGTGTTAATATGTGTAAAACCCTACAAAAATGCCTATAACATAATAAAATCTATTTGTTAAATCAATAAATATTTTTCCTTAGCACTTGCAATCATCTGGAATTCTTTATTTATTTGTATGTTTATCATCTCTCTTCTCTTTCAAGAATGTAACATCTGTTAAGTGCAGGGCCCTTGTCTGTTTGTTCTCAGCACCAAGAACAGTGCCTGATTCATAGTAGCCCTTAATAAATAAAGGTCTAATGTATGAATGTTCAAATCTTACCTCCTGCGTAGGGATCTGTGTTTCCAAGAGATTAAACTGGAAAACATAGTCTTACTTTTTAAAAGCTTTTCATTTTTATACACTGGTCACCACTAGGTGCTGTCATGTCTCTTGTGCTATTTTGCTAGAATGGATGTGTCTCTAATACCTCCTAAGTAGGATTAACCCAACTGCAATTCTCTCACCATGTGTCTTACTTTTCCAAGGAACACAGGATCCATAAGACCAGTGTAGCAGCAGCCCCGATATTTAGAAAACACTAGCAGCAGTTATCACAAGCAAAGATGACATTCCCATATCCCAGCACAATCCAAACATACATTGCAGTTGCCAACCCAATGATGTAGGACTACATAGGGGACAGAGAAAAGAGAGAAACTTGTTTGAGCTTGTCAGGTTGCCAGTCAAACTGTGCCAGTTGGCCAGGATCTGTGAAACTAAACTCAATTGGGAAATACCTTGTGTAAAGAGGTTTGTGTGCTTCTATCTGCTTCTCCTGATACCGTGCAGAAACCCAAGACTTTCTCCAGCAGTGTTGTACCTACTGTCACCAACATGACAGGGCTTCAGAGGCTCTGTCAGGGTACACTGATGTTTGCTAGACATCAGCTAGTAGCACTGACTTTGCTACTCCAAATGATGCATGAAAGTTTTTTTCTTACAAACATTTACTTGCTTTGGCAGGTTCCACCTTCATCATCTATCCAAGGATAAGAAACAAGATGAAGGAGAAAGAAAATTAGAAAAAAACATCCACTAGATTTCCACCTACTAAGCTGAGCTTGAGATAAAAGCCAAGTTTGAAGTGCTCCATTCCTGGCTTTAGCAATGGTTCTGAAGTTCATAGAAATTACAGCTGCCTTTGCAGTGTAGGGTCCCTTAGAGAGCTTCTTGTGACTCCAGGAAAGAAATTTCTATCTCTTTCCAAGACTTGATCCTGGCTTACGCAGTATGAGTTCCTGGAAAGCCTGTGTTAATCTCCAAATGAATCCATTTTCTTATTAAACTCAGCTATTGTGGTCTAAAAGTGCTACATCAGCCTGCATAACTGTAATCTAAAACCAGCTGCAGCTCAGTGACAACTCAAACCAGCCATGTTAAATACAAAAGATTTTATCTCTCATTGTCATATTTTGGCTTCAGATGGTAGTTCTCAACTTTTGCACACTGGGCACCAATATGTTCAGGGTTCTGTGTGGGCCTCTCCCTGTTTCATACCCCAAGTTCTGCAGCTGCAGAGATAGAAAAGCTATGCCCACAGGAACTAAAAGAAAACAAACAAGACAGATTATCCTTGTCCCAATTCCCAGTGTTAGGCGGGCCAGGCTGGCCACTCCATGGTTCAAGTGATAGTCTGGACCAAGCTGCCATATTGGAAAAGAATGGACAGAAAGGAGACGACTTGACCTCTTACTGGCCGAGAAACAGTCTTGACTGGCTTGCTGATCCATGTGACAGAAGAAAGCCCACAATGTAGACTTAAGAAATGAAAGAAATGATGGGGCTTGGTTACTGCCTTTAGAGCATCAGTCCCCAACCTTTTTGGCACCAGGGACCGGTTTCATGGAAGGCAATTTTTCCACGGACCCGGGGAGGGGGGTAGGGAATGGTTTCAGGTTGATTCAAGTGCATTACATTTATTGTGCAGTCAAACCTCTCTGCTAATGGTAATCTGTATTTGCAGCCACTCCCCAGTGCTAGCATCACCGCCTCAGCTCCACCTAAGATCATCAGGCATTAGTTTCTCATATGGAGTGTGCAACCTAGATCCCTCACATGCACATTTTACAGTAGGGTTCGAGCTCCTATGAGAATCTAATGCCACTGCTGATCTGACAGGAGGCGGAGCTTATGAGTGATGGAAGCTGTGATACAGATGAAGCTTTGGTCACTCACCTGCCGCTCACCTCTTGCTGCGCCGCCTGGTTCCTAGAGGACATACCTAATTACAGGAAAGAGGAACGACTAGATATGTCCTCTGTTCACTAAACTAAGGCTGAATCATGGCTTAAGGTACAGAGAATGTCCCCTTCTCCTCAAGTAGTGATTGATTCTAGATAAGCCTATCAAGATGACATTTTTTCCAATTATATTTCCTGCAGCATATGACACTATTGATCTCTCCACTTTCTACTCTCCCTTGGGTGAACGCTATATTTTTCTGGCTATTATCACAGCCCTCACTCACTTTTCCTCAGTCTTTACTGTTGTCTATTCTCTACCCGGGTCCTAAATGCGGGACTTTCCTTCTCTCTCTCTCCCTTTCTTTCTTTTTGCATATTCTGTCTGGATAATTTCATTCACTTCCAAAACTTCAACTCTATTTTCATGTTGGTCTCTTCTATATCTTAAACTCTTACATTTCTCGTAATTTCCAAAACTAATTTTCCATCTGCTTTCTCAGTTGTCAACAAAAAGTCCTCGCATCTTACAATACATATGTCAAACCAAATCCATCAGCTCCAGCCTTGTGCACCAAATTTTTCTACCCAGTCCCCTCAACAAATTTTTCTACCCAGCCTCTCCTATCCCAATTAATGGCATGACTATCTAAATCCTTCAAGCATGCTCACCTACATCCTTCTCCTTCTTGAAGTCTTCCATGACACTTTGGTTAGAATTATGAGCTCTTTTCCTTGCACAATACGTTCCTTATTTTTAACAGGGAATTGTCAAGAATGGTGAAGGGTCTGAGACTGTATCTTACTTGCAAACTAACTGGTTAGCCTAACAGAGTTCAGTAGATATTGGACAGAAGACTCTAGGGTTACAGACAAAGGATTTTATTGCTCACAGTACAGCAATCTCCATGAGCTTCATGTTTGCATTGGTTCCTTGTCCCAACCACGTCTCAGGAATGAGAGGCAGAGGGGTCTTGGTAGATGCTGAGCATGCATTGGTTTTGTGCCACAGCTGAAGAACTCTGAGCTTCGAAAAACTGGATCTTTTGTAATGGCGGCAAGCAAACCTGCCCAACCCTTGCTCTAGAGGGAGACGTTACATTTAGTATACTGGACAAAAAACAAAACTGTCCTTTGCTCCACAGGCGAATGTTATCTCTATCTTTCAATTCATTGTATTGTTCATTATACAAACATCCTTGAAAAGATAGTTTAGGACAAAAGGGCAATTAGTGCCTCTTGTCATAAGATGAGCAGAAAAACAAGAGACCCATGGAGAATTCTCTCTCAACAAGATTCATATACTTTGTATTGTATTAACCATTTATGTTTTTTCTACATGTTTCAATTGTAATCTCTTTGATATCAGGAACTGGTAAATTTAGGAATATTTTGATAAATACAATCAACCAAGGGTTCGCTCATGCCCAAATGAGCCCTGTTAATGGAACAATGTATCCTCAGCTGTTGCTGGGCCACGGGGACCCTGCAAGGAATGGGAGAAGTGTTAGGTGTAACATCTGTTTAACTGTGGTTTCAACCATGACCAGTGTGACAAGGATAATACTTTGGAAACATAATAACTGTATCATTCAGGATTCTTATTTACAAGCAAGAAAAACTGATTCTGGCTGATTTAAGTGGGGAAAGATTATTGGAAGGACACAGGGTAGCTGACAGAATCTCTAGGAGGGCCAGAAAGTGAGGTTCCAAGGTTCTACAGCCAGGAACCATGCCAAAATCATGTCACAGAGTTGGTGTGATGAAGATACCATTACCCTTGCCGCTGGATCCCAGATGCCGTCATTTGCAGCTCTAGGACTACTGCCACTGAATCTTGCCCACTTCTGCTAGAGCCGATGCCATTGCTGCTCCCACCACCCATCACCAGAATAGATTCAGTATAGTTTGTCATTCACCCCGTCACTCATTAGTTCCTAATTCAGTGTCTTGGGAGGAAGTATCTGACTGGCAAAACCTAGGTCATGAGCTATGCCTAGCTGCAAGGGAGGCTGGGAAGATGAGTATCTGGTATGTTCAGCCTCTAAGGTAAGAAATAGATGCAATAGCAAGCTGATTTAGAGACTGGCCAGAGAAAAAGAAAAAAAAGAATGCAGTTTTATTGTAATGTCCCTTCATGCTCTTCCAGCTTTCCATGCACCATTAGGACTAATAAAGCTTAGTGTTTCCCTTAGAAGAGAGACATCCGCAAGTTTGGAGCAAAGAGAACAAATTTAGGAGGAATTCTAATCAGGAGGAAAGACAGTAGAATTTTTACTGGGAAAAGGATGGAAAAAGATTAGGAGGGTGGATAATAGGGAGTGTGGTCTTCCTGAGTTCTTCAGAGACCCAACACCCTTTCCCCCTTCCTGGTTCTGCCTGAAGAGATGGGCAGTGAAAAGGATAGAAACACCACATTGATTTGACTCTGAGAAGAGCAGGTAATCTTGAACCATCATAGGGTGGCTGTAGCAGAATGGCAATAGCCTTGTTGATCTACGTGATGAGTGATCTGAAGATCCTACTCCTGTTTCCCTTGAATCCTTGCTGGCATGGAAGGGATATATTTTTGTTTAACATTTTTATTTTGATATTTTATTTGGAATAATTTTAGATTCACATAGAAGTTGCTAAGAGGAAGAGATAAAGCACAGCAGATTCTAGGAACACCTAAGCCCACATCCTGATGCAAATATGGTTCAGAGCTAGACAGATTTGAATTGGGGCCAGGTGCAGGTGGGTTGAGAACCACCGAGACCCCTCAGTGACACTGAGAGAATAAGCCATGATTTTCATCCAACACAGACTTTATCACTATCTGGAGGGAGAAGCAGAGGACACCATGGCCTTAAGGAACTCCCCCACCCCTGCCAAACCTGTCCTCTGTGTTAAGGTGACCTTTAGGTTAGGAGAAGAGAGAGGAGAAAGAAATCCTAAAAGACAACATTTACCCCAGTCAGACGGAGTTAAATTTTAACCGGCAAGTTTGTCTCTTTTTCTGCCTCTGCTCTCATAAGAACCAGAACTTGAGAGCAAGATGAGACCATTAGAGAAAATGATCTACACTTACATAGACACCTCACTCTAATTTTGATGATTATAAGTCCTGAATCTGTATTGCCTCTCATTCACAGTCATGTTATATTTATTTGGGCACTTATTGTACTAGTGCAAACTCAAATAAAATATTAAGCCCCTCAGCTGAGGAAATGGACCCCTTCTTGGCCAAGAGGATCCCAGAAAGACCTTAAAGGTGAGTTGCTGGCATGAGAAGAAGGGAAGTTAGATATGCTTCGTCATGCCTCCTGCCTTTTGGAGTTATTCTTTGTAACAAGATACTAAATCATTAACAGGCCTAAGGCCATGCAAGGCAAACAGATCGTTTGAGTTGCTTAAATGTCCAGTGGCTTGTCCCTGATTAACAGACATCCTTAACTTAAAACATCCCAAGACTTTAGACTTTCTTCTTTTATTTTTTAATTAAAATATTAAAATTAAAAAGAATATTTTAATTTATGAAGCAGGGAATGGGAGGCGGAGGGTTTGATTTCCTTTTTTTTTTTTTTTTTTGAGACAGAGTCTCAGTCTGTCGCCCTGGGCTAGAGTGCTGTGGCGTCAGCCTGGCTCACAGCAACCTCAAACTCCTGGGTTCAAGGAATCTTCCTGCCTCAGCTTCCTGAGTGGCTGGGACTACAGGCATGTGCCACAATGCCTGGCTCGTTTTTCTATTTTTAGTAGAGACTGGACGGGGGTCTCACTCTTGCTCAGGCTGGTCTCGACTCCCGAGTTCAAGCAATCCTCCCACTTTAGCTTCCCAGAGTGCTAGGATTACAGGTGTGAGCTACCATGCTCGGCTAAAGCTCCATTTCTTAAACCAATTACAAATCAAAGAATCTTTAAACTCACTTATAACCTGTAAGGTGCCTGCTCCTCTCCACCTCCCCAACTTGCCTTTTCAAGCCAAACAAAACCAAACTGTAACGTGGCTACTGTGGGTATTTTTTTTCAGAACCTCTTGAAAATGTGCTCCAGCCACAGTCATACACACTCGGCTCAGAATAAATCTCTTTAAATTATTTTACAGAGTTTGGGTCTTTTCTGTTAACACTAGGCACTTGCATCTACTTATCCTTGTTGGCTTTGTTCCAGGACTGGCCAGCACCCAGTTTTGAGTCTGGGAAATGGAAAATATTGGCTCCCCAGCAATGGCTGAGAGAGGTCAGGTTGTAGGCCTGTGGCTGAATGCACTTTCTTCTAGGTTACAACTGAGTTGATGTTGCACTTAACATTTCTGCAAGTAGGAATAATGCACCCTGCCTCTTTTTTTTTCTAGTTTGTCTTTTTAAGCAACAACAGGGTTACTGGATTAAACAAGAAAGATTACAAGACCGAAACACATCCTGCTGTGGTGGTCTAGAGTCTTGCTCCATGGTGGAGCTGGGCGAAGGGGCCAATGAACAGCAGGCCCCCTGGCTGGATCTGGCGTCAGGAAGTTTCCTTCTGCTCTGTTGCCCTCGCTGTGTCAGCTTCTCCAGCAGGGAGAAAGGGCACGAAGACCAAAGTGTAATGAGTTACCACACAGGTTTACCACTTGAAGCTTGGATTTCCAAATGGCCCAAGGGTCAGTTCTACAATTCGCGTTAAGCCTGCATTTGAAATGTTCAGGGGCCTTTCTCGTGGTAAGCACAGAAATTCAAGTTTGTCTTTCGTCTAAGTCAGTGATTGCAGCACCGGTGGGGCGCCTTAGTAAAGGCAGGGCGGTTTTGGGGGTGGGTGGGTGGGGTACTGGCAAGGTGGCTTTGGGAGGGTGGAGTGGGTCTCACCTCCAGGCATTGTGCCCCATAGTTGGAGGCTGCACCACCGGGGATGAGGTCCTGGCCCAAAGAGCAGGGCCTCCCTTCGGTGGACTGTACCTCTTACTGCATTCTTATCTCTAAGGGCTTTCTTATTTTTGGATCTAGAACCCTTGGAGCTTGTCTCCCTGGGTTTTAGTGAGCATCAGAATTCAGGGGTCAAAAGTTATGAGCAGATATAGAAAACAGCAAAGAGAGCAAGGTGCTGGTTTAGGGGCAAGCTGTCAGTGAAAGAACATGCTCTTTGGAGTTTAGGCTTGAGTTACAGAGAGACTTTTCTTGTTGAGCCTGAGCATCGAAACCAAACTTCCAGAGCTCTAGAAGCAGGCTGTCTGCTAGCCATCTCTAGCCATAGCTTCCCTTCCCTTCCCAAATGCAGTTTGTCTAAAATTGAAGACATATTCCTTCCAAAAAGCCGCTTTTCTCCCACTATTTCTTATTTTGATGAATGGCCCATCATAATTTAGATTCTCAAACCAGAAATATGGGGTTATTTCAGTCGTTCCTCCTTCACACTCACATTCAATTAATAACAAAGACCTATTAGCTCTACTTCCAGATATAGTATATTTCAGAACTTTCCCTCTTCAACATTTCCTCTGCCTTATTTCTGGCTTCCATAATTTTCCCCAAGTCTTTTATGTGTTCTCCTTGCCCACCTTCAATCAATCCTCTATCATGGAGCAGAGCAATCATGCCACAATGTAAATGTGTTCCTATTACCCTCTGGAGTAATCCTACCTAAAACCATTTTCAGCACAAAATTCAAACATCTAACATGATCTGATTGACTCTGCTTACTTCTGTGGCTTCTCCCTCTTTCTCTCCAAATCTAGCCAGTGTTTCTGCTGCCTGTAAATGCCCCTCTTTTCTTTGCAGGGCTCACTTCTTCACGTCCTTTGCTTCATTTTCTTAAGAAAGTTTTACCTCTTCCCCAGCATGGATAGGGTCCATTTATTTTGACACTACTAGCATACTTACACACATTTGTCACAAGTCTTGTGCTGCACTGTTATGGAAAGTTTACCACCTGACGTTGAATAGCTTCGGAGCACAGTATCGCTCATCTGTAAACTTTTGCCTAAAATCCAGTAGATGCTCAATAAATATTGAATGAATGAATGACACTCTATGCCTGGTCTCAACATACAGATGCAAAAATCATTTAGGAACACCAGTCAAAATTTTTTTTGGTCCCCTGAGATCCTATTTCTGGAGGTCAGTGGTGGGCGTCCAGAACTCTGCATTTTGATAGTTCCAGATGATTTGCATGCAGGAAGTCCAGGATTACAGTCTGAGAAATCTTTACCGTCGCTAAGAATGACTTTCTTTTTCAGGGGCTGTATCTGAAAGTACTCAAGGATAGGGGCCCCAAGCTATTTCTCTAGGTCTGAGCCTAAACCCAGAAAACATCTCTTGAATGAACGGACGAACGTAGGGAGTTCAGTCAGCCATTTTGCCACACAGGTCCCAGCAGCTGTCACCGCTTCTAGGAGCAAAAGTGCCCGGTTCAAGCCATGCCTCTTTGGCAGGTTCTCCCTGCCAGGGGAGTCACGTTGGATTACATTTCCCAGGGTTCCAAGGGAGTCCCGCGCAGGCGCACTGAGAAAACACGGCGCCAGTCTCTGTAGAAATTGGCAGGTCGCTCCCTCTCCTCCTGCGCCTGCCGCTCCCTCGCTCCTCCCTGTCCCGCAGTTTGAGCGCAGCGGCTCTGTTTGTGTGGGTTTTGTGTGTCGCTGCTGGCCGGACTCATGGCCTCGCTGCTGAGGTTCGACGGGCGGGTGGTACTGGTCACCGGCGCGGGGGGAGGTGAGCACTGGAAGGTTGGAGGGCGGGCGCGCGCCTCGCTCTCGCGCTGCGGGTCCCTGTTCTCCGGCCGGGAGCACTCGCGCAGCCGCAGCTGGGGTCCCGGCGCCGGGGCTGTGGGCAGTGGTGGCGGGGAGATTTGGCAGCTGGCGGGTGGACCGGGTGGTGGTGGTGAGGGCAACGGCTCTTCTCGGGGCGGCGAATCTGCTCGGGAGGGAAGGGGCAGAAACACCCGGTCACTCAGGCAGGTGCAGCCGGCTTCTCCCCAGCATTCTCGTAGGGCCTTGGTCTTCCCTGAGGGGAGAGGCCAGGCTGGGCTGCTGATTGCAGAACTGCGTAAAAGTTCTTCCTGCCGCTTAGCTGTGGGCATCGAGTGCTGCTTTTCCTGCCATTAACTCTCTTAAGCCTTTGTCAAGTCTTTTAAAGGACTGAAAATCCCGGGAGCTGGAATTCCCCCGCCCTGAGTTGTCAAGATGTCAAGCCCCTCGCCTCTGTAAAGTCAATTGAATTATGTCACTGAATTGTGTTTCTTTTCCCTTGTCGGATGATTTTAAGTTCTTGAGAGGGCATCTGATAAGAGCTCTCCACATTGGAGTAGTGTGTGTGTTTAGGAAGCCTTGCGCTATACTCAAAGTCCACTGGAGTCTTGGCAAAGGCTGTAAATTCACTTGCGTACAGGGGTCAGACAGGTGATAGAGGAATAAAATAGGTGTGGGATGGGGACACTGAGGAACTGGAGAGCTGAGACATTTCTGAAGTGGACCATTAGGTGGAAAAGTTGCCAGATCATCCTATATTTCAGGAGTGGCAAATGGAGAATTGTTATGTGAAATGACCCCATTTTTAAAGGACAAAAAAGTTAAACAACTCATGCCCACACCGATGTTCTGCAGTGAGATTTTATACTAGTTTCCTGCCCGTGGGTGATCTCTATAATCTCCAAAATTCAGGGATCTTATCCACATGTACCTTTGATTTTCCACTGGTTGTGCTGTATACCTGGAAGGGCCCCAATGCATGAATTATAAATGAAAAGTCACAAAGAGTGGAATTCTGTCACTTGCTTCCTGTGTACTTCCATATCTCTATTGATAAAATGGATTCTTATGCTGCCTTTCAGACAATGCTCTTAGTGTTAATTGGTGGCCAAGTATTTTATAACCAGAGTTTATTTGGCTACACCCATGTGGGCATATATATGGGTATATCTATAACTTTTAAATATTTTTAGGAAAACATTTTGTTTACACTTTGCTTTTGATGGAAATAATGTGATGCAGTTGGTGTTTTAAGCCTTTTTTTGACAGTTCTTGAATGATTTTTATGCAGCAGGTCCAGGGATTACCTTCTCAGAAACCTTTACCATTGCTAAGGGTGACTTTCCTTCTCAGGGGCTGTATCTGAATGCCACTTAAGGATAAAGACTTTATTTTGACACCATTAGCATATTTACACATTGTATGTATCACACCAGGACCTAGTACCCTTACACATGCACCCACATACCTCATCTTTATTTGAAACCAAGTCATGATACACTGCATAGTAAATGAAATACACTGAAATTTTTTTTAGAGGCAGAGTCTAACTCTGTTGCCCCACCTAGAGTACAGTGGTGTCATGATAGCTCACTGCAACCTCAAAGTCTTGGACTCAAGTGATCCTCCTGCCTCAGCCTCCCAAGTAGCTGGGACTAAAGGTGCTTTGTGCCACCACACTGGCTAATTTTTCAGTTTTTTATAGAGAAGGAGTCTAGTTCTTGCTCAGGCTGGTCTCAAATTCCTGACCTCAAGTGATCCTCGTACCTTGGCCTCCCAGAGTGCTAGGATTATGGGCATGAGCCACCGTGCCTGGCCACACTCAAATTTTTATTTTCATTCTGTTTTATTTAATAAATGCTGATTGCAATCCACCAAATTGGTTTTGTGAAACGTTGATGAGTTGTGACTAGACAGTTATGAACTTAGTACCTTCTGTTCATAATCTGGCTGAGTTTTCTCTTATCTATTTAGAGTGGATTAAATTCTAAAATAAATTATTTGGTTACAGTTTATAGTTTTGGAAAACTTTACGTTTTGTGTTCTTTCTGTAAGAGCCCGATAATTTATCCATCTCAGTTTGTTATTTGTATACTTATCAATTAATTTATTCTAGATATAAATTATTAATTAAATTTAATTATCAGTGAAATGTATCAATGAACTTAAAATATAAAAAATATGCACATGTTACAACAATTTAAACAATACAAAGTAAGCCTTCCACCCCTGATTGCTGGCCACACAGTTCTTCTCCAGAGGTAACCACTAATTGCTGGTCTCTTATATTAATATATTCTTCCTGAGATATTCTATGTCTATAAAACGTGTGTGTGTGTGTGTGTGTGTGTGTGTGTAGTTCTTTTTGGACATGTAAATTTACACTTCATAGCTTTGAGTTAGAATTAAGTATTTTTTGTGTTTGATGATTGTATGGTCAATGTTCAGTGCAGAATACAGAAATCACTAGATATTTTAAGCAGGAAGACAGGTCTTCTTGGAAGGACTACTGGAACAATATAGAACTAATCTGTTAGAGGAGCCAGTATGTCTTAGGCTATCACTGGAGGTCTGCCACAGCCCAAGTAGCTACTGGACATCAGGAAGCTGAAGTATGGAAGCTGCCATCCAAGGATTAGGGAGCTGGATCAAGAGGTTGCCTCTGAAACCACTGTTTCTTAATACCTAGAAGGTTTCAAGAAAATAA
>CM052439.1:100217268-100288567 GCA_028533085.1 Varecia variegata | reverse complement strand
TGCGCCCAGCCTGGTTAAGGTTTTTTTTTTTTTTGAGACAGAGTCTCACTCTGTTACCCGGGCTAGAGTGCCATGGCATCAGCCTAGCTCACAGCAACCTCAAACTCCTGGGCTCAAGCGATCCTCTTGCCTCAGCCTCCCGAGTAGCTGGGACTATGGGCATGCGCCACCATGCCCAGCTAATTTTTCTATATATATTTTAGCTGTCCATATAATTTTTTTCTATTTTTTAGTAGAGATGGAGGTCTCGCTCTTGCTCAGGCTGGTCTCGAACTCCTGAGCTCAAACGATCCACCCGCCTCGGCCTCCCAGGGTGCTAGGATTACAGGCATGAGCCACCATGCCTGGCCCTGGTTAAGGTTTTAATCCCAGTAATGTAGCTGTGGTGATAGTGAGAGGACTGAATGGGTCAGTGTTAATTGAGTGCTCTGTAGAGACTTGTAGGTAAATCTGTTCTGATACTGTTTAACTGTACATCATTGATCTCAACAAATCCTTTATCTAGCTTTCTATGCTCACCTGTTTGGTTGCACTTTGTATAATTTCCACTTGGGGGTAGTGTTTCATTGAATAAGTCTTTCTTCACTTAACTATCACATTTTCCAATTTGTTTTTGAACTTTCCTGTACTTATTTTAAAAGGGTCTTAAAATCTTGATATTTTTTAACTGGTTGTTTCTTGTCATTTTAATAATTGCATGGAAATGAACAATTAATAGGAATTCAGTCTTTTGAGAATCTTACCACTTTTTTTATCTTGTGAAGGATAATATAAGCCTCTTTCCATTATTTTGTGTCTTTGAAGAAATTTTTATTTGCACTAACAATGATAATATTATACTGTGAGAAAAAATTATATCCCAGTCCACAGTTTGAAAAACTAATTTCCGGTAAAAACAAAAAGTTAAGTGAAAACATATTTGACCTAGCTGATTTTAAGTGAGGGTAGACATTGGTTTTTTTCTCTGTATCATCCCATTACCTATTAAACTACCTGATCCCACTTTCTACCCTCACCCCAATTCAAAAAAGAGCTATTCTTTTTTTTTTTTTTTTTTTTTGAGACAGAGTCTCGCTCTGTTGCTTGGGCTAGAGTGCCATGGCGTCAGCCTAGCTCACAGCAACCTCAAACTCCTGGGCTTAAGCGATCCTACTGCCTCAGCCTCCCGAGTAGCTGGGACTACAGGCATGCGCCACCATGCCCGGCTAAATATTTTTTCTATATATATTTTTAGCTGTCCAGATCATTTCTTTCTATTTTTAGTAGAGACAGGGTCTCGCTCTTGCTCAGGCTGGTCTCGAACTCCTGAGCTCAAACAATCTGCCCGCCTCGGCCTCCCAGAGTGCTAGGATTACAGGCGTGAGCCACCGCGCCCGGCCTCAAAAAGAGCTATTTTTCAGAAGAAAAATAAATCTTTTTTTTTTTAAATTGTGTTAATCCTCAACATTAAATTTTAGTATATACTACCATGTCATTTATTAATTAGTAATTTCTTTGTTATAATCCTCTATATTCTATGCAATAACCCTATGAAAAAGATCATTTCATTACATAAATTCTTTGTCCCAAGTATTCTTAAATTCTGTTTTTTCCAAGTTAATTGGCATTGTGATCTATATATCTTTTCATTAAATTTTACATGTTATTTTGTAAAATTTGCCTTAAATTATTACAGAAATTAACTTTGCTATTTGTTCATATTATTGGGTTATGTTGGCCTTGATATATGCTTTCTGCGAAAATCTGTGTATTACTATGATCATCATATATATAACTTTCAATAAACTATAAACTTTTTGAGGACAGGCACCATTCTTATACATTTATGTGTCCTTTTGTAGATTTTCTTTTTTTTTTTTTTTTTTTTTTTGAGACAGAGTCTCACTCTGTTGCCCAGGCTAGAGTGAGTGCCGTGGCATCAGCCTAGCTCACAGCAACCTCAAACTCCTGGGCTCAAGCGATCCTGCTGCCTCAGCCTCCCGAGTAGCTGGGACTACAGGCATGCGCCACCATGCCCGGCTAATTTTTCTATATATATTTTTAGCTGTCCATATAATTTCTTTCTACTTTTAGTAGAGACGGGGTCTTGCTCTTGCTCAGGCTGGTCTTCAACTCCTAACCTCAAGTGATCCTCCTGCCTCGGCCTCCCAGAGTGCTAGGATTACAGGCGTGAGCCACCGCGCCCGGCCCTTTTGTAGATTTTCTTACAAAAAGTAAATGCTCAATTAATGTTTGTAATTGTATAATTGGATATAGGGAAGTGTTATGTGGTAAGTATGGTCAGTTGTTAAACATATGAAGATGGAATTGTGGTATAAAGTAGTGGCTAGACACATATTAGTTCTATATGTAATTTTTGACCTCTTTTAATAAGTGGTTTTTATGTCATTCTAGACCATGACACAGTATATTTTCTGAAAATTTACAAATGTGCTTCTCTGTCTAATATTTTAAGATTGTGCTTGTTCTTTATCACTATTCCTGTAAAAAGACTTTCTTGACATGGAGAAGATATTTTACATTATTTATTATTTTCATTTTTTTAATTTTATTGTGGTAAGAATACTTAATATGAGATCTACCCTCTTAACAAAAATTTTAAGTGTATAATAAAGTATTCTTGTAGGCACTATATTGTACAGCAGATCTTTGGAACTTATTTATCTTGCATAATTGAAACTTTATACCCATTAGTTGGCAACTCCCCATTTCCAACTTCTCCCTAGTCCCTGGCAACTACCATTCTATTTTCTGATACTGTGAGTTTGACTATTTTGGAGACTTCATGTAAATGGAATTATGTAGTAATTGTTCTTTTGTGATTGACTTATTTCATTTAAGGTAATGTCTTCCGGGTTCATTCATGTTAACACATATTGCACGATTTCCTTTTTAAATTCTTTTTTTTTTTTCTTTTTTTTGAGACAGAGTCTCACTCTGTTGCCCAGGCTAGAGTGAGTGCCGTGGCGTCCTCCTAGCTCACAGCAACCTCAAACTCCTGGGCTCAAGCAATCCTACTGCCTCAGCCTCCCAAGTAGCTGGGACTACAGGCATGCGCCACTATGCCCGGCTAATTTTTTTTTTCTATATATTTTTAGTGGGCCAGATAATTTCTTTCTATTTTTAGTAGAGACGGGGTCTCGCTCTTGCTAAGGCTGGTCTCGAACTCCTGAGCTCAAACGATCCGCCCGCCTCGGCCTCCCAAGTGCTAGGATTACAGGCGTGAGCCACCACGCCCGGCCTAAATTCTGAATAATATTCCATTGCATATATATACCACATTTTCTTTATCCGCTTGTCCATCAATGAGCATTTAGGTTGTTTCCACATCTTGGCTGTTGTGAATATTGCTGCAGAGAACATTGGAGTGCTAATATCTCTGTGATATTTGAAATAATTTTAATTCTTTTTTCTTCTGATGAAATTGAAAATTTTTTGGATAAAGATGCAGAAGTGAGATTGCTCTATCATATAGTAGTTTTGCTTTTAAGTTTTTGAGGAACATCCAAACTGGTTTCCTGTGTATTTAATCTTAACGTGATTTTCACATTTTTTCTTTTCTTAGTTTTTTGCCAAATAGTGGGTTGGGCCTTTTTTTTTTAAAGTGGTAAAACATTGCAAAATTAAAAAATTTTATGACATGAACCTGTGTTTAAGTATTTTTGCTGTTCCTTTATGTTTATAGTCAAAAACAAAGAGGCATGTTTTGAGATTACATATGATGTATTTAGTAAGGTGGGGGTAGGGTAGGAAGAAATTGAGCAGATGACTGAAGAAATACACTAGTAATTATAATTTCATTTTCAACTTTTATTTTGAAGGTCTAGAAATTAATTATTGTTTGCTTGTTTTTGCTTTGCAGTGAATGATTTAGGAGGGGACTTCAAGGGAGTTGGTAAAGGCTCCTTTGCTGCTGATAAGGTTGTTGAAGAAATAAGAAAGAAAGGTGGAAAAGCAGTGGCCAACTATGGTATGGTATTTGGGAGAACTATACTATTTCTTTTATTTTCCTTCAACTAATAATACCGTTGTTCACATTAATATTTGAGCAAATATTGCAGCATTCCTGTATAATCATGAAATTAGATTTTATCTAAGCCTGCCAAAGCTCTTTAAGTACATATTTTATATAATGTGTGAGAATTTTTTAAACTTTTTTTTTTTTTTTGAGACATGGTCTCAATCTGTCGCCTGGGCTAGAGTGCAGTGGTGTCATCATAGCTCACTGCAACCTCAAACTCCCGGGTTCAAACAGTCCTCCTGCCTCAGCTTCCTGAGTAGCTGGGACTACAAGTGCTGGGACTACAGGGGCATGTCATGCCTAGCTAATTTTTTTATTTTTTGTAGAACTGAGATCTTGTTATGTTGCCCAGGCTGCTCTCAAACTCCTGGGCTTAAGCAATCCTCCCACCTCGGTCTCCCAAAGTGCTAGGATTACAGGTGTAAGCCTGGCTAAAATTGTTTTTGCTTTTAATATAGTATAAGAAATAAAGTGCGCCATTTCTGTACCTAGCCTCCATGTTCCATTCTGCACAAATGGTCACTACTACGTGTAGCTTTCTTATCTTTATAAAAACTTAAGAATCAAAGTTAGGCATTAAATAAAGCCATGAGAAAAAGCAGTAAATACAACCTTTGCATTTGATGTATTGATCCTAATAGTGTTTGTAAAGAACCTTATTGAGTAGATTTACTGTAAAAAGCTAGTGCTTATTTCTACAGATTGGATTGTTTTTATGGGCCAAGGATAACATTAGATTGACTTCATTCTGAAATTTTAAGGGAAAAGAAATAGGATATGGTTTGAGTATTTGAGGGAATAATTAGACATTTTAGTATGTTTTTTCACATTAGAGATCTAGCAGAATTGTTTTCAACTTTTTAAACTCAGGAGTTTTAAAAACCTATTTTATAAAGGTAAAATTTCAAGACTCCTCCTTCCTTTAGTTCTGATATGCAACCTGTATCAATCAGGTTTTAGTAAGGAAAACAGAAGCCCCACTAGGTTTTCCAAGTGTGAAGGATTTTAATGTAGGGAATCAGATGCTCCCACAACCATTGGAAGGACTGGGCAAGTGAAAGTCAGGAAAACTCTTGGTAACCATCTCAGCCTGCAGTGGTTCTCAAAAGCTCACCTAGATGTGTTGCTAATCTTACATCTGTAGTCTGCTCATAAGATTGCCTGTATCTGTGGCCTTCTCCTACTTTTCTACCCTCTAGGTGAGCATCTCTTGTTGGCAGATCTAACTTAGGACTGTATTTGTCCCAGGGAAGGGACTGACTATATTTCCTGGCTCCTCCCCTGTGATTGAAGAGAATATAGAAGAGGCACTAGTGATGTTGAGTTGACAGCAGACCATCTGACACACAACTGTGAGGATGTGAGCCCTTCCCTTGAGCTGACTATTGAAAAATAACAAAATTATAAGATTTTGTTGAGCTTTTCTTATTGTAGTTAGTATTACAGAAACAGCAGATTTGTTTTCCACCTGTAGTTGTATTGCATTAAGTGTGCACTTCCCTCTTTCCTAAATTCTCATTTGTATCCTTAAGGGGAAGTGCCTATGTAGCTACTTAAAATTAAATAAAAATTAAATAAAGTGAAATATTCAGTTTGTCTGTCCCGCTAGCCATTTTGAGGATTTAATAGTCACATGTGGTTAGTGGCTACCATATTGGACAATACAGAAATAGGATAGTTCTGTCTTCACAGAAAGTTTAATTGGGCAGTGCTATTTTAGATAGTATTTGCCAAATAGTTCTCAGTCATTCCCCTTCTCCCCCCTTTTTATTGTAGGTTAAAGAATTGTCTAAGGGCTAATTTCCTTTTGTAATATCAGACCGTCTATATGTTGATTTGTTATGTGTTAGTAATATAAATGTATTTTTCTTGGAAATGAGTTCTGTTGGGTGAATATTATATTATATTATATTATATTATATCTGTCATGTTCTCTGATCCACAGAATTTAGAAGTCATATGTGAGGAAGATTGCTGAAGTTTTTTTTATTAATTTTCTTTTTCCTCAGATTCAGTAGAAGCAGGAGAGAAAGTTGTGAAGACAGCTTTGGATGCTTTTGGAAGAATAGGTGATGTTTCTTTGTGTTAATGTTCCTTCAGAGCAGCTTCTACCTTTCTTATATTTTAAAGTTTACTTTTCTTTATTAAGCAAATCTCTCTTTTTTCATAATTGAATTTTTAGATTTGTATTATAAGTTAATTATTATTTTTATCCTACCTCATTTCATAAATGGCTTGAGGTGATAACTTTGTGGATGTTTGTGTTGAGTATTTTGTTGTTTTTTGCACCTTAAGTGCTTAAAAAAACTTGTAAGCATTTGCTCAGTGCCTGTTTTATCATTATCCAATTAAATCTCAAATATGTTTATAAGATAAAATATAAATCAGTATTTTTACAATATAGGACCCAGTGGATTCTTTTGGATAATTATAATGATTTGGATAAAAATGATCTAATTTCTTGCATATTAATCTTTATTTTTAAGAAACATTTCAAATATATTGTTTTGTTCATATTTCTCTAGATAATCTTCCCAGTTTAGTCCCATACATTCTTTTTTTTTTTTTTTTGAGGCAGAGTCTCACTCTGTTACCCAGGCTAGAGTGCCATGGCATCAGCCTAACTCACAGCAACCTCAAACTCCTGGGCTTAAGCGATCCTTCTGCCTCAGCCTCCCTAGTAGCTGGGACTACAGGCATGTGCCACCATGCCCGGCTAATTTTTCTTATATATTTTTAATTGTCCAGCTAATTTCTTTCTATTTTTAGTAGAGATGGGGGTCTCGCTCTTGCTCAGGCTGGTCTCAAACTCCTGTGCTTAAATGATCCTCCTGCCTCGGCCTCCCAGAGTGCTAGGATTACAGGCGTGAGCCACTGCGCCCAGCCCCATACATTCTTAATAAAAGATTATTGAATTACTGGAGGGAGGCATCACAGCAGATTAGGTCAACATGTTTATAGCCTGGAAACATTACTTATAGTAAATTGAGTGTGCTCTCCCCTTTTTGTATTTGGTCCAGCCCATTTATTTTCCTCATTATGTTCAGTTGGACTCATAAGAGCCATGTTTACATATCATCTGCCAGAGGGATAGAGACCATAAAGTTTTGAAGTCATAGGGTGAAAATAGCCACAAGATGGTGGTCGAACCTTAAAAAATGATTATTTTCTCTGCATAGTGAGAATATAATTATGTATCAAGGTACAGCATGAGTTTTTCTAATGGTTTTCTTTTTGGGCTTTTTACTTTTGAGTGGTAAGGAATAATCTTTTAAACTTTTAATTTCTTAAGTGAATTTGGGGTCAAATGAAGGATGGCTTATGGTTATGAATCCTCAAAACCTAAGAGTTACACAACAGCTAATTCTATAAGTAAGTTGATAGAATTTCGACAGAAAGTAGAGATGGGAAAATTTAGATCTGTAAGTTTAAGAGGAAGGCACTGATACATTATGATAGCTGTCTTTTGTGAATCAAATTTTTTTTTTTGCTACAAGTATAAACTTCTGTTTTGATAGCACTCTATTATATTTACTTTTACATGAGGAAAAAAGTTATTTTTGAAAGAAATGTGAGTTGTAAGCAAATGCAAATAATATGCTTGCTTTTATATTTATGACTGGATCTTTTTATATTATAGATGTTGTGGTCAACAATGCTGGGTGAGTATTTATTTTTTCATTTTTAGTAATATCATGAGTAGTGCAAGGTCAGGTATAACCAGGTCCGTGCATGTTTGTGTCTTTTTACAAGGTCACACTTTTATTCATGTATACTTAATCATAAAGGCCGTGAGCTATATGGAGTTCCCAAGGAGGGAATTTTTTCTAGTACTACCCATTCACTTGGTAATCAGAGTCACAGGCACATAGGCTCGAGCCTATCCACAAGTCAGTCAATATTGTAAACAGTGAATAGTAGTATACTTAATGAATATATAATTGTTATAGATTAAAAATTTTAATCTATAGATTAAATAGAGTAACATTTAACATTAAGAGAAAAGGCCATAGGAAAAGGGGTTAACGAACCAGCCCAAGGAGAGAGACATGGACAAGGAGAATGTCTTGGGCTGATCTGGATGGTTGTCAGTGTCTTGAAAGGCAGAGTCCTTGATTTGGGTAGGGAAAAGTCTTTGATTCAAGTAGAGCCTTCGGTGGCAGATGCTGGGTGCTGATCATGAATGACAGCAAGATGGTCTTGAGACAGCCATGTCAACCTGGTGAAATCCTGTTTTGTTTTTTTTTTAAGTCCCTGAGTCCTCTGGTCAGGGCTGATGGTAAAAGGTTACACGCTCGTTTGGTTGGGTGTGTCTTTATTTTTAGGCAAACATTTGGTCCCTGCTGGCGTGATGTCTTTTAAAATGTAAGATGGAGTTACGTATGTCAAGGGTGCTCTATACAACTAATGTGCATGTAGTTATTTTTTTAAGTGCATACTGCCCCCCTCGCTTTCTTACCCTATACATATCAATTTTTTAGAATTCTGAGGGACTGTTCCTTTGCTAGGATAAGTGATGAAGACTGGGGTAAGTTGTTTTTAATATATGTCTTTGTGGAACATACCCGTCCATTTTGCCTTTTTAATATTTGATAAATTTATACATTTAAGGAAAAACTAGCTTCTATCTACTTTTGCTGTTGCTAATATAAATGATGAATAAGGTCTATACTGAAAGTGATAAACAGAAGTAGCCTTTTTTTTAACATTTAATAAATTAAAAAAATGTTAAATCATTTGGCAGAAGTTACCTAAAAGGATTTTATTTCTTCAAATTTGTTTCATCCTTTTTCTCCTAAGGTTGTCAGCATTTTCTAGCAGTATTAACTCTAACATTGTTCATACTTGTCTAGATGTGTGATTCTTTTTCCAAGAGCAGGAGCAGGATGTGAAAGAGAGTCTAGGGCGCTTAAAATGATGGGAGATCTGAGGACAAAACCTGGATGTAATTTTGAAGTTTCTAATAAACAGAAAAGATTTCCATTTTTCTTTGCCATGTTGGAAAGATTGAGTTTAGATAATGAACAAATCACAGTTATGAATTTTTTTTTCTTTTGCTCTTCTTTGTCCTTACTTTTCATTAGCCAGCAGAACTAAAACAAACAAACAGTGGTGGCCAGGACAGTGGCAAGGATGGAAACTGAGGTGAAACAATTGTACGGCTGTTTATAGAGTGTGCCCCTGGGGAATATGGCCAGAAGTTCTTTTGGAAGAAGCGAAATATCTTTGTGATTTAGAATTAAGCTAAGAAGAGCTTTGTGATGTTTCCTTCTCTGATTCCATCCCTAAGTCCACCACTACTGACTACTGTTTTCTTTATGTTTTCTTTAGTTGCTCTTTTCACTCTTAAATTCTGCTGATATACAAGAATGGTTAAAAAACTTGACAATTAAGGAATAAAATCTAGAGTTATCTAGCTGAACATTTCCTAAGTGGTCTATTCGTTAGATTGAAATCTCTGAAAACAGGCCTGCATCCCTCCTTCTTTTCTGTAACTCATTTGAAAACCTCGGTAACAATAGGTATATAGTGAGTATTTTATAAATATTTCTTGGTGATGAACTGTGTGATTTATGATTATGCTTTAACTGATATTAGTGTTGAATGCCGATTATATATGTAAAACTCCTGGATATTTATATTAGCATATTTTTATGTAAAGTGGGCATAAATTAAAGATGCCACTGTATTTAGATTTGTGTAGGAATTACAGTAATTTTATAAATTATGGAGAAAACTTGTAAGTCTGGGTATGAACTATTGGTAGCATAATTGGAACAAAAGCAAAATAATCAGAAAAGGGTGGGACAATAGGTGATTTTGAACACTAAGTATAAAATGAACATCTTTGTATAAATATACCATTGCTTGTGTTCATTCTGAGACATGCCTATCTAGTTTTTGACAAAATAAATAGTAAAAATTATTTCTTGTTTTAGATATAATCCACAGAGTTCATTTGCGGGGCTCATTCCAAGTGACCCGGGCAGCATGGGATCACATGAAGAAACAGAAATATGGAAGGTAGAGTTGCATGTGGCTGTCAAGGGGGCTGGGAATTGTGCATGTGGGTTCTTGTGCACAGGGAAAGATTATACAAAGTGTTATGAAATGATTGCTTGATGTTGAGGAAAACATCTTTAGATATGTACAGGCTTTTGATATGTAGTTTTGCTTACCCTCTCATTAAATTGGTATTTAGTCACAGATTAGCTGAGCTGAACAGCTTTATATATTTTTTTTTACTGCTTACTTTTTATAATTAAGGATTTTCTTCCTGTTCTCTGGCATTTTAGAAAGTAGTACAGACATGGAGGATTCAGCTGTACATTATTCTATAACCAACATGTCATTTTGTGTGTCCAGTGACTAACTGGAGAGAGACAAGTGGCTATTCCCTGCTAGCTGCTACTGGTCAGACATGAATTAGTCTTTATAAACTGTTTAGGAACTATAGGACTTCTCATGATTGCTCCTCTGTGAGTAACTCAGAATGCGGCAGTGCTAGTACACTTCATTCATGCCCTCTGTTGCACTCTAGTGTCAAGGTCATTCCTGTTAACTTAGGGTTCATACACACCTACTATAAGAAAATTGTTTTTGATGCCTGTTTTCATTGGAGATTTCTAGTTTATTGTGGTCCTAGCAGTTTCTGAGGATAGATGGTGTGACTTATTTTACTTGGTCTAAGTAGAGTGATATGGCATCATATTAATGAGACATTTAATATTATCTGGAAAGGGAGAGACGCCAAGTGATGAGGACTGAAGAATTAGAACTGCTTGAACTAATGTTTCTTGCTAAAAATTTAACTTTAACTTATATATTGCCAATTTATTTTATGTTTATAAATATTTATTATTGTTTTTGATAGGTAATGAATATACATTCTTACAATTAAACTCATTTAGTTCTGACCAGGGATTCTTTTTAAAACAATTAAATCTTGTAGTTGAATTTAGAAAGATTACTTATATATTAATATTATTTTAGATATATGAATCATGACTATGAAAAGCTAAAGGAAGTACACAGAATTGCTTTTGACAGGTGCAGTAGTACCAAAATAGAATCAGAGTTGCAATGTTATCAAAACATAAAAAAATGATATTGAGCAATTGATTTTCCTTTTAGGATCATTATGACTTCATCAGCTTCAGGAATATATGGCAACTTTGGCCAGGCAAATTATACTGCTGCAAAGCTGGGTCTTCTGGGCCTGTCAAATACTCTTGCAATTGAAGGCAATAAAAGCAACATTCATTGTAACACTATTGCCCCTACTGCTGGATCACGGATGACTCAGACTGTTATGCCTGAAGGTAAGCTTATATTTTTCAGTGGTATTACCCCAAATTATGTGTGGAGTAAGCTTTGAAAAAGTATTTAATTTTCTGAATACTTAAAAAGATTGTTTTCTTTCTAATTTCAAAAGCATTATGTGTACTTTGTGTTCATTGTGAAAAATTTAGAAAAATGTAAAGGAAAAAATTAGAAATGACCTATAATTCTATCATACTAAAGTAAACTTTCACTCTTTTTCTCTGCATAGATAGATAGATATACATATTTTTAACAGAATGGGGTAATAGCATTCTTACTGTTTTATAATTATTATTAAAGACATAATTTTTTAGAGTGTTTTTAGATTTGCAGAAAACCTGGGCAAATAGTACAGAGAGTTCCCATATACTCCACCTTCTACACAGTTTCACCCATGATTAACATCTTGCATCAGAGTGGTATATTTGTTACAATTGATGAATCAGTTTCCATCTGTTATTAACTAAAGTTCATAGTTTCTACTAGGGTTCAGTCTTTGTGTTGTACAGTTGTATGGGTTTTCACACATGCATAATGTCATGTATCCACTGTTACAGTATCACACAGAATAGTTTCACTGCACTAAAAAATCCCTGTGCTTCACCTAATCATTTCTCTCCTTTTCCTCTTGAATGCCTAGGGGATTGAAGCTCATTTCTTTTTATTGTTTAATAATATTTCATGGAATGGATGTACTACAATTTGTTCATTCATTCACCTGTTGAGGGACATCTTGGTTACTTCCAGTTTTGGGCACTTACCAGTAAAACTGCTATGAACATTTGTGTACAGTTTTTTGTGTAGACATAAGTTTTCAACTTGTTTGGCTAGGTACCAAGGAGCATGATTGCCGGATGGTATGGTAAGACTAGGTTTACCTTTGTAAGAAATTGCCAGACTGTTTTCCAATGTGGCTTATCATTTTGCGTTCCCACCTACAATGTGTGAGAGTTCTTATTGTTCCACATCCTTGCCAGCATTTGTTGTCAGTGTTTTGGATTTTAGTCTTTCTAATAGGTGTGTAGCAGCATATCATTATTTTAATTTGAAATTACCTAATGGGAGCTTTTTTTTCTGTGCTTATTTGCAATTTATTTATCTTTTCTGATGAGGTGTCTAGTCAGATATTTTGCTCACTTTTTAACCAAGTTGTTTTCTTGAATTTTGAGGGTTCTTTGTATATTTCTGAAACAAATCCTTTATCAGATATGTGTTTTGCAAACATTTTTTCCCCAGTCTTTGGCTTGTCTTTATATTTTTGTAATCATTTGCTTTTTTTTTTTTTTTTTTTTTTGAGATAGAGTCTCGCTCTGTTGCCTGGGCTAGAGTGCTGTGGCATCAGTCTAGCTCACAGCAACCTCAAACTCCTGGGCTCAGGTGATCCTCCTGCCTCAGCCTCCCGGGTAGCTGGGACTACAGGCACGTGCCACCATGCCTGGCTAATTTTTTCTATTTTTAGTTGTCTGGCTAATTTCTTTCTATTTTTAGTAGAGACAGGGTCTTGCTCTTGCTGAGGCTGGTCTTGAACCCCTTAACTCCTCCCTTAATTCCTCCCTCCTTGGCCTCCCAGAGTGCTAGTATTACAGGCGTGAGCCACTACACCCAGCCAGTCCTTTACTTTTGAAGGATAATTTCACTGTATACATCATCCTAGGTTGGTGACGTTTTCCTTTTGATACTTTAAATACAGGCATACCTTGGAGATAGGCAAGTTTGGTTCTGGATCACTGCAATAAAGCCAATATTGTAATACAGTGAGTCATAAATTTTTTGCTTTCCCAGTGCATATAAAAGTTATGTTTATACTATACTATAGTCTAAGTATGCAATAGCATGTGTCTAAAAAAACAGTATGCATACCTTAATTAAAAAATATTTTATTGTTAAAAAATGTTGACACAGATACACGAAGTGAGCACATGCTGTTGGAAAAATAGTGCTGCTAGACTTGGTTGACACAGTTCCTACAAATCTTTCGTTCGTAAAAAAACTCAGTGTCTGCAAAATGCAATAAAGTGAAGTGAATGCAATAAAATGAGGTATGCCTGTATTTCCTATCCACTTTCCTCTTGGTTACATGGTTTCTGAAGTGAATTTCAACATAATTCTTACCTTTGTTCTTCTATAGGTAAAGTGTTTTTTTTTCCTCTGGCTTCTTTTAAGATTTTCTTCTATTCTTCAATTTTCTGCAGTTTGCATATCATGTGATTAGGTGGATATTTTTGGTATTTATATTGCCTGGTGTCCTCTGACATTCCTTGACTGTGGTTTGGTGTCTGTCATTAATTTTGAAAAATTCTCAACCAACATCCTTCAAATATTTCTTCTGCTTCTCTTCCTTTTTCTTCTTAGATTGTCATTGCACACATGCTATATCTTTTGTAATTATCCCACAGTTCTTAGATAATTCTATCCCATTTTTCTCATTCTTTTTTCTCTTTGCATTTGAGTTTGGGAAGTTTCTATTGACATATTTTCAAGCTCACTGATTCCTCATTTCTTTTACAGTGGTTTTCATTTCTAGTATTTTCTTTTGATTCTTTCTTAGAGTTTCATGTTTACAGTACCCATATGTCCTTGTGTATTGTCCACTTTTCCTGTTAGAGTCCATAGCATATTAATCATAGTTATTTTAAATTCCCAGTCTGATAATTACCAAATCTCTGCCATATGTAAATCTGGTTCTGATATTTGCCTTATCTCTTCAGCTTATGCTTTTTCTTGCCTGTTAGCATGCCTTGCAATTTTTTGTTGAAAGTCAAACATGATGTATTAGATAATAGGAAATAGGTAATTAGGCCTTTTGTGTGAGATTTTATCTCATTAGGAGTTAGGCTGTATTTATTATTTGCTGTAGCTGTAGGAATCAGAGTCTTCAATTTCCTCTCTGTTCTTGTTTTCGTATGTTCTGTTGTCTTTGACTTTCCCTAGAAACTCTTTGTTAAATAGAGATTGTGTCTTGGAGTTCTCTCAGTTGTAATCTACCATTATTATACTAGGGGATGGGAAGTGTCCTATACTCTTATGATTAATCTCTATTTTTTTAGTGGGTCAGAGTCCTGGGTTGGGACCTTCAGAAGAGTTTCTTAGCCATTTTCTTCCTTCCCTTATTTGAGATGGGAAGGCTAGAGGGGCTTCATTTGTCTAATTGCTCTTTCTCTAGGGCAGATGAGTCTCTGGTAAAGTATGGTAAAGTAGTTTTTCTTGAGAGCAGGCCTTTGCTGAATAGAATAGAATGCTCTGGGCATATGTCAAAACGGTTACTTTCCCCTCCCCCTGTCCAAAGCATGAGGGGATTTTTCTCTGATCTTCACTGTGAGAATATGGTGGCGCATCTGAAGGTAAAACTTATAAAATTATTGGAGATCTTCTTAAGATTGGGCCCTCCTAAGATGGAGCTGGTCCACTCTTAGCCTCTAGTAGTTTGATTAGGCTCTAGAGGCTTCTGTTCTCAGTAAGCTGAGATTCTTTGAATTTGCTTAATTCTTCAGTTTTTCAGGTGACGGTTTGTTCTGTGATGGATTTTTAGTTTGTGTAGCTTTTTCCTTGGCTTTAGGATGGAAGTGATGGCTTCCAAGCTCTTTGCATGTTGGAGTGGAAATTAGAAGTCTAATTATTATTTTTTCACTTATTATATTGTGAATATTTTCCCATTCAACAAAACAGTACAGGATATGTTTTCATGATTACATTATTTTACCTTATTCATGTTTCATTAAAAAACTGCTTTTTATGGTTATACTTCCTTTGTTTACAAAAAAATATTTTTTTGTGTAACTCTCCAATATGCATAAAGAGTAGGGACAAGAGAGTTAAGAGAGGTATGTACTCATCATCCAGCTTCAGCAAATGATCAACATTTAGCCAATTTTGTTTCATTTGTTCGGTCACCTTCTTCCTTTTTTTCCTGCAATATTTCAAAGCAAATCCTAGACATTATATTTTTACCTTAGGGGCACTTGGAAATGAATTTCTAATATATACATACATTATAACCACAATGTCATTATCACATCAAACAAAATAACTTGTTGACATCACCTAATATCAAATTTACATTAAAATTTTCTAGTTGTCTAATGAGGTATCTTTTTAGAGTTGATTTATTCCACTAAGGATCCAAATAAGGTCCACAAGCATTTTGTTAAGTTTCTTTCAACACATTAAAAAAAAAATCTTCCCTTAAAATCAATTGGCCATATATATGTATGTATGTCTACTTCTAGATTCTCTGTTCTGTTCCATTGATCTATTTGCTTGTCCTTTTACCAATATGATGTTTTGATTACTGTAGTTTTATATTAAGTCTTGGAATCAGGTAATATGAGACTTCCAATTTCCTTTGAAATATAAAATCTAAAAATTTAAATGTATGATTGAGAGCCTATGCTTATTTATTTACTTATATAATAGAATACTTGACTAGTGCGGAACTGTGTATGGTTTTTGATACTCTTGCTCTATCTGTATTTCTGAAAAGAAAATCTCCATAATACTTTAAAAGTAGCTTCTGTGAGATGATATGAAATAATTGATGAATAGCTATTTTAAAATTAGCTACTTCATGGAACACAAATACTTATTCACAGCACCATTTACCTTCCACATTGGAGCTAACATTCATTTCAGAACTTGAAATTTGTAATACTACAGCAATGCTTTCTAGCCTTTGCCAAGAGCTGTGCCTAACTAATTTGCTTTAGCATAGAATAGCTATTTGGACCTGAGATCTGTTTTTTTTTTTTTCCTTTTTTCCTTCTCAGCAGGGCCAGTTTTATAAAGTCCCTTATTCTTTAAAAACTCTTTATGCTCTCATATTCTTTTTTTTTTTTTTTTTTTTTGAGGGTCTCACTTTTTTGCGCAGGCTGGAGTGTAGTGGTACAATCATAGCTCACTGTAGCCTTGCACTCCTAGGCTCAAGTGAGCCTCCCCAGTACCCAGGACCTCAGGCACACACCACTGTGGTTGGCTTTGCTCTCATATGCATGTCAAAGGAATTCTTGTTAAAGAATCAGATTTTTTGAAGGATATATACATTTTTTTCCTTTTAATACTATATTTATGCAAGATAGTATAGGTTACAGGTAAGAAAGCATAAAATATCATGAATATTCATATACTTACTTCTCAACCCAAGAACTGGAACTTATTAATAACTTGGATCTAACTTTGTCCCCTTTATCCTACCCTTCTGCTTCATACCAAGAGATAATCACTATTTAAAATTTCCTGCTTATCATTCATTCCTTTGCTAGGCTTCTACCTTAGTCACTTTTTGCTATGAGCTCTAGACTCTTTGGGAAGAAAGAAATTCAAGAAAGTATTAAAACTTTAGGTTTAAAATTTGTTTTCCTTTGGGAATGTAGCTACATTTATTTGGGCAGGTTTGAACCTCTAGAGTACCAGTCCCCAACCTTTTTGGCACCAGGGACTATTTTCATGGGAGACAATTTTTCCATGGACTAGGGAGGGGAGGATGGTTTCAGGATGATTCAGGCGTATTACATTTATTGTGCACTTTATTTCTATTATTATTACATTGTGATATATAATGAAATAATTATACAACTCACCCTAGGTTGGGGACCCCTGCTCTAGAGGCATAAGCTAAACGTTTAATATAGTATCCTTATGCCTACCATGCTTTAGTAAAAGAAATTTAGAAAATAAGATCTATTTTAGACAAATGATTTGATCTTTCTGGACTTATTTTCTCTTCTGTAAAGTAAGAAAGTTGTTATAAATGATTTTTAAATAACCCTTCAGGTTCTAAAATTCTTTTCTTTTTCTTTTTTTACTCTTTCATAGTTTAGAAAAGCTGAAAATTTATTTTGACCAAAAATTTTTCTTCTCCTCCTCTAAAATATCCACTTACAGGCTATTAAAGGATTTATTTGTTAAAGAACCAGATATGAGTAATGTGTGGAGAAATTTGCAATTTCATTTCCCCTTTGAAATATATTTGACACATGAAAAGTAATGTATATAATTTATATGTTTCTTACATGAAATAAAACATAATCCTATGATGATTACCCAGGAACTAACTTACCAAGCTGTTATTAGTTATTTACTGCTGCGTAGTAAATTACTCTAAAACTTAGCAGATGAAAACAACAAACATTTATTATCTCATTCAATTTCTGGGCTCAGAAATCTAGAGTGGCCTAGCTGGGAGTTTCTGGTTCTACATCTTTAATGAGGTTTTAATCAAGATGTTTGCTGGCACTCCGGTCATTTGAAATCTTGACTGGATTATAGGATACACTTTCAAACTCATTTCATGTACCTGGCAGCTGGCAAGAGGCCTCCATTCCTTCCTACCCATTGTCAGAAGGCCTCAGTTTTTCACCAGCTATGCCTTTCTATAGGACTGTTCTTGATATAGTAGGTAGCTGGCTTTCCCCAGAGCTAATGATTTGAAAGAGAGAGCCACTAAGATAGAAGTTGCAGTGTCTTTATAATCTAGTTTCGGAAGTGACATACCATCACTTCTGTCCTATTCTGTTGATCACACAGACTTACCTGTGGGACATTGTGGGAGGATACTATAAAAAGGGGTAAATGCAAAGACATGAGGATCATTGGAGCCTTCTTGATAGTTATCACACAACCCCAAAACTAGAGCGTTACCAAGCAGCCAAAAGCCTAAGTCCAAGACCTGAGAAACAGCCCTGGGGACTGCTCCTGGCAGGCACTCCCTTGAGCCAACTGGACAGCCTTGCATGTGTGTCCCAGACCTGAGAAACAGGTCTGTTGGCCACCCCCAGCAGACATGCCCCCAGGCTGGCTGAGCAGTTATGTGCCCATATCTCAGATCTAAGAAACAGTCCCATGGGCCCCCTTTGGCAGGCTCACCCCCAGGCCAGCCAAATTGCTGTGCACCACCCACATCCCTTCTCCTTCTGCCTAATGTATTCTACCTATCTATTCCTGATAGTTTCTTGGTGTTGGCTTACCATTGTGATTATATTCTTTATTTTGTGAATCAATAGTTATCTTTTCTATATATTTTAAGTTCAAACATCTCACGACTTCCTTTCTTGAGTGCTTGGTGATTTTTCAGTATGAGCTCTTTACCTGATCTTAACCTGTGTTTGTTCTGTGTTTTAAATTGGTGGTATTTTCTTCAGAGAGGTTTTATCTTTGCTACTGCTGGGAACTAGGGGGCATAGCCAACCTTGGTCTACCTCAGTTTTCCTTGAAATTTGAGGTTCAGTGAGAACAGTTTAGGCTAGGACCTCATCTTGATGCTGCCCTACCTCTAAGTATTTAGGTATCTGTTGTTAGGGCAACCCTGCTTTCCCTGCAGTGTGGCACTAGGGACTTTTTATTTATTTATTTATTTCGTTGGTTGGGGGAATGCCTTCTCTATCTCAGTAATGCTTAAAAAATCTTGTTTCTGGCAGTGGAGGTGTTCCTCAGAGTACCTGGCTCACTATAATGCTAGATATCCTGACATCTAATATTGTAGAAGAAACACTGGATAGCGTAAATAAACTTAAGTTCTAATTTTTATTTCATAGAACTTTATATATTACTAGCTATGGGACTTCTCTCACATTTTATTTACTCTCTTGAGCCTTGGGGGTTTTTTGTTTGTTTGTTTGTTTGTTTTTTGAGACAGGGTCTTGCTCTGTTGCCCAGGCTAGAGTGCAGTGGCATCATCATAGCTCACTGCAACCTCAAACTCCTGGGCTCAAGTGATTCTCCTGCCTCAGCCTCCTGAGTAGCTGGAACTACAGGTACACATCACCATGGCTGGATAATTTTTCTATTTTTTGTAGAGATGGGGTCTTGCTCTTGCTCAGGCTGGTCTCGAACTTCTGGCTTCAAGCAATCCTCCATCCTTGCCCTCCCAAAGTGCTAGGATTACAGGTGGGAGCCACTCTGCCCAGCCTGAATCTTGGTTTTTTGTTTATAAAATTGAGTTTAATAAGTGCTGGCTAAGCTAGGGGTTTGAGAATAAACTAGAAAGCAAGAATATTTGCTTATATTATTAGTGGTAACATATGAAATAAGGTACAAGGCAAAAGTATTTTTCTTATGTGGCTTATGTTCTTTTTTCTCACCTAAGATAATAGATGCTCAATTGGATTTTATAGATGTGTTTATTTTGCACACACAAAGATAAATGTTTGAGGTGATGGATATCCTGATTACTCTGATTTGATCATTACACATTGTATACAGTATCAAATATCACATATACCCCAGCAATATGTACAACTATTATTTATCAATTAAAAAAAAAGTAAAAAAGTATGCAACAGGAGAATAGTTCTTATACTTGGTTACTCATCAATTATGGTTGCAGGATCTATTTCAATCATTATCTGCCATTACAATTGTCAGGGCTGTTTTGTTATATTTTAGATTCTTGTTAAATAGCTGGGAGAGCAAAATTGTTTTGGGAATGAATGGTACCCAAGTTTCTCATGTTATATACAGTTTTGCTCCCGATTCTTTGCCTAGGCAGCTCTAACTTTTTTCCTCCTGAATAGTTTGTTATCCATCTTGGCATGTTATGTCTGATGCCTACAGTTTTAGAAGCTTGAGAGTGCTTCAGAAATGTCTCATGAAAATGAGATGAAAAAGTTCTTCCAAAACCCTTGAATGTTAGACTAGTTATGTGTCTATCTTAAAAGTTTTTGAAGGACCTATAATTTTTTAAGTAAGAAATTTTTAAAAAGTAAAATGATTGAATTATATGTATAGAGCTGAGTGCAGTGGCTCAAACCTGTAATCCCATCTACATGGTAGGCTAAGATGGGAAGATCACCTGAGCCTAGGAGTTCAAGGCTGCTGTGAGCTGTGATTGTGCCACTGCACTGCAGTCTGAATGCCAGAGTGAGACTCTTTCTTTAAAAAGTATATATTATTCTTTATAAACTTTTTTTTTGTATTTATTTCAGATATTGTGGAAGCTCTGAAGCCAGATTATGTGGCACCCCTGGTCCTTTGGCTTTGCCACGAGAGTTGTGAAGAAAATGGTGGTTTGTTTGAGGTATTCTGTACCTTTCTGTTTCTCCTAAAGTAATATTTGTATAATTAAATATAAAAGGTGATTTAAAAATTAGTATTTGTTAGTTGCTTACATTTGTAAAAATCTGTACCAGTTGACATCACTTACATATTTTTAAATACTATGTTATAATTAAAGAACAAGTGTTGACAAATAT
This sequence comes from Varecia variegata, assembly GCA_028533085.1. Taxonomy (NCBI): domain Eukaryota; kingdom Metazoa; phylum Chordata; class Mammalia; order Primates; family Lemuridae; genus Varecia; species Varecia variegata. The sequence goes on along the minus strand of CM052439.1, from coordinate 100,268,041 downwards.
CCTTTTTGAGAAAGTAACAGAAACTTTATAAATTCTGTTTTCATTAGTTCTCCATTTCTAATATTCTTACCAAATGAAAATGTGGCTGCTTTGATGTGTTTAGTCAAATGCAGAAAGTTTCATTGATTTAAGAAGCTAAATGATAAAGTGGAAAGATAGAGAGCTTGGAGTTTAGAGTCAACTTGGCCAGATTTTGACTTCATATTGTAGTAGTTGCTAACTTGCTGGAATTGTATTGTATTGTATAAATTAACCTTCTTGAGCTTTAGTTTTCTTGGGGTTTGTTGTGACAACTACAAATCATATTTCAAACCCTTATTACAGGGCCTGGTATATAGCAGTCACTCCCCAATTTTAACTATCTGTGTAGCAGGAATTTAGTCTGGTGTGATTGATAAACACAATTTACTATTTTTTTTTTTTTTTTTGAGACAGAGTCTTGCTCTGTTGCCTGGGCTAGAGTGCCGTGGCGTCAGCCTAGCTCACAGCAACCTCAAACTCCTGGGCTTAAACAATCCTTCTGCCTCAGCCTCCCAAGTAGCTGGGACTACAGGCATGCGCCATCATGCCCAGCTAATTTTTTCTATATATAATTTTAGTTGGCCAGATAATTTCTTTCTATTTTTAGTAGAGATGGGATCTCGCTCTTGCTCAGGCTGGTCTCGAACTCCTGACCTCGAGCGATCCTCCCGCCTCGGCCTCCCAGAGTGCTAGGATTACAGGCGTGAGCCACCACGCCCTGCCTACTATTTATTTTAATTTAAAAAATAAACATTTTTATTTTTCTATATTGTAAAACTTTAAATGTTCATTATGAATATAATAATCCATACATAAGCTCACCATCCAGTGAGATCCATTGTTAACTTGGGTAAAAGTCCTTTTAGACTTTTTAAAGCCAATTTTTATATATATATATATATTTTTTTTTTTTTTTTCTTCTTCTCAAACAGGGTCTCACTGTGTCTCCTGGGCTAGAGTGCAGTGGTGTCATCGTAGCTCACTGCAACCTCAAACTCCTAGGCTCAAGCAATCCTCCTGCCTCAGTCTCCCAAGTAGCTGGGACTGCAGGTGCATGCCACCACACTGGATTTTTTTTATTTTTTTATTTTTTTGTAGAGATAGGGAGTCTCACAATGTTCCCAGACTGGTCTTGAACTCTTGGCCTCAAGCAATCCTTTCGCTTCAGCTTCCCAAAATGCTAGGATTACAGACATGAGACACCCTGCCTGGCCAATGTATATATTTTTGATTACTCATTTGAATTTGTTCCTTTTTTTTTCTAGCCTGAACTGTTGTATATTAGAACCTCCCTTCCCCCATTTTTGATTCTCTATGGAAATAATGAACATGTTGTATGTGGAATACTATGACATCCGAAATATTTCTTGGTAGCAAAAGAACCTGGCTTAGTTTGAAGTGAATGATACATTAGCCTGTTTCATTTGAATAAAAAGATGATGAGTAAATTAAAAAAGTAGTTTATATATGTCTAAGCAGAGATATATGCCTCCACCTTCCTAATCACAGTCGTTGAATGTGAATTGTAGAATATTAGATGTAGAAAGAATTTTATAAATCTATTTTATAGAAGAGGAAAATTTAATAATATCAAGTGATCTGGAATTCAGAATTTGGCCTGCTCCTCTTTTACCTCATTAAGGAATTTTTTTTATGTTTGTTAATACTTTGTGAACAAAAATAATATATGCTCAAATCAAAATTTCAAATCAAAATAAAATTTCAAATATATAGGAAAGGATATAAAAGAAAATGAAAATCACCCACATTATTATTATCCAAAGATAAATATTATTAATATTTTTATGTATTACTATTTCCTTCTAGTATTTTATTAGCTATGCACTTTACATGAATAGTCTTTTGTTTAGACATACATTTTATACACACACCCAAACACACACAGACAGGATTGTGCTGCAGATGAAGTTTTGTATGTTGCTATTTTCTTTTACTATTTTGTGAACATTTTTGATGAGGAGCATATGATTGATAAAATATACTACAAGGTATGTATAATATCTGTAATATTCTGACTTAAACCTTTAAAATAAATTGGCACTTTGTGAAGTTGGGATAGATATATAGAGTGGCAGATACCGATTTTTTGGCTCAGCTGGAGCAGTTGTTTCTAGCACCTGAGAGGAGCTTGTAGCTTATAACTTTAGTCCCAAAATATGGTAAAAGGTGATATTTCTTTTGCCTGTTATCAAAACCACTGCTGATTTATCTACTGTAACTACATCAAGGCTGATTGGTTGTGTTATAAAAAGTGTGGGCATATTAATATAGAGGCAAAGGGCTATGGAAAGTCACACACCCTTGAACCTAGAGCATTATGATGTCTGCTGTCTACTAATACATTTATTTTATCATATGCATTTGGAATTGTTGTGGTAAGTTCTCACACACTGTGGTTGTGATGTTTGAAGACATGACAACCAGATTTTCTTTACATCAGGCATTTTTTTTCTGAGCATTTTCTTGAACGACCTCTGGAAAAAATTACAGAAATGAAAAATTTATCTTTTTGGGTAGCAGTTAGTATTTTGTCATTTGCCTTATCTCTGTATAAAGATGTTTGATTAAAATGAGGATATGTAGTTCATTAAGTCAGATACTCTTTTTTATTTGACTTTGATTTTTTGTGTTAAAATTCATTAGGTCTTTCTAGAGGGACATTTATTTTGAGCCCATGGTGAGCTAGACAGTGTACCATTTATATTGTCTTTTACATAAATGTCATTTATAAGTGTCATTTATATTGTTTGAACCTAACAGTAATCATTTGAGGTACATAATATTACCTTTATTTTACATATGAGGAAACTTGGATTTAGGGAGGTCCAATGACTTGGCCAGGGCCACACAGCTAGTTGGTAGAACAACTAGTGTCAAGTCTTGGTCTCTGGCATCAGAGTCATTCTTTTCTACCATGTGAAGAATTTGGCCTGCCTCTCTGCTGCAATGTGTGGCTCTATATTTCTGCTCTGATAACACGAGCAGTGCAAACTCATGGGGGCCAATGGACTTTTATAGAGCTGTATTATTTTCATCTATGGTCATATAGCATTCTAATACTTTTAGTAATAGAGCTTCCTTTTTTTAATTAAAAAAAATTCTATTAGTGATTTCACATTAGATGGTATAATGTTTTCCCCTCTTTTTGGTAGGTTGGAGCAGGATGGATTGGAAAATGTAAGTTTTTCTTGGTTATTGATTTGCCATAGATTATTTCCATGTCTTTAAACCTGCATATCCAGGTTGAAATACGATCATATTAACTTCAATTAATGTATTTAGTTAATATATTTAGATATATTAATTATCCTCAGCACATTTCATTTATAATCTTAACCTTCATTTTGTGATAATGGTAATAGTAATAATAATAAATGTATTCATAGCAAAAAAATATAAAAATAAATTTGGGTGAGAAATACTCAGTTCTTTATATTTCTAGGTCAAGTTCTTGACAAATGCCTAATCATTGGATCTAGCATGTACATATTCAGCTTTAAACATTGCTATAGGAACAGGTATTGTAAAACATGGCAATTGTCTTGCAGGCCTGTGGCACTTTTAAGAACCTATCTATTCTTTCTGGAGGCAGTCCTTATTGAAGACTTGTCCTGTTTTATTCAGAACTGGCTATTCCTTCAGACAGCATAGTCTCTCTTTGTATTTATTAATATATTTATCCACCCATGTCTCTGGTATTCCACGTGCTTTTTCTTGCTGTTTTCAGCAAAGAAGTGAGTGGGAAGGAGAGCTGTTTCTAATTTTAAATACATGGGGCAGGCCTGGTCTAGGTAACATAAGCAGACAAGTTCTCCAGTTCTCTCATGTAACTTTTCTTCCTTGGATCATGAGACCTCAGGAGGAGAGAGTGAGGAATCACATTGGACAACTTTCTGTGATAGAAATTGCAACTTATTTATGGGAGTTATTCCCCTACATCCCAACAGTGAATTCATTTAGCTTCAACCCTCTCCTACCCCATCTCTCAAACCTTGTAAGCTCCAAACTTTGATAATTGTTTTATGCCATTTTAAAAAGTTATGAAAATTCCTATATCTCAATTTATTTTCAGTTGGCTAATGGTTTCAAAATTAATCGTACAGTTAATTGAATTATTGAAAAGATTGCTATTACTGGAGGGCATTGTTGCAACATATTGTAGAGTTTAATTTTTTGTAGCATTAATGGTCGCTCTCTCCAGTTGTTAAAGTGACTTATATTCCTCAGGCATTTTTGAGTTTCTTATTACATCCATTTAAGAAAAGAACATTAAGTGTTGCAATAAAAGCTGTATCTGGCACTCTGTCAATAGGAAAGCTCTAGAAGCAGGTATTTCTGTCATTCCCAGAGACAAATCTTCAATTTAACAATCATCATCCCAGGAAAACGGATGTTTAAAGAAAAAGAAAGAAGAAAAACCAATCATCAAACAAAATCTGACCATTATGTTTAAATAAGGTTACTAGTGATTATTTATTTCTTTGTATTTTTAAAAAGAAAAAAAGGTTAAAAATTCTCCTCATGGACCTTATGCAGCAGTATTGATTTTTGTAAAGCTGTGCAGTCCTAATGGATTTGTTGTGGAAATGGAGATAGAGCATAGAGAGGGTAAGGGGGAATTATTTGGGGCCATCTGTTACACAGTTTTTTTTTTAACTGGGATCTTTGACCTATTATCACCATTGATCCTCAGTTTGCTACCCCACAAAGCTCTATTTAGTTATGTTCATTTTGTAAACACGGAGAGTGAAGTATATTACTTGAGTGACCTGTGGTCATGAGGTCAGTTTTTTGGTACGATTATTATATAATTTAACTTTTTCAGATATAGCACAACATTTTGCAAAGTAGTGTCTGGCATTTTTCCCTTCAGCTTCAAATATATTTTTTAAAATAATTGACACCGTCCTAATGGGGTTTGTTAGGAAAAATGTATTTTAAGGCTTATCATAAAATTCTTTAAAAGTTAGAATCCTTTTTTCTGGATTTCTTTTTTCTTGAAGTTAAAAATTAAGGGGCTCATATGCATCTCACTTTCTGTTTCCTTAAACTTACGTGCTCAGCATTTTAGTTTTGTTTCTATAACCAGTACGCTGGGAGCGGACCCTTGGAGCCATTGTAAGACAGAAGAATCAGCCAATGACTCCTGAAGCAGTGAAGGCTAATTGGAAAAAGATCTGTGACTTCGATAATGCCAGCAAACCTCAGACTATCCAAGGTAAAGAGATTCCCCAGTCAGTTAGCTCTAGTTGGGGAACCAGAGACGGCAAGCATTTTCTTCTCTTATGGAATTGTCTTCTATCCTAATTGTGGTGCTTAGACACTTGAATCATCTGTAGCATGTTTTCTGCTGTAGTAGGTATTAGAACTCTTCACATTTAAGATACTTTTGTTATTCTCACTGTCAGTTTTTCCGCTTTTTAAAAATCCTGGTTTTTTTGGTTTATGTGTTCTTGGGGATAGATGGCATGAGGTGTCTATTTATTTGTGCTAAATGTACCTACTGTCTTGCTGATGGTTGGTTTCAGAGTCTTCCATTATCTAGCCATATGCTAGATAATCTGACCCGAGTTTTCTCTATTTCCCAAAAAGTTTATTTAAGCCTATTTTATTTAGGCTTAGCTCTTTTCTGTCTAGTGAAGAAATATGCCTTTGTTTCAGCATTTTGTTTTTGCTGCTGTTTCTCTGCCTTTCTACCACATCCCTTCCTTCTTTTACGACCTCTGCTATTAATAATTTTAGTGCTTCCTTAGAAAAACTCAAGCCCCAGATATTCAACAAAACCTCCCCAGATATTCTGTGCTACACTGATCCTTCTGTTAGCTGAACTAAGTGGTAGGACCACTTGAGCATCTAGTTGTAACTGTTTTACACTGCTTTTGTTTCATGAACGTATGGTTCCTTAACTGCAGGGTAAGTTCCTTTGAGGCAGAGACTGTGTGTATCTTGTATGTACTTGTTTTGTATTTGGTTTTAGCATAGTGCTGAACTCATAGAAGGGATTTAGTAATTGCTTGTTAACTTGAATTATTTAATCACCTATGACATGCCACAAGAATAGATAACTAAATAAGTCACATTTAAAAAAAAATATAACTCACATATTTGTATAGTATATGAAATTTAAAAGCATTTCCTGAGAAAGATCATGATTCAGGGTCATTTTATAGGAAAACATTTTTTTTTTACTTCTTAGTAATGTTATATTCAAAGTTTGATAGAAGAGTATATATGAAAAATGACTACTCTGTTTTCTCCTTAATACTTTCCTACCTGCTGGTACATTCACTGAAATTTTCATTATGCTTTTTCTCAATCAGATGATGATTGTTATGTCATAAATGGTAGCAATTTTGTATTCTATATTTTGATATTTGAGAGAAATTTATTCAATGAATAATAGTCACCTGTCAATGAAAATAAGTGGAAGAAACAAAGGGAGAATATAGTAAAAACTTTAATATCTACCTCAAAAAGTATTTCTGCCTCAAATGTATTAGACTTATTAAAAAAGCTAACTAATTGAATTATGTAATTATAAGTGAGAATATACCTCTAATATTTGAAATATAATTGAAAAAATCATCTTTTCAATAAGAGCTGACTTTCCAGAGCACTTGTTCCAGAGTTTTCATTTTAGAGATGATGGAACTAAATCCCAGAAAAACTAAACTAGCCAGTGTTTGAGCCCAGAGTTAATTCAGAGTGTCTATCTCTGAGTGCAGTACTTTTAGCCTATACCAAGCTGCCTTTCAATTAAATGGCCTTCCCTGTAGGCAGCAATCTGAATGGGGTGATAAGAGACAGGATTGGCATCACTAGGAATGGCAGATATTCCTGGTCATCTCAGACTCTGTGTTTAGTTATATTTTTTTCCTGAGTTCACAGAGTTGTTAGAAAGGTCCCAGAGCCTTCAGAATATCTTATACATATGTGGATCCCTATGTGCCTCCTTTATTCACCTTTTAGACCCCAGAACAGTAGCTTTTGATTCCTATCTGGGGTCACTGGTCATGATGATGGTTTTCTCTGGAAGAATTTCTGGTACTGTCTTCAGAGCTATTACTTGTGCAGAGACCTGGGTGGATAGTTTTGGTATTCTTCCATCCTGGGGGACAGGTGATGGTGAAGAGAGAAGGGAAATCAGTTGTCTCTCCACCAGACAGAAATTGTGTCTTTAGACAAGCATCCCTCTTTACGGAGTTGTAAGATAATTCAAAGACATTGTAAAGCTTAGAGCCTACTTAGAATCAGATAACCAGGGAAGGGTATGTAAGACAATGCCTTGTTTTTCACTGAAGGTGTCCATTTATCGTTGGTCTATTTCAGAGCCTTTCACGATTTTTTCCTACAGTAGCCTAATATAATATTAATACATTCAGTTCATGAGTGACAATGGAGGTTCTGTAGCAGGTTTGCTGAATGTTATAGAAATAATTATCTGGCATATTGTACCTTTTCTTAGTCACATCTTTAACAAAGTTTATTTTTTATTTTAGAGTCAACTGGAGGTATACTTGAAGTTCTGAGTAAAATAGATTCAGAAGGAGGAGTTTCACCAAATCATACCAGTCATACATCATCTGCAGCAGCATCAGGATTTGTAAGTGGGAAAAAAGGCTAAAGCTTTTGCCTTCTCTGGAGACCTTTTTGTCCCTCCCTCTTTTCTTCCTTCCTTCCTAACCCCTTCTCTCTATTTTGCTTTCCGATGCAGTCACTCTCTTTCAGTCTTAATAATGGAGAAAAGTAGTGGCAGAGATAATTTAAAATAGAGGATTTATTCAGAAATCATTTATGAATAACTTTACAAGGCTGATTCTGACATACAGGGAATTTACTACAGTTCAACCACATGAGGAGGTGGCTCGTGATCAATTATTGAATTCTACAGCTGTCTAGACTACTTCATTCTTCTTTTTAACTTCTTCTCTTATAAGATTTCTCTGGATTGTACCACGCTTTTCTTTCCCCTAATGGAGGACTGTCTTGAAAGGAGATCAGGGAAATTGGGTGTCAGTTTCTGAGGTTTTTCCTAGTGTCTAAGTGGGCTAGGAGAATGGGACAATAAACCTACTCAGCTTCTTCCCTTGGCTTTTCTGGGTGATTGGAAACAGAGGTGCTGAAAACTTACCATGAACGTTTTAGAGGGATACTCTTTACTTGCATATGACTTTTAGTGGTCTTCCTTCAGGGGTGTGATGAATCAAGTTAGTTGCCTGACTGGTGCTTTAGCTACCTCTTTTTCTTCCCCCCATTGCTGTTTGGAAATTAGCTCAGGGAGGTACTGGATGGAAGAGGGAACAGTTACCTCAATTCTTGATGAAAAGGATTTACAGGCTAAACGAATACCTAGTCTTGATATCTGTGCCTGCCCAGCCTCTCTACCTTCCATATACACAGTTCCCATTCTGCCTATTAATAGCTTTTTATCTCTTGAAGGCTAGCTTTAAATTGATTTTAAGTAGATTGGAGTTGTGTGGAAATTTGTGTGTGTGGGGGTAGGGGGGACTATGACACGATATGACTCCTGGAGGTTATATGCTCCAGGTTCTTTGCTGCGTTTTCCCCCTTCATCTACCACACACAGAGCTTTATGCTTCTTTATTGAAAATGCCTATAATTAGCAAAACTTTGTTCAAAATATTAATATAAAAAATTCCAAAAAGTTTTTTCACATACAAAAAATTATTTTCTAAGCATTATTGTTAAATATAACTGACAGTAAAACTTATTTATAAAATATGTGCTAAATAGTGGTAGAATTTAAATGAACATAAGCTCAAATATTAATATAACTTTTGCATTCTCTCGTTCAGTACAGTTAGACAAAGTGTCATTTTTTTAAACCATCATTAGTAATTCTACTTTAGTCACTATTTTTGTAACTTTTTTAGAAAAGGATATTATATTAGTGGCTCTTCTGGGTCATTTCTTTTAAGGGAAAGCATTGATAGTTGTATTTTGAAAATATTTCAATATGGTCGCAAGTAAAAAGCTTCCCATTATGGCAGAAGTTCTAATAGAATTCTGATTATAGCTCCTGTGAAATTTCCCAGTTTACTGTTTCCTGTATGTATCCTTTTGTTTTTAATTGTGCTGGATAAATAGTAAGAAATAAATTATTTGCCACATTAGCTTCTTGTGTTTTGTGACCCCGGGCAGCATATAGATAAAGAAAATTAGGAATCAAATTTTAAGCCTAAGAATATGCTCAGTATATAAATGTGATTTTACTTTACAATAGGGGTTTACAGACTTTTTTTGGTGAAGGGCCATATAGTAAATATTTAGGCCTTGTAGGCCACATACTGTTTCTGTTGCATATTATTCCTGTTTTTTCTTATTTTTAACTATCCTATAAAAACATTTTTCACTCTTAGCCCTTGTTTGCCACCTCCTGCTTTAGGATAGAAGTGATTGTTCTTTTATAACCTACTATGTGTTTCACTCATTAGCTAGACATTATCACTGAATAGAAAAATACAATGTCCGATTAGACAAAGGACATTTCTAGGAAGGGACTTCAGGTTAAATCTCATTTTAATTATAACTATTATGAGGCAGGAAAATTTACATGCCTTAAGCAATGTTTTGCTCATCTGTTTACAGTGAATTTTATCCATTTGATCTCATAGATCAATTTACTGTCCCTAATTACAACAAATTCCTTGTTTTTTGGATTTTGGGGTAGCTAATAGTTGCAAAATTACAGACAGGAAAGTTGAAAATGAGGTATACTCTCTGTTAGTAAGAAGCAAGCAATAAAAAAATACTTATCTGTAAATGGAAGTCCTTTTCTACACATTATCTAATTGGTTTCTATTTTAAAAAATCGAATATAATGAAGTAATTATGCTTCATCAAATTCACTGACATTATGTTCATATCTTTTCAAAAGCGAAACTAGGTATGTAAGCAGTTAATTGTTTTGAAAAGTTAAAATTTCAAGAATTTAACAAAAATATCAATGAAAAAATCATTTTTTACAACTATCCTATAGGCTGGAGCTATTGGCCATAAATTCCCTCCGTTTTCTTCCTCTTATACGGAACTGGAAACTATTATGTATGCGCTTGGAGTGGGAGCATCAATCAAGAATCCAAAAGATTTGAAATTTATTTATGAAGGAAGCTCTGATTTCTCCTGTTTGCCTACCTTTGGAGTTATCATAGGTCAGAAATCGATAATGGATGGAGGATTAGCAGATATTCCCGGGCTTTCGGTCAACCTTGCAAAGGTATGCATAAGAAATCTTTATTTTGCTTTTCTTCTGTTTCTTTAAATATTACTCATAAATGTCATATCCTATATGTGTATGTGTGTATATAGCATGTGTACATATATATATTTTTATGTATAATTATAAAATAGTTTATAATGATTGGCTCAGGAGTAAAGATTTAGCATATCTTTTGATTTTTTTTTTTTAAGAATAAAAGAGGGGAGAGTTTGTTTAAAATGCCAGCAAACACCAGATGTGGTGGCTCACACCTGTAATCCCAGCACTTTGGGAGGCCAAGGTGGGAGGATTGCTTGAGGCCAGGAGTTGAACGGCCTGGGCAACATAGTGAGACCTTGTCTCTACAAAAAATAAGAAAAATTTTCTGGGTGTCGTGGCTTGTGCCTGTTGTCCCAGTTACTTGGGAGGCTGAGGCAGGAGGATCAGTTGAGCCCAGGAATTCAAGGAGCTATGATTGTGCCACTACACTCCAGCCTGGGCAACAGAGTGAGAACTTGTCTCAAGAATAAATAAATAAATAAATAAATACATAAAACAAGCCAGCAAAAAGAAGAAAATACCGATTATGTATAGTCTTATAACCCTGGCACAATGTTATTAATCCTCTCTCTGCCGTTTACTTGCTACTTGACCAAGGGCAAATAACTTCTCTAGGCTTCATTTTCCTTATCTATAAAATGGGTATGGTAATGATATTATGATATCATGATATTAGTGAAGGAGCAAGCCAGGTAATTATCTGTGGGAAGAATATTTGGGGCAGAGACAAGTATAAAAGGCCCTGGGGTAGGTGCATACTTGGCTTGTTTTGGGAACAGCAAGGGGTCCAATATAACTATAGACTGAGCAAGGGGGCAATGGTAGAAGAGGGCCTTGTAGTCACTGTAAGGATTTTGGCTTATGCTCTGATTAACCTGGGAAGCCATTTGTAGCCTCTTGAGCTGAGGAGTGACATGATCTGGCTGTGTTCACTCACAAGCTCAAGCTTGCTGCTGTGTGGAAGATAGATTGTATGGGAGCCAAGCATGAAAGCAGAGAAACCAGTTAAAAGTCTAGTATGGTAATCTAAGTAAAAGTGCTGGATATGAGGGTAAGAAAAGAGGAGTCAAAGATGAAGGTGTTCTAGACAACTGGGATTTCATATCTATCTACCTATATACACATATGTGTATAATATACAATGTATTTAATATGCGTAGTAGTTACACACTTATTTTAAGGTGGGAATGATCAGGAGTTGGTTTTGGATAAGTTTGAGATGCTTATTACACATTTAAGTGCAGATGTAAAATGAGCAGTTAAATATATGAGTCTGGAGGAGTTTGGGGAGAGGTCTAACTGGGGTCCGTAGCATTTAGGTGATGTTGAAGACTTGAGAATAGATGAAGTCACCTAATGTGTGAGTACAAATAGAGAAGAGGCCTCAGTTTAGGAGCCCTGCAAGGTTTAGAGTGAAGAGATGCAGAGAAACTAGCAAAAGAGACTGAGAGGGAATGGCTGGTGAGGTATGAGGCATATCAGAATATGGTATTTGAGAAGCTAAATGAGTAAAGTGTTTTAAGAAGGAAGGAGTGAGCAACTGTGAGAAATCTTTTGAGGTAGGGTATATTTTACTTCTTGAAGTAAGGTTTAGTTTATGAGCCTAGCAATAATTTTTAAATCGTGGAGCTATGAGCTGATGTCTGTGACTTTGACTGATTGGAGAACCCATTTCCTGGTGGATCAGTTAGCCCATTGCTGCTCTGTGTTGATGGCAGCCTATTTATTAGAGTACTTGATGAAGTTGGGAAAAAAGTGAGAACTATGTGCTGGACAATTTGCTTTTTCAGTCACACTCCCATGGTATTTGTTGCATACCATTCTCTGTTTGGATAATGTAAGTACAAAAAATCAAAACATAGATTTCAAAATTTCCTCTAAGTGTTAGAAATAATAAATAGTGTTAAAGTAATATTCTGTGGTGGGGAATGATAGCCATCTTGGAATTTGAATCCCAATCTTCTTAACCTTGAGTTTTCAGGCTTTATGACACAGTGAGGCAGACTTTCATTTATCTTTGGATTAATCTCTTCTCCCTCTTTTTTTCTTTCTGGGTTCTGAGGAAAACTGGGAATCTATCCCACTTCAGTGTAGTGTGGTCATTTGAGTGTGTGGGTCAGGTTTTGGTTTTCCTGTCCTATTATTTTCTTGGATATGTTAGTATATTCTTGCTTTGAAACATTGAGGTTAAGTGGCTAAGTTACACAGTGTCCTTAGTATCTGTTCTTTGCAGAAAATTTGCAAGACATTATGCAAAAAGAATGTTGAGACTGATTTTGCTTTTATTTTTAACCTGATTGTAAGGCATTTCTTTGTGTTTTAGGTATATCATTTGTATTTGGTATGTGTGACCAGAAATTACTAGCACTGGCCCATTTGTTCATTTTTATTCAACAAATATTTATTGGATGCCCAGTATGTTCCAGGCATTGTGATAAGCACTAGGAATACAGCCTGGTGTAGTGTCTCTATTGGCAAATGATCCCATAATTATCAGTGAACAATGATTTATGAATGCCAAGAAAGAACACAAATATATTATCTCTGTTCCAAAAGAGCTGACTGTCTTTAGATTGGGAGACTGATTATTTTTAAATCACATGACTAAGAAGTAGAAGCCAAACTGAGATAGATCATTTGAGGAGAGATAAATGTGAGCATGTGGGCAGTAAAATGTCACTTGTGATTAGCCATATCCACAGGCAGAACCTGTGGAGCAAGAAAGTTTTCTAATAAAATTTTGCTCACTGCAACATAGGTCCTTCACGGGGAGCAATACTTGGAGTTATACAAACCACTTCCCAGAGCAGGTGAGTTCTTGATATACTGTTATAATACTGTAATTTTATTTTCTGATTAACCTTCTAAAATAGTGTTAGTATGTTAAATTGACATAGAGTGACCTAATAAAACATATTACAAGTTATTACATGCATATAAATCATTAGAGTAGATTGATGTTAACTAGTATCTGTTTTGGTTACCTTGAAATTTGTCTTTTAATAGTCTTAAAATAAATTATTTCATAATACTACTAATTTATCTCTGTTGATACATATGTTATTAACAACTGAAAAGAATGTGTGTGTGTTCTAAACTTAGTGATTGTGTACAGTGATTGTATATAATCAGTTATGATTCCCATGATTGTTGTTTTTCTTTATTTCATTGTTTTCTAAGGTATTTATCTTGATTCTGATTTTCATAAAGCAGATTGTTAATAGATACAGAATTTCTTATAATTAATTTCTTTCTTGTTTTCTTTTGGAGAAAATAAAACCAAGTCTGCCTTAGTAATCGTTTTTACTTATCTCAATAATAGCTTTCTTGTTTAGTAAATCTTCTTTTTTTATTTCTCACTATAATTTGATTTTTTATAATTTCTCTCCTTTAATGTCAGAATGTTGTCTGGTTATAAACTGGCCATATGAGGTGGTAAAATACAAAAAGGAATTTTTTTTTTTAATTATAGCTTATTATGGGGGTACAACAGTTCTGGTTAAATATATTTCCCATGCCCCTCCCAACCCCCCGAGACTGAGCTTCAAGACAAAAAGGAATGTTTTATATATCATTTTACTTTATATAATATAAAGGTCAGCAAGTAGCTCAGACTTAAACCTTTTTATTTTACAAAAAATTTGAGATTTTTATTGTTTAAAGCTAAATAGCTTTATTTCAGTGTATTAAAGCTTAAGTTTTCAAATAGCTCTTTTTATCTGAGACAGTGCACAGTTTGTGATGATTATACATTCATCATATTTCTGCTGGATATCTATTATTTGCAAGACACAGTATTAGGTGGTAGATAATTTTCTAACCTGGCTGCATACCATAGTCACCTGAGTTAGTACATTATATTACTTGTTATTTTAAATAAAATATAGATTCTAGATCTCAGCCCTGGAGATTTTGTGTGTGTTTGTGTGTGCCTGTGTGTATGTGGTACGGTGGTATTGTTGATGATGGTGATGGTAGCTAGGAAGCTCTGTGCATGTGTCATAAGCAGCTAGCCTAACTGGTTCATTTGGGAACCACTGTTATAAGGGAAGTAGAAATGTGTAAGATGGGTTTCTGCCTTTAGGGATTTCAAAATATGAAAAGAGAGTTAGACGTATGCTCCAAAATAATTATAACTGAACAATGATATGAATAGGAAAGTGTGGATGATAATTTTATTAATTGTTTTTTTTAATCTCCTTAGCCTCAAGTTGTATTTCTCACGAATTATTTTTCTTTAGTAGCCCACCTGTGCATTTTCTTTATGTAGTTTTAAAGTTTGCTCTCTGGTAAATGTTAAGTGTTCAAAATTTGACATATTTGTGGTTTGGAACCTTTTAAACTGCATGACTATTTATAATCTTTCCATAAAACACACCAATTAGTGAGCCATAGGGCCTCAAGCATCAGGAAACTGATGTCAGCATCTCTTAATGGCTCATTTGTTACGTACGGTAGTAGTATCATAGGCTGACTTGTCTTCATCATCTTCAAAATAACCATTAGATGGAGTGGAAGAAACCTAACAGTGGCATTTTATTTTCCTTTATTAACCAGACATGTTCTGTCCCAGGATATGCTGGTCTCTAGATTTTCTGATTCAAGACTTTGATCATTATTATGTTTCTATTTAGTGTCTGTCTTTATTACAATTACTTCTTGCTCAAGATAATTTATTAGTATAAAATGGTATTTTATTTCATCTGGAAAATGAGATTGATAGTGTTATCAACCTTGATTCTCTCACAGGGAATATGTGACCACCAAATGTTAGCACATGTAGAAGTGCTTTTGCATGGTTAAGCATTATGCAAATGTAATTATTATGTCAATTTCCAAAATGAAATCTCATGGAGGTGTGGTTCTGATTGTTGGGGTAGATTTAACCTTTTTTCCCAAGTACTCATATTTATGTAGATTTTTATAAAATTATAAAATGATATTTGCTTATGGAAAATTTGGAAATATAGAAAAGTATAGCAAGAAAATGATTGTCTAATTATTCACTTATTGAATACTTATTAAATATCTATTATGCGCCAGGCATTCTGCTAAGAGTTGGTAATAAAACCATGAAAAAGACATAATTCTTGCTTATACAGAGTTTAGTGTCTGTCTGAAGGCAATGGGCAATGATGAACATCATATAATACATTTTAATAGGAGAAATTTAAGTGTGGCACAGGAGCATATAGGAAGGTCTCTAACTTGGAAAGACAGTTGGGTTTGAGGAAAGCTTCTTAGTGGAGATGAACTCTAAGCTGAGATATGAAGGATGAATTAGGGGTTAACCATGTAAAGAGGAGATTGAAAAATGTTTCAAGCAAAGGAAATGCTATGTGCATCTGTTCAGAAGTGAGAAAGAGCATTGGCTGTTGGGGAACTGAAAATAGTTCAAGCTTCCTTAAGGGCAAGTTGGGGAGGGTAGTAAGATATGAGAGTAGAGAGGTAAGAAGGGTCTTGAATGGCCTCGAAAATCAAGAAGTTTGGATGTTACTCTAAAGGCAATAGATAGCCACTGAAGGATTTTAAGCAGGAGAGAGTTATACGAACAGATTTGAATTTTGGAAAGCATCACTCTGGCTCATCTTTGTAACGCTTGACTTCTCTTTTACCATCTTTTATATCTGTAAAGTTACCAAGTTTTTTGACTTTCTCCCTTAAATACATCTAGGATCCCTCCATTTCTGTCAACCTCCACTTCCAGTTCTTTATTTTTTACTTTGTTCATCTCCTGCCTTCTAAGTATTCTCTCTGCTTTCATTCTTGTTCCCTTCAGGTCCATTCACCTCCCTGCAGCCAGAATGTTATTTCCAAACTGCAGATGTGTTTGCCACCACTCTAAAACCCCACATGGCTATCTGTAGACTTCAAGATGAAGTAAAAAGTTTTTAGTATGATGTAGCATCTGTCAATTCCTGCATACTTAAGTCTTGCCATGTGCTGACTATTTTATGAGTCAGGGATGATGCTCAAGTGTTTGACTTGGCAGCTGGATGGATAGTAATATTCATTCATATAGAGAACAAAAGAGAAAAGGAGGATTTGGGAGAATGATGATGAGTTTATCCCTTGACAGTGATAATCTATCAAGACATCACCAGTTAAAGGATGGGAAAAATAATCCACAAAAGAACAGAGTGATTAGAAACAATGTCTCATTGAATCAGTAGAGAGAGATTTGAGAAGGAATGGAGTAAATGGTATTGCTTGTATGTTCAACAAGTGTTTGTTGAATGACAGAGTGAAAAGAGACCAAGAGGAATCATTGACATTGAAAATGATCATTTTTTAAAAAATCTAATTTATCAGAAATATGGATGTTTCAAATTTTTAGTGACTCAGGCATTCTGATTGCTTTTAATGTTGTATTATTTTTTCAAGTGATTTAAGGAAAATTACTTCAAGCCATAATTTTTTAGTTTTGCTGACCTTATAGTAAAAATTATATTAAATTCTTTCATGTCCTAATGTCGTAATTTTTGGTCTTTAAAACAGTCTACTTATTTCTTTTACTTTTCATTTTAGGAAAATTAAAATGTGAAGCAGTTGTTGCTGATGTCCTAGATAAAGGATCTGGTGTAGTAATTCTTATGGATGGTAACTCATTTACAGTTCTTATATTAAATTGTTAGATTGATAGGCTTTGTTTGTAACATAATACTTCACCATAGAAGTTGATTAATAAGTTTGTATTTGTTTTCCAATTTGTAAGGAAACAAGATAAACATTTTAAAACTCTTTAAGAAAAGTAAGGGAGGAGAGGGAAAAGAAAGTAGACTTGGGATAGGGCTGGGAGGGCAGGGCATTTCAGTGGGTTTAAAACAATATAACCAAAGCACAGAGATGAGAAATGTGTCTTGTATGGAGAATGTAGTGGAGAATGCAGCTTGCTGGAATATGTTTTTGGCAGGAAGGAATATTAGATAGCCCTCAGTTGGTAATTAGGCTGTGTTGTGGATAATCTTTTCTATGTTAGCTGTTTGGAACTTGGAACATGTTTGACCACTGAATTATGCTTATAAATGGTAGTTAGGTTCTTAGACTTGTGCTTTTATAAATTCTAGACTTGAATGAACTTATAATGTGGTTTAAATACCATAGCTACTTTGTTTGCAGTGGTAACAAAAGATGATAGTAATGTAATAAATGTTGAGATACTAGTAATTAAATATAAGGTAAAGATACATTGCTTAAAATTTATTTGTGTTAAAGTTTACGAACAAAAGAAATATATATTGTTAATTTTGATAATAAAGAACAGTGGGAAATTTAATATTGTTTGATATTTGGAATATAGGCTTTATCATTTTTGTTGTAAATATATAGGTTATATTGTATATGTTTTGGAATTTGCCTTATTTTTACTTAATAATCTACTGAGAACATTTTTGATGCTCTTGATTATTATGCATGTTCTCTCTCTTCCTCCTCCTCCTCTATTCCTCCTTTTTCTCTTCCTCTTCTTACTCCCTCTTCTTTTTTTAGGTTTTCATATTTGTCATTCCGGATGTTGGCCAACATTTTGCTACAATTCTCCTGGTTCTTCTCTTTTAGTTTTCTCACTATGGTACCAAATGTAACATACCACAAAACAAAAGTCCTACAGAAACCTTGCTTTAATTTTTATTATTCTTTCTTGATTTATTCCATTTATTCAACTACAACTTGATAATGGGTCATAATGTATTAGAATTTGTAGATAAAGTATAGATGAAATTAGATATCCTATTTCCTGTATTTTAAAGATAAAAATCTTATTTTAAATATAAATTACCATTCATTTGCTTATTTTTTAATTATATTTTTCTTTAGTATGCAATTCAAAATCATATTTCTAGTTTTCTAGAACTAGAGCTAATACTCAAACTCTGACTAGTAAATCAGTCAGTAAATAGTGGGACAGCTGACTTATTCATTCATTACTTATTTGCTAAATTCTTCATTCACATAATTTATTCACTGATTCATTAATTAATTAATAAACATTTATTAGAGGCCTTTTTTGTACCAGGTACTATTCTAATTGCTGAGGAATGTAATGATGAGCAGAACAGCCACAATGCTGCCCTCATGTGGTTTATACCTTCATTCCCACTTGTTTCGTTTTTTACATTCCATGTTCTTGAGTGCTTCTGCAGAATGTTTGAAAGTTTTAGTGTGGTTACCTGTACTTTCTAGGGGGATTGTTTGAAATATTTGACATAAAAAGAATTGAAATATGAATGGCAGTTGGGGAGGTTTCAGAAGAAATGAAAGAAACTGCTCTTTCATAATTAAGAAAGGATTTGTGAAGCACCTCTTCTTTGCCTTTGAGAGACTGGTAGTGACTGCATTAAAACAAATGCTTTGTAATCCAACCTTGGGGATCTGTAAATTACAGAACGCTTTTAGTGACTGGATTTTGTTTTTGAAACTTTTAAAGCAATTGATTAACGTATCTTGGCTAACTAGTTATGTCTTTTGCTAAAAACTCCTTTTATTTTTTCTTTGATTTACTTTTCAGTCTATTCTTATTCTGGGAAGGAACTTATATGCTATAATCAGTTCTCTGTCTTCCTTGTTGGCTCTGGAGGCTTTGGTGGAAAACGGACATCAGACAAAGCCAAGGTAGGCCTTGGCTTTATCAGTACAATATATATGTAGTTAAAGATTCTTATCTGTGTAGTTGCCCCTTGAACAACATGGGTTTGAAGTGCATGGGTCCACTTACAGGTGGATTTTCTTTCACCTCTGCTACCCATGAGCTAGCAAAACCAGCCTCTCTTCCTCCTCTGCCTACTCAATGTGAAGACGACAAGGATGAAGATCTTTATGAGGATCTACTTTCACTTAATGAATAGTGAATATGTTTTTTATTTGTTATGATTTTCTTAATATTTTCTTTTCTATAGCTTTAATGTAAGAATACAGTATATAATACACATATTATAACATAAAATATGTGTTAATTGACTGTGTTATTGGTAAGTCTTCTGGTCAATAGTAGGCTATTAATTGTTAAGTCGTGGGGGAGTCAAAAGTTATATGTGAATTTTGTATTGCACAAGGGGTCAGTGCCCCTAACCCCTGTAGTGTTTAAGGGTCAATTGTATTTTGATCTTATCATATTACCATATGTGTAATTTCGTAGAGTTTAGTAGAGACTCAGTAATCCACTGAATTAGAATGTGTCCCTTGGATTTGAAGTGCTGTTTATGTTTATAAATTTTATCTATAACATATTTTATATATAGAAAAGTCTTGCTAAGTTAAATATGATCTATACCCAAGATAATTATGGGAATATTGTTACTTTCTTATACAGTCTTTACAGCACCGAAAAATTTTTAGAGAAACCTAACACAAGTGATCTTTGTGTTAATTAAGATCTTCATTCATTAAATGACCTCAGAATTTCTCTTGTGTAAGACAATTCTAATTACTCTTTAGTTCTCAAATTCCAAAAACATTTTGCCTAAAAATATTTTATAATTTGGGTTTTACATTAATTTAATGTGACCTTTACCTCTAAGTTATTTGAGGTAATGAGATTATACTGTAGTTTATATTTTTCTGTAGTAAATATAGTATTATTTAAAGCAATATTGAAAGACAGCTTCTGGAATAGTGGCATAAGGAACTTCTTGGACCCTCTTGCCAGCGAAACAACTATAACTTATAAAAAATTATTTACAAACAACCATTTAAAGTCTCTGGAAATTGTCCTAAGAGTGTACAGCAAATGAAGAAACATTTATTCAAGAAAATCTACTACATTTTGGTAAGAACAGTGAGAATCTGTGTCATCTGAGCTTCAACCTTCTCCCTTCCTCCTTCCTCCCCTGGCTCAGCATGACAGAAGCTGTACCTCAGACATGTGTGGTCAAGAACACAGGCTCCCTCTGCCTTCAGCTCCCAGTATAGGGCCATGCTATCTTCCCGGGAGGGGCAGGCCACTAGCTTTTCTAAACCTCTCGCCACCAGCTTTGAATTGCAGATACTCTATTCCAGGTAAAAGTGGCTGACTTGTAGGGTTCTGTTTCTCCATCCAGCCCTCACTTATAGGATGGAAACTCTAGGCCCTAATTGCCCTTGCTTCCACTTTCCCATAGGGTGGAGGTTTTATGGTTGGAGGGGCAACCTGAGAAGACCAGAAGCTACCACCCCTCCCCAGCTATCTTCTTGTAAACCAAGGGTGTCACCTGGAGAGAAGTATGCCACTATTCCTGTCCCCATCTTTGCAGCAGTGGTACAGAAGTTTTGCCTAGGGGGAAAGGAAAGGTGTTATAACAGCTCTGAAGCTCTTCTCGAGGAAACTGACTTTTTTTTGGAATTGTTTGGAAGTTCAAGCATAAGGGTGCTGTCAAAAACAAGGTGACTGTAGTGATAAGCAATTAAGAGAAGGTTGGTAGTTCCATGAGAGCAGGAAGCTAAAGTGTAGCCCAGCTAGAAATTTACCAGAAAGAACTAGGAAAGAGGCAGCTAAGAAAAGCCCTCCAGGGATTGTGGTGACAAAGCTCAAAGACTGGCCTCAAAGACCACCCCTGAAAAGAGGGCTGAATTTAATTGGATCAGATTGTAGGACAATTTATGCATGAGGACATTGTTGAAAATAATAGAACAGTCATCTGGCAATTAGTGGAGCCTAATAGCTGGATATGATACCCAAAGAGGCAGATAGCTTAATAGAGATCAGGGAGAGACAAAGAAAGCCCTGCCAAAACCAGTGTACCCTCTGAGAAGGAATGTCAGAGACTGTATGCTGTGGGGGAAGAGATTTATCTAAAATAGTCTAGCCAAGTTACTAAACAAATAAACAAATAATAACAACAGTTTCTGGGAGGGAGATCGGTATCCAGAGTTGTTATAATGTATTATCTGAAATGTCCAGTTATTAACAAAAATTATAAGACATGGAGGAAACAGGAGAATGTGACCCAAAGAGAGGGAAAAAGTACAAAAACCAAAACCAAAAACAGAACAGGCAACAGAAACTGCCTTTGAGAGGACTTAGTGGACAAAGACTTCAAAGCAGCTATTATAAATATATTTAAAGAACTTAAAGAAGCCATACTTAAAAAAGGAAAGTATGATGATAATGATCCATCGAATAAAGAATATTAATAAATAGATATAAAAAAGAACCAAATAGAAATTTTAGAGCTGAAAGTATAATAACTAAAATAAAAAAATTACTGTTGAGGGGCCCAAATAGGTTTGAACTGATGGTAGAAAGAATAAAAAAAAGTAAAGATAGATTGATAATGATTATGCAATCTGAAGAACAAAGAGAAAAAGAAGAAAAGAAAAAAGAATGAATAGCTTCAGAGAAATGTGGGATACCATTAAGTATACTAACATTCATATGAGTATATCAGAAAGAAAGGAGGAGAAAAAAAATTAGAAAAAATAATAGCTTTGATTAAAAACATTAATCCACACATCCAAGAAGCTCAACCAACTCCAAATAGATTATAAACCCAATGAGATCTACACTCTATGCATCATAGTAAAAATATGGAAAGCCAGGAGCAAAGAGAAAATCTTGAAAGTAGCAAGAGAAAAATGACTCACTACTTAGAAAGGAACCACAGTAAGATTAATAGCTGACTTCTGACTTCTCATCAGGCACAGTGGAGGCCAAAAGACAGTGGATATATTCAGAGTGTTGAAAGGAAAACAAAAAAACCCTGTCAACCAAGAATCTTATAACCAGCAAAATTATGTTTCTAAAATGAATGCAAAATAAAGACATTCCTAGATAAACAAAAACTGAGAGAATTTATTGCTAGCAATATTGCCTTATAAGAAATACTAAAGGAAATTCTTCAAGTTGATAGTAAGTGACCACATATTATATAATTCCATTTATATGAAATATTCAAGTTAGGCAAATCTGTAGAGACAGAAAATAGATTAGAGGTTGCCAAGGGCTGGCAAAGAAAGGGTACAATGGAGAATGCTGATGGGTATAGGGTCTCTTTTTGGGGAGTTGAAAATGTGCTAAAGTTGATTCTGGTGATGGTTGCACAACTCTGTGAATATACTAAAAACTATTGGATTGTACATTTTAAATGGGTAAATTACATGTGGATTATGATGTCTTAAAGCTATTTAAAAATTAATATTGATCAATACTATATGAAAACCATGTTTGGGGCCCAGATTTTTAAAAATTTGTGATCATTTATTGTTGTATGTGGGAAAATGACCTTGACAGCCATTAGATCAGAATTATTTACATGGGGTTTTATCTATATGTAGGTAGCAACTTGTGAGTTATTAAGAACACTAATGCAAGTTGTACATTTAACAAGCATACACAGTGGCCTTGTCTCAATGAAAAGCTTAGAAATATTATATTCACTCTTAAATATTTCAAGCTTTTAGTGAAGATGTTGTTAGAAAGGGAAACATCTGAGACTGTATTAAATAAAGTAAATACAATATGTTATTTGTTATTCCTTTTTAACTGTATGTTCTTTTTTAATACTGAGCAACAATGAAGTATTGTATACCAGCAAAGAGTCTAAATTAAATCCTGTTCTCTAGGTACTCCTCTAGATATTATTGTAATAATAAAATGGAAATTTCTTACTAGTATCATTAGTTACTTTGAGAGAAAATAAGAGCTGATGCCAAGCTGTGTTCCATAAACTGGTTGCTACTGTGCTAACAGTAAAACTATTATGGCAACACTGTCTTAAGTGCCTTTTGCACATATCTTTATGCCCATGGCTTACAAATGATTTTGTGGAATAAAGGATGCCCAACATTTTTTTTCTTTTTCTTTTTAAAATTTTTTATAGGGCAGCCTTCAGAACTAGGACAGGTTCAGAGAGTTCCCAGTTCTCAAAAATTTTAAAAGACTGCTCAGGACTTCTAGAGTGAAGAATGAAGTCAGGTCCTCCAAAACTCAGAATGAACTGAAAATAAATTTATAAATAAAGCTTACAAAATACACTGGATGCAGTTGAAACAAAGAAGGGGTACAATTCATGCAGTGGCTTTTGAAAAATGGTAGCCTTTTGTTTTTTTTTAGAAGTAATTTTCCCTATGATCTTTTATTTATTATCACGTTTTTGGGGGGATTTGTGAAGATGAATTTGGGACTATATCTAAACTGGGCATTTTAGTAATAAAAAGCCCACTAATTCCTTAATGGTTTGAAGGAATAAAAGCTGACTTTATTGCTGAAAATTTACCTAATACAGAATAAGTGAATAATATAATTTTACCCCTGTTATAAATTATTGAAAAGTAGATATTAGCTACTTGAATATAATTCAACTGATGAGAATGTTTTTATCTTTTCTTTGGTTTACATCAGCCATAAATTTGTGCTCAGCTACTTACTTTGTAGATGCTGCAAAGTTTTCACCAAATATTAGTTTTAAGTGTTAGCATTAAGGGATAAGTGTTAGCATTAAGGAATAATAATTCAAAATCTTTTTGTTAACTGAGTTTAAAATAATTATTTTGTTAAGATGGCAAATGAAAATATGTAGAGTTAAAAGGACCAGTTTTAAAGACTGAATCAATTTAGATTTGAATTGTATGTCAAATTTTTATAGTTGTCATCATCTTTTACATAGAGAAAAAATGTCCTTAACTTTTTCTCCTTTGTGGCCTGGAGAATGGATCTGTTTATGTAATTCTTTAATTAAAAAATGTCATTTCAGGAAAATCATAATGCATATGAAGCTAGGAGTTATGAACTTTTAAATGTCATTATCCCCCAAACCTAAAATATATTTGTCCAATTTGCAGACTATATTGTGTTTGAAACATGGTTGTTTATCAAATGCCAGTTTGAGTAAAGAGAATAATGACATTTTATATTTAAGGTTTAACATTTAATGTCTTGATTTTAGGAAGCTGTAGCCATACCTAATAGACCTCCTGATGCTGTGCTTACGGATACCACCTCACTTAATCAGGTGAGACTGTATTTTTGAAAAGTGATAAATCTACCTGGTCGATGACAGTTTTTTATTTATTACTCTGAGACCATATAATGTACATCTAAAAGGTGGTGCCTGTCTTCAACATAATAAAGAATAAAGACATGTTTTCTGTGATTAGAATTCATTCTTTCTAAATTCTTTTTTATGTTTACTTTTATTTATTTATTTATTTATTTATTTTTTAAGACAGAGTCTCACTCTGTTGCCTGGGCTAGAGTGCCGTGGTGTCAGCCTCGCTCACAGCAACCTCAAACTCCTGGGCTCAAGCAATCCTCCTGCCTCAGCCTCCCAAGTAGCTGGGACTACAGGCATGCGCCACCATGCCCAGCTAATTTTTTCTATATATATTTTTAGTTGTCCATATAATTTCTTCCTATTTTTAGTAGAGATGGGGTCTTGTTCTTGCTCAGGCTGGTCTCAAACTCCTGAGCTCAATCCACCTGCCTCAGCCTCCTAGAGTGCTAGGATTACAGACCTGAGCCACTGTGCCTAGCCTTTATTTATTTTTTAATATGATTTTTGTCATACAATATCCATGCAGGTTCAATCTTCTTAAAGATACATGATTTTAAAAAAAGTTTGTTATCCTTTTCTTAGTTCCCAGGGTTGTAAGTCAACAGTTAGTAAACACCTAATGTACTTGATTCATGGAGAACACTGCTAAGTGACTCTTTATGATCATACATTGATGTCAATGGCTACTGTGTTTACAGTGGGCATTATGTGCCATTCATTCTGTTCCACTCTTTTTTTTTTTTTCCAGAATATTATAGGGCTACAAACGTTTTGATTACATGATTTGTTTTTGTGCATTTTAAGTCAAAGTTACAAGTGTGCCCATCACCAAGGTAGCGTGCATTGTACCTGTTAGGTGTAAATTTACCTGTCCTCTTCTTATCCCTCCCACCTACTTGGTTTCAGTTGAGTTTTACTACCATATATGCACCTAGGTGTTGATCGATTAGTTCCACATTAATAGTGAGGACCTGTGTTTGTATTTCCATTCTGGCAATACTTCATTCAGAAGAATGGTCTCTAATTCCATCCAGGTTGTTACAAAAGGTATTAGTTCACCATTTTTTTTATGGCCATGTAGTACTCCATAGTATACATATACCACATTTTATTAATCCACTCATGCACTGATGGGCATTTGGGTAGATTCCAGATCTTTGCAAATGTCAATTGTGCTGCAGTAAACATTTGAGTGCACATGTCTTTTTGATAAAATGACTTTTTTCATTTGGATAAATACCCAATAGTGAGATTGCTGGATCAAATGGTAGGTTTACTTTTAGTTCTTTGAGATATCTCTATTATTATTTTCCATAGAGGCTATACTAGTTTGCAGTCCCACCAACAACGTATAAGTGTTCCCTTCTCTCTACATTCATGCCAGCATCTGTTGTTTTGGGACTTTTTGATAAAGGCCATTCTCACTGGGGTGGAGTGATGTCTCATTGTGGTTTTGATTTACATTTCCTTGATGATTAGAGACTTTGAGCAATTTTTCATGGTTTTTTGGCCATTAGTCTATTTTCTTTTGAAAAGGTCCTATTTCTGTCTTTTGCCCACTTTTTAATGGGGTTGTTTGATTTTTTTCTTGCTGAATTACTTGAGTTCTTTATAGATTCTGGTTATCAGCCCTTTATCAGATGGATGGCTTGCAAATATTTTGTCCCATTCTGTAGGTTGTCTATTCACTCTATTGATTGTTTCTTTGGCTGTACAGAAGCTTTGTAGTTTAATCAAGTCCCATTTATTAATTTTTATTGTTGCTGTGATTGCCTTTGGGGTCTTCTTCATAAATTCTTTGTCTAGGCCAATACGTAGAAGAGTTTTTCCAACATTTTCTTCTAGAATTCTTTTTTTTTTTTTTTTTGAGACAGAGTCTCACTCTGTTGCCTGGGCTAGAGTGCCGTGGCGTCAGCCTAGCTCACAGCAACCTCAGACTCCTGGGCTCAAGCTATCCTTCTGCCTCAGCCTCCCGAATAGCTGGGACTACAGGCTATTTTTTCTATATATATATTTTTAGCTGTCCATATAATTTCTTTCTATTTTTAGTAGAGATGGGGTCTTGTTCTTGCTCAGGCTGGTCTCGAACTCCTGAGCTCAAACAATCCTCCTGCCTCAGCCTCCCAGAGTGCTAGGATTAAAGGCGTGAGCCACCGCGCCTGGCCTAGAATTCTTATAGTTTCATGTCTTAGGTCATCCATTGTGAATTAATTTTTTGTGAGTGGTGAGAGGTGCAGATCCTGTTTTCGTCTTCTACATGTGGCTATCCAGTTTTCCCAGCACCATTTATTGAATAGGTATTCTTTTCCCCAGTATATGTTTTTGTCTGCTTTGTCAAAGATCAGATGGCAATATGATCATGGTTTTATATCTGGGTTCTCTCTTCTGATCCATAGGTCTATGTCTCTGTTTTTGTGCTAGTACTATGCTATTTTGGTTACTGTAGCCTTGTAGGATAGCTTGAAGTCTGGAAAAGTAATGCCTCCTGATTTGTTCTTTGCCTAAGGTTGTTTTCACTGTTCGGGGTCTTTTCTGGTTCATACAAAATGTAGAACTATTTCTCCTAGATCTGTGAAAAATGACATTGGTATTTTAATGGGGATTGCATTCAGTCTGTAGATAACTTTGGGTAATATAGACATTTTAACAATGTTGATTCTGCCCATCCATGAGCATGATATGTTTTTCCATCTGTTTATGTCCTCTGCAGTGTCCTTCCTCAGTGTTTTGTAGTTCTCCCTGTAGAGGTCTTTCACTTCCTTAGTTAAATGCATTCCTGGGCTGGGTGTGGTGGCTCACGCCTGTAATCCTAGCACTCTGGGAGGCCAAGGCAGGAAGATCGCTTGAGGTCAGGGGTTCAAGACCAGCTTCAGCAAGAGTGAGACCCCATTTCTACTAAAAATAGAAAAACATTAGTCAGGCATGGTGGCACTCGCCTGTAGTCCCAGCTGCTCGGGAGGCTGAGGCAGTAGGATTGCTTGAGCCCAGGAGTTTGAGGTTGCTGTGAGCTAGACTGATGCCACAGTACTCTAGCCTGGGTGACAGAGCAAGATACTGTCTAAAAAACCCCATATATATATATGTATATTCTTAATTGTTTTATTTTCTTTGTTGCTATTGTGAAAGGTATTGAGTCTTTGATTTGATTCTCAGCTTGACTGTTGTTGGCATATATGAATGCTTGTGTACACTGATTTTGTAACCTGAAACTTTGCTGAATTTGTTTATCAATTCCAGGAGACTCTTGGTAGAATCTTTGGGTTTTTCTAAATACAAGATCATACCGTTAGTGAAGAGCGATAGTTTGACCTCCTCTTTCCTGATTTGGATACTCTTAATATTCTTCTCTTGCCTGATTGCCCTGGCTAGGACTTCCAGCACTATGTTGAATAGGAGTGGTGACAGTGGGCATCCTTGACTTGTTTTAACGTATAGGCATAATGCTTTTAACTTTTCCCCATTCTGTCTGATGTTGGCTGTGGGTTTGTCATATGTGGCTTTTATCATTTTGAGTTAAGTCCCATCTATGCCTATTTTGTTAAGCATTCTTATTATAAAAAGGCACACTGGATTTTATCAAATGCTTTTTCTGCATCTATTGAGAGGATCATATGGTCTTTGTTTTTGCTTCTATTTATGTGGTGAATTACATTTATAGATTTGTGTATGTTGAACCATCCTTGCATCTCTAATATGAAGCCTACTTGGTTGTTGTGGATGATTTTTTTGATATGCAGCTAAATTTGGTTTGTGAGGATTTCTTAAGAATTTTTATGTCTATATTCATAAGGATATTGGTCTGTAGTTTTATTTTTTTGTTGTGTCCTTTCTTGGCTTTGGTATCAAGGTAACAATGGCTTTGTAGAGTGGGTTGGGGAAGATTCCTTTCTTCTTGATGTTCTGAAATGATTTCTGCAGGACAGTATAGGAACTAGTTCAGTATAGGAACCAGTTCTTCTTTGAAAGTCTGGTAAAATTTGGGTGTGAAACCATCTGGTCTGGGACTTTTTTTTGTTGGAAGATTTTTTATTGCTGCTTCAATTTCAATACTTGATCTATTCAGGAATTCTGTTTTTTCCTGGTTGAGTCTAGGGAGGCTGTGTGTTTCCAAGACTTTGTCTGTTTCCTCCACGTTTTCAAGTTCATGTGCTTAGAGATTTTTAAAGTATTCAGAGATGATATTTTGTATTTTCATGGTCTCAGTTGCGATTTTTCCTTTTTCATTTCTGATTGAGCTCATTAAAGCCCTTTCTTTTCTGCTTCTGGTTAATCTAATTAGAGGCCTGTCAGTTTTGTTTATCTTTTCAAAGAACCAACTTTTTGTTTCTTTAATCTGCTGTATAATTCTTTTGTTATCAATTTCATTTAGATCTGTTCTCATCTTGGTTAATTTCGTTTCTTCTCCTGGGTTTGGGATTGATTTGCTCTTTCTTTTCCAATTCCTTGAGATGATTCATTAATTTGTTGATGTGATCTTTGTGTCTTTTGGTTGTAGGCATTTTAGGGCTATGAAATTTCCTCTCAGGACTGTGTTAGCTGTTTCCTACAGATTTTGATGACTTGTGTCCCCTTTATCATTTAGTTCCAAGAATCTTTTGATTTCCTCCTTGACCCAGCTATCATTTATCAGTAGGTTGTTTAGTTTCCATGATTTTGTGTTTAGGTGAGTGTTTCTGTTGGAGTTGATTTCTAATTTTATTCCTTTATAGTATGAGAAGATCCATGGTATAATTTCTGTTTTTTTTTCAAATTTGTTGAGGCATGTTTTGTGGCCTAGGATATGATCATTCTTGGGGAATGTCCTGTGAGCTGATAAGAAAAACATATATTCAGTGGTTTTGGGGTATAATGTTCTATCATTGTGTGTTAGGCCCATTTGCTCTAGAATTCTGTTTGAGTCCGTTGTTTCTTTGTTTATTTTTTGTTTGGAGGATCTGTCCCATTCTGTCAGTGGGGTGTTGAAGTCCCTGGCTACTACACTGCTGCTGTTTATCGTTTTGTCTAGATGAAGTGGGCTTTGCTTTATGAATCTGGGCACACCTGTGTTAGGTGCATAAGTATTTAGAATTGTTATGTCTTCTTGTGGTGTTCTCTTTACCATCATATAGTGCCCATCTTTATCTTTTATTACTTTTATTGATTTGAAGACTTAAGTTATCTGATATGAGAATGGCTATACCAGCTTTCTTTTAGTTTCCATTTGTGTGGAATATTATTTTCCATCCCTTCACCTCGAGTCTGAATGAGTCCTTGTAGGTTAGATGTGTTTCCTGTAGACAGAAGATACTTGGCTTGTATATTTTATCCATTCAGCCAGCCTGAGTCTCCTGAGTGTGGAGTTCTAGCCATATAGGTTTATTGAGAGAATTTATTAGTATGGTGTATTTCTCTGATTCCTGTTGAGAAGAACTTTATTTCTCTGTTTTACCTCTTGAGCCATTGTGTTATCTGGGCTCTGACCTTTGTTTTGTGGGTGATTTTACACTGGTAGGTGTTTATTGTGTTGCTCTGTGTATAATACGGTTCTCTTACTTCTTACAGGGCAGGTCTGGTCTTAACAAATTCCCTCAGTGTCTGCTTGTCTGAGAAGGTCTTTATTTCTCCCTCATATTAATATAAGAAACTTAGTTTTATAGGATACAAAATTCTAGGCTGGCCATTATTTTGTTTGAGAAGACTGAGAATGGGGCCACAGTACCTTCTGTTTTATAAGGTCTCAGTTGAGAAATCTGTAGTTAGTCTGATGGATTTTCCTTTATAAGTTACATGATTTTTTTCACCTTACTGCTTATAGGAGTGCCTCTTTCATGTTTACTTTGGCCAATCTGATGACATGTGTCATGGTGATCGCCTCTTTGCAATGAATCTCCTGGGAGTCCTTTGGGCATCTTATATCTGAATATCTAGATTTCTAGTACCTCTTTCATGTTTACTTTGGCCAATCTGATGACATGTGTCGTGGTGATCGCCTCTTTGCAATGAATCTCCTTGGAGTCCTTTGGGCATCTTGTATCTGAATATCTAGATTTCTAGTAAGACCAGGGAGGTTTTCCTCAATTATTCCCTCAAATAGGTTTCCAAAAGAAAACTCTTGTGTATTTTCTTCTTCACCCTCAGTGATGCCTATGATTCTTATGTTAGACCTTTTCTGTACATAATCCCACATTTCTTAATCTTATTCTTCTGTTCTTTATCTTTGACTGACTTGTTTAATTCAAAGGTGATGTCTTCAAGCTCTTAGATTCTTCTGGCTGATCTAGCCTTAAGCTGTACACTTTGTTTTGTAATTCCTTGAATGAATTTTTCATTTCCAGAAGTTCTGTTTGGTTTTTCTTTAATAATTTGATTTATTTAGAGAATTTTTCATTCATTTCCTGCATTGTTTTTGTGACTTCTTTGTCTTGGGTTTCTATTTTCTCTTGCATTTCTTCGAGCTTCCTTACAATCCATATTTGAAATTCTTCATCTGTCATTTAAGTATTTTCCTTTAGGTTGGTATGCATTGGTAAGGAGTTATTGTTTTCTTTGGGGGTGTCCTTTTGCTTTGATTTTTTCATATTTCTTAAGTTCTTCTGTTGGTTCCTTCTCATTTGGCCTGTCAATTGAGAGCTGAGGGTACTAGGACTGGCTTATGGACCTGTCTCCAAGTCCCTATAGATGAGTTCCTGACCATGCCAGGGAGAGGAATGGTCGTCCTGAGTTGCCTTTGTGGTTTTCTACCAGGTTTGATGAACCTCTTGGGTTATGCCACTGCGATGGCTCCATTCTCAGTGTGGAATGGCCCACTCAGCCAGGAATGTGCCCCTGCTCCAGAGAAATAGGCTTCTCAGCACTGAACACTCTCATGGTGTCTATGGGGGCGGAGGAGCTGTGATATTCTTGTACTGCTCTCACGTCTTGGGGGGCACTGGTTCTGCCCTCCTGTGCAAGCCGCCTGCGGGCCATCCTGTGAAACACCGCTGCTGCAGCTCCACCCTCAGTGGCAGGCTCGCCCTGTAATGCGCCCCCACTGCAGGGAAACAGGCTTCTCAGCACAGAGCACTCTTGAGGTTGCTATGGTGGGGAGGGGCTGCAGCTAAAAGCTGGCTTGAGCCAAGGTTACTTCCTGTGGTGCTAGGAATGGAGAAGGTGCTGAGGAGGAGGTGTCTAGATGTAAGAATGTTGGCTTTTTGGTCTGTTGTAGCACTCTCCCAGGGGGTGAGAGTTTTGTGTCCTGCTGCTTGCCAGAGTCACCCACGTGGGGGAGGGCCTCTCTGGATTAGGTCCGTGCTGCTGTCCTCTGTTCTTTCTCTTCCTCTTTCTCAGCTTTGCAGCCCTTCTCAGTGGGGTCCCTGGATATCTCTGCTGTCTCTCCCTGTGATCCATATCCCAGCTGCAACTGTGCTCCACTCTGCTCAGTTCAACCTTCTACTCTTCAGCTGGGCCAGTCTGACAAGCTGTGTCTCTAGTTGGCCATCTTGGCTTCCTCCTCCTAAATTTTTAGTCATCAATTTTTTTCCAGATACCAAAAGAAAACATAAAATGATTTTTTATTAGTCAATTCAAAAAGCATAAGGCTGTGGAGTGCTTGCCTAAAGAAACTGCCATCTTATAATAGTGAAGAATTTCATAAAAGTCTAAGTGCATGATAAAAAAAATAGTTAAAAGGCAAGTGTTAGTCATCCTTTCCTCTTCAGGAAAGAAAGCAGTGCCACATTGCTTGGAAACTGATTGTTTTATGCTAACTTTAAAAGACAGGCAAATAAGACATCTTGGAAAGCAGTAGGTGACTTAATCTTTTTTGTTTGGCATAAAAAATTTGTTTTCTGATGGAAGAGACAAAATGCCTTGTCAATTCACAAATCACGTGAGTGTGTGAAGATTTGTTTAAGAAACAAAAGGCAGCTATAAAGATGAGAAAAGCAAGTTTATTTTTGAGAGACCTCAAAATTCTTCTCTAAGGTGGCCAGAAGACTAACCATGCAGATATAGCACAAAATCCTTAAACCTCGGAGGTAATGCTGTGCATGAGCGTGTGATAACAGCAAATTATTCATAAAGTTCACTTATTTTTTAATTTTAATTTTGGTGTGTTTGATATGAGAATTCCTGCAGGATTTATGTTTTCTAGGAAATAGAAGTATAATTTAGTGAGCCAGAAAGAATTAAGATTGGCACATATGAATTGTATTTTTTTCTATACCATATAATCAGGTGATGGAGAGAACACGACTTTATTCCTCAGATTAGTTTTTGCCTTTAAATATTTTTCCCATCCTTTGCTGCTGCTTATCAATTTCTTAAAAATGCACTCGTATTTATGTTTATGTAAGGCTTAATAGAGAAATTAATTTTGTTAGGGTACTAAAGAACAGAAAAGGTTTATGGTTTCATGGTATAGAAAACCTAGCAATTGCTTCTTTTCTATTCTTGGGTTACACTCAAATAAAATGTATCTGCTATAGATAAAAAAAAGCTGAATAGTTTCCAAGGTTTGAATTTCTGCACACAGTAAGTAGAGGGTTTTTTTTTCTTTTACTCTTCTTCAGATGACTAGAACTTCTTGTTAGCTTTTAGGTAAGGTTTAATATTTTGCTATGTGACAAAAGACAGTTTTTAAGTCAGCAATTTTTTTTTGTTTGAATGATGGGCACTCATCATTTGGCAGAGGTTTTTGAACATTTTGTATCATATGATCATTCAAGAATATGATGAAAGCTATATATCATTTCTTCAAAAACAATTTGCATAAAACTTTGCATAAATTTCAGGGTATTTATGAGACATCTGAAATTGAATCCATGCTGCAGGAAATACAAATCAAGTAGAAGTGTCATCTATTGCCAAGAAATGGAAAGGACACTTGGGTACACAAGACATAGATGTCTGAAATAACTAGGGCACCTGTTCTAGGCAATGAACGATTAGATATTAATACAAGGCTTTAATTTGTAGTGTAGGTGCTGTAGACACTCAGAGAGGTGATACTCATTAGAGAATGATATGAAAGGGTTTGGTAGTAAAGATGTGACTTAATTGAACTAAGATGGTATATGGGTGTTCTGTCCCCAGATATGTAGGGCTTGCAGTGTGGCAGGGAAAGGGTTCAGAAGTAATGACAGTAGAGTGTAAAAGAGGAAAAGAGCATGGTGTGTGTATAAGGAGTAAGAATTAGAGCATTCACTTTGGAGAACAGTGGAAGATGGTTGTGGATGGGCCTTATCTTTAAGGATAAATGGAAATAAAGAAAAAAGTATGCCATTATAGCATAAACTCTGTGCTAGGTATTTATATGAATTAAGTGACTTTTTAGTTAGGAAACTGATAAATTTTTAGCTCTACTAATATCATTTTTAGAATATTGTATTTATAACATCTTTAGGAGAGTTTCTTCATCTTCAAATTGATATGACAATACAAATATACTTTATAGTTTTTCATAATTAATAAACAACAAATTCCACTGTAATAATCTGGAAAGAACAAATAATAAATAGATATCAAGTGTCAGACTTAGTATTTGAGGAGAATGAGAACAAATGTCTGTAGTTCCCCAGATGCATATCCTATACCATTTGTTCTAACAATTAGGATTTTAGTTATTATCATACTAACTAGTAACTTAGTTATCATTAAGCAAAGTTAATCTTTGGCATATTAGTCTACCATCCATTAAAATACAATTATTAAAATTACTGCTGTGCCGAACTGAAAGCAGGCATAGACTCAAAAATAAGTCTTCCACTGGGAGACCACTGCACGTTTAGGGCACCCCTTTCTTTGTTGACACATAAGCTGTGAAAAGATAATGCATGCTGGTTTGACCATCTGGGTCACTTGCATACACCTACCAGAAAGTATTTATTATCTGACGGGATCATCTAAATTGAAATGCTGATTAGCTCTATAATTTAGATGCAGAGACTGATTGCATTCCTGATGTTGCAGATATCAAGTCATGTCTCTAAAGAATGTTCTTTTTCCCTAATTTTCATTTATACTTTTAGGACCTTAAAGAACTCATGCCAAGTCAATGATGAATCAAAGTGACATAAGTATTATATCATCCAGAAAGATCCCAGCATTTAATTTAGTTTTACTAAAATATTTTCATTATTTTTTATAATTCTTCTACTAAGTGATCACAGTATAGTACACCAATTCTCAGTTTTTAAAAGAAAAAAACGCTTGAACATCCTTTGGTCTTATAATCTGAACGAGATGTCAGCTGACACTCCTAGCACTTTGGGAAGCCAAGGTGGGAGGATTATTTGAGCCCAGGAGTTCAAGGTCAGCCTGGGCCACATAATGAGACCCTATCTCTACAAAAAATTTTAAAAATTAGCTGGGTGTGGTGGCATGCATATATAGTCCTAGCACCTGGGGAGGCTGAGGCAGGAGGATTGTTTGAGCAATGAGCTATAATTGTACCACGGCACTTCAGCCTGGACAACAGAGTGAGTCCTTGTCTCAAAAAAAAAAAAAATTATACAAAGCATATTGAAAAGAAAATGAAGTTTTCTTATGAATTATAGAAAATCTTATTTTCTGTGAAATCAAATTTGTTAAAAAAGAATAATCAATAATTTAAAAATAAGAAATGAGTAACCTTAAAATGTCAGATAGACTGACATGGCTAGTCTTTACACAACATTTCAATAGTCTTAGAAAATTTAGCACAGCAATTGATGAGAAAGGGACAAAGTCTTGAGGCAGACCCAAAAGGCTCTGGTTAATATACACATACATTAAATACTTACTGTTAGCTGTTTTGTGAATGTCTCCCTTGGGGTACTGAAAAGTACTCTTCTAGCTTAAACAATGCACAATTTAAATGCCAAGAAGTATGGTGACTTTTTCCCTGTTGTTATCCATGTCTTTCTGCTAATGCTGCCTTATCTAAGTAAACTAGCGATGTGAAAATCTGGACTAGGCAGAAATTTAATCGTAATAGCAAGCTATTGGTCTGTTTTCTTGCAGGGTGAGCTAATGTTCAGGATTTAGTGTACTAGGAGAATGAAAGTTTGTGAGAAGCCTTTGATGTTTATGTCTAGTGTGTTATAGGCTTCAATTTAAAACACCACATTAAGAAAGTTGGCATAAATTTTGCTTGGTTAGAGGAGGCTATAATCATTTACCTTATCTTCATTGTGTTTTAATGAGAGTAGACTGATGGATTCCTTTTTGTGAATTTCTGTTTAGGCTGTAGGAATAGTGTTATACCCAGATATAATTCTTGGCTTCTCTTCCTATTATTCGACAATATTTTCCCCCTACTGATTTCAGTAGCAGGTGTTATAAAAAACATTTCATTAAAGGTAATCTTTATTGTTAGAAATTATTTTTTTAATCAGAGCCTCAATTAGGTATAGTTCTTATACAATAATCAGCTATATTTCTTATTTTTCATTTAATGTATTCTAAGAAAACACTGAGTGCCAGTTATATTTATAATGCTTTCTCCACAGGCTGCTCTGTACCGCCTCAGTGGAGACTGGAATCCTTTGCATGTTGATCCTAACTTCGCTAGCCTAGCAGGTAAGTTGCTAATCATATGTATGAATGAAAAATATTAGCTATTAGATATTTAATTATGTGAATAACAAAAGATATTGCTACTTATGACTGGTAGTTTGAGTAACGTTTTAAAAATAGCCCTCTCCTTATTACATTTATGCCAGTGATATGGAAAGGTAGGACAGTGTTCAAAAGATGGTACACTTGAAATTCAGATTATGATGCAGTGGATGGTAATCCTGCTAGTGCAAAGTCTAGGGTAGGACCCTGGGAGTGTCTAAGTTATCACGAAGGACAAGGTCATTGGAGAGTGAGTAAGGAACTGAAAGGTTAGGGAAGGATCATATACCTACATGGATATTTAAATCACCATAGATGATTTCATGGTAACATCCAAAGCTAAGCAAAACCGGGCCAGGCGTGGTGGCTCAGGCCTGTAATCCTAGCACTCTGGGAGGCTAAGGCAGAAGGATTGCTTGAATTCAGGAGTTCAAGACCAGCCTGAGCAAGAATGAGACCCCATCTCTACTAAAAATAGAAAAATTAGTCTCTACTAAAAGATAGAAAAATTAGCCACGCATCACAGTGCGCATCTATAGTCCCAGCTACTTGGGAGGCTGAGGCAAGAGGATCGCTTGAGCCCAGGAGTTTGAGGTTGTGGTGAGCTACGATGACACCACTGCACTCTACCCAGGGCCATGGAGTGAGACTCTGTCTCAAAAAAAAAAATACATAAAAATAAATAAATAAATAAATAAATCAATCAAAGCAAAACTATTCTTTGTGTTCCCAGATCTCTCACATTCTTTTCTGGGTTTTTTTTCTTTGTTTATTTCATAATTTTTTCCAAGGAAATATGTATAAAATATTTTCTGTGTTTCTTAAAATAGATGCTATAATTGATGCTAATGTAATTTAAAGATGTATTTTAAGAACACTGAATTAACTATAGTTGGTTTTTAAACATGAAAGGTGCCTATATCTAACTCAGTTCTCTTTTTTTTTTTTTAGGTTTTAACAAGCCGATATTACATGGATTATGTACATTTGGATTTTCTGCTAGGCATGTTTTACAGCAGTTTGCAGATAATGATGTATCAAGATTCAAGGCAATTAAGGTATATGTAGATTATTACATAATTTGAATATTAGTTCCTTTTTCTATGTTTGGAGAAGAAAAGGAGTTTTAGTTACTTAATTTAAACTCTGTACTATACTGCAACAATATGTATTTTGAATTCATTGACTTGGCCATCAACACATTTTCTTTTTGTAGGTATAAATAGCTGTACAATGCATAATGAAGAATATCATATAAAACTATAACTTTAACGGATTAATTGGATTATTTTATAAATGAATTAGGTACATATATATATATCAGCACATATGCCTTAAAAATCAAAATTTACTTTTTTTAAAACTGTCTTGTAATTTGTCTCAATTTGATTGAAAATGTTAAGTAGCTATATTTGAACTCTTATAAACATACACCTATAGCATTTTAGTTTTTGTACTTACAGGTTGATTTTAAGTTTTTATCCATTATAAATAACAAGGGAAAATGTCTGTGTCCACATTAATGTAAGTCAAAAGATGTATACTTAAAAAAAAATTTAAAGCAATGTGAGCTCCAAAAGTTTTTATTAGTTTATGTTCCATGTGGCAGTGAAAATGCATTTTCTTTCTATCTTTTTCTTTTTAAAAAACGGGGTCTGTTGCTCCGGCTGGAGTACAGTGGCACGATCACAGCTCACTGCAGCTTTGAACTCCTGGCCTCAAGCAATACTCCTGCCTCAGCCTCCCAAGTTGCTGGGGTTATAGGTGTGAACTACCGTACCTGGTGAAAATGCATTTTCTCATGTCTCGCATTTGTTGACACTGATTATTCTAATGCTTTTCATCTTATTACCACTATTTATATATAATAATATATGCACAGACCAAGTGAAATAATATAGAAAATTATAAAATAAAAAATTGAATTATTTTGCCCTATATATGCACCCCAGGCCTCATTTCCCAGATGTAAATAGTACTACTTTTAACTATTTATTTAAGTTGTTTTGATGGTCACTTATATAACCCTACCTAATATGATTTTGGTTTTGTTTCTTGATTTGTCAAGATAAAACACTATTGACTTTGTACTTTGAAAGACAAAGAATTAGCATACTTATACTAGCTATGGCCTTTTTCTACTAATTTTATCATATTATTTTTAGGTCTTTTGTAAATTTAAATATATTTGAACTTCTATTTTCTTCGTTTTATGCTCTCTACCTACCTTACAATTTTTTTCTCACAAGTAGAAGAGTTTCATTTTAAAACATTTTTAACCTCACAACTTTTTTTTTTTGTTTTTAAAGGTTCGTTTTGCAAAACCAGTATATCCAGGACAAACTCTACAAACTGAGATGTGGAAAGAAGGAAACAGAATTCATTTTCAAACCAAGGTATGAATAATAGAGTTAGAGGTACTTGCTTTGTAACCCTTTCACCATGCCCTGTTATTTTGTTCCATCTTGGCATTTTTTTTGGTTAGTATTGTGGATTTGAGACAAAACTTAGAAAGTTGTTTTTAACCAATGGTAACTTTTAATTGAAAATAAGATGCACCTTGTCTTTTATTTTCAACTAAATTGGTACCTATGTAATAGTGACCCAGCCCGTCTGAGACTCCAACCAACCGTGTCTTTGTGGCTCAACCAGTCAACCAAGTTGTTGTCAAAATATAATCTTCAGCTCTTGCAACATGATAAAACTGGTTCAAAAGAGAATTAGAACAACAGTTTATACAGACCAACAGGAAAGTCATTCTAAAATAACTTCTCTGAGTTAGAGACAAAGCTACTTTATATCCTACAGAACAATAAAATGGTATCCTTTATGGTTATCTTTTCTCTGGACAGAAATTGTGTGCATCTTGATCACACAAAAATGCACAAATTAATATATTACAAACCAGAGTCTGGGCCTAATTAATAGTAAGTGACAAGCCAAGTAAAGCTGTATCTCCCTATAGAGTTAAGTAATTTTTGGGTGAGGCTGTTAGTAATGCTCCAATAAAATACTTAAAGGACATGCAATCATCATTTACTTGCAAGTTATTAAAAAGTAATTTTTGTTAATACAGTTGGCCAGATTAATACTTTTTGGCCTGATTGTTTTGTACTCTATAGGGCAGGTTAAACAACTCCAACAATAATAGTAAGAGCTTCCATTTATTGAGAACCTATAAGATGATATTATTATCTTTAATATGCATAATAACTTTGCATTTCAATATAAGAAAATCTAGGTTCCTAAGAAAATCTGGATGTTCTAAATAACTTGCTCATGGTCACATAGCAAGTGGTTGAGCTGGGATAGAAACCCAGCATGGCTCCAAAGTTTACTCTTAGGGCCCTGACTTTCTTTACTGTATCATGTTTTCTTTCACAAATAGGTAACTTTGCAAAATTCTTCTTATGTGGTTGCCTTACTCCTAATTCCTTCCTGCTGTGTGCATTATCATTTTCCTGCTTAATCTATACATACTGCTTATTTTACTTTTCAAATTCCTCCTGTTTTTTAGGCTTCAGTATAAACTTCACCTTTTAGAGACAGTCTCTTCCTACTCCATTCTTTCTCACTCATACATAACACAAACATTGACATTGCCTGAAATCCTCTTGCAATTAATATCTGTGCCACACATTTTGGAGCCCTATTTTCTAATTATTTTGTGAAAATTTTATTTTTTGAATAAGATTATGAACTAAAAATGTTGATAACTATGACCATTAACAGGTTTTTATTTTCCTGAAATTCTAGTAATGACCAGCACATAAATAATTTCCGTGGATACAAATTTGAACGGCTGAGAAATAATTTAAAATCTAAATATAATATATTCTTGCCATTTTGATAAATTCTAAACATGCCTTCTTATCTTTTTAGTATATTTGCTGTGTTTTTCCTCAGTGATTAGATGTATTCTTTTTCTATTAGTTCTAAGACTCCTTTCCTCCCTCCCTTCCCCTCTCTGTTCCTACTGCCTTTCCTTCCTTTCTTTCTGTTGTATTTTAAGAAATATTTTATACCAGTGTTTCAAAATAATATGGTTGTCTTGGTTACAAGAAAATAATTTACTGAAGTGTATTTGTTCATTAATTGTCTCTTTCCATGCTTTTCACTGTATATAATTTGGAGTAAAATGAACAAATTGTTTGAAAGATCTTTTTTTTTCCTGCAAAGTGTAATGGGAAGTAGTCAAGAGGAAATGATCTTCTTGATTATGAAAAATCAATGTTTTAATAAATGCTACCTTGAGTTTTAGAAACTTATCCTATACATTTGTAGCAATACCATAATTTTTATGAAAAAATAGCCATTGGAATAATTTGAAATGAAGGATTAGGAATTAGAATTTGAGTTCCTTTAATGACTATTCTGATAAAAGTCTATTTAGGTATTTAGTTTATGCTACATACACTTCCTATTTGAAATAAGACCTGGAGTTACTACTTTAAAAACAAAATTGTGGTTTGTTTCTAACCAATTTTGTTCTATATTAACAGAACAAATGTACTTTGAAGTACCACTACCTCATGTGGATATTGTGCTATGCCCTTTACAATTTATAAGAATTCAGCACAGGGTCCCCATTCATTTATGCTTATAAATAAATTCTATTTATAAGAATTCATTCCCCGGTTCCCCATTAGACACACTTGTTTGAAGAAAATCCCCCAAATACCAATACCCAGGCTCCATTATAGAGCATTTAATTTTGGGGGATGAGGCCTGGTCATAGGTATTTTTAAAAAGTGCTCCTGTCGTTTCTACAGCCTGAGTTAATAACAACTATATTATGTCAGAAAGCCTTTGTGTTATTCATCTTGACATTTATTTATCAATCTTTTGTTTTATTTGGATTATTCCTTTTCATATGAGGCAAAAATATAAATTTCTTTTAAATGACTTTATACTGTTTCACAATGAAATTGTGTTCCCATTGGAATCATTAGAGTGAACTATTTTTTTCCTTCTACCCCTTATAAGGTCCAAGAAACTGGAGACATCGTAATTTCAAATGCATATGTGGATCTTACGTCAACATCTGATATTTCAGCTAAGACACCCTCTGAAGTAGGTTATAAAAACTGGTATCCAAGTCACTTCCTTATTTATGAATTTCAGTTAAGATCACTTTAAGACTTTTCAGGCTACTTTAGAAAATCAAGAGCTATGAAACAATTCTTAATTCTTAAAGTGAAGGACATTAATTCAAAATTGCTTGGAATAAACAGAATACTTTGACAACTTATGAATTTATAAAAGAATTTTTGCAGGATACTGGGATATTTTGGAAGAGAAAATAATTAATTTTCTAGTTTTACGGTAAATAAATCACTTGTTTAATGAGAAATCTTAAGCAAACAGTATTTTGGAGAAAAATAGACTAAAAAGTTAAATATCCTGGCTGGGCTCAGTGGCTCACACCTGTAGTCTTAGCACTTTGGGAGGCTAACGCAGGAGACTTGCTTATGGCCAGGAGTTTGAGACCAGCCTAGGCAACATAGCAAGACCCTGTCTCTACAAAAAATAGAAAAATTAGCCAGGCATGGTGCCATGACAGCTACTCAAGAAGCTGAGGCAGAAGGATTGCTTGAGCCCAGGAGTGAGGTTGCAGTGAACTATGATGACTGCACTCTAGACTGAGCAACAGAGTGAGACCCTGTCTCAAAAAAAAAAAAAAAAAAAGTTAAATATCCTGTACCTTTTTCTTTTTTTTCTTGATTAAAAGATTTCTGTAAAGCTTCATAAACAAATATAAATACAATAGCATGTATTATTTATTAAAACATTTGTGTTTTTTATTAACGTGCTGAGATTTTTGATAAAAATGTTTA
Source organism: Varecia variegata (assembly GCA_028533085.1). Classification (NCBI taxonomy): domain Eukaryota; kingdom Metazoa; phylum Chordata; class Mammalia; order Primates; family Lemuridae; genus Varecia; species Varecia variegata. The sequence continues at coordinate 100,226,363 of CM052439.1, read as the reverse complement.
TATTCTGTCTCTGAAATATTAACTTTGTAATGTTGAAGTTTTTATAACCATGATCTTTAATTGTCTGTGGTAAACTATATTGTCATGTGACTGAAAATTAAAATCCCTTAAGTGTAATTAATGTAAGATCAAAAACTTAAGAAGTATTAGAGCTAGAAAGAAATTTAGACTTTGTACAATTTTAGTCCCATTTTATAAATAAAAAAATGAGACCACAAAAATTGATTGATTTTTCTGGTATCTTCCTGAACTTAACTTTGGCATAGGTTGTCTACTTTACTTATACATATTATTTACAATTTAGTTTACTTTTACAATATTATTTCTGAATTCTGATAAAAGTAAAACCCTCTTATTAAGAGGACTGATATTCTGGAATAATGACGTATATAAATATATGGAAAGTATGAAAGAAGCCTAGCATGAAAAAAACTAGCTTAACTACCCTATTTATGTGCATATTTTTTTAAAAAAAATCAGTTTTGTTACACATATATTTTGTAATCATTTTTCCCCTTGAGTTATTTTTATAGAACTTTTAAAATTTTTCTCTTTTTCTAGGGTGGGGAGCTTCAGAGTACCTTTGTATTTGAGGAAATATCTCGCCGCCTTAAGGATATTGGGCGTGAGGTGGTAAAGAAAGTCAATGCTGTATTTGAGTGGCATATCACTAAAGGTGGAAATATTGCAACTAAGTGGAGTAAGTCATATCTCTGATTTTATAATCTTCTAAGGCAATTCTTAGTAATAAAGTATCTTTGTTATATTAAAGACTCTCTCTTTTAAGGTAGATAAATCTTACCTTCTTAGGTAAGTTTTTTCTATGGGAATGAACAGGTTTCGGGACACGCAAAGGCATGTATTTTTTTTTTTTTAAAGAGATCTAGGGAATCAGTTAAAAATGAAAATATCTGTTTTAAGATTTTTATTGTAATATCTGAAATCAGTACTTTTAAACAGTCAGCTGTGTGCTTCTTTAGCTAATTTTCAACTTCTAAAAAATAAAACAAGTTCATTAGGTCAAAAGAAATATTTTTAAGTCATTATATTTGACAGTTATAAAGTTATTTTCTTCATACCCAAATAATAATTTGGATTATTTTAATTATCAGTATAAAATCATAATTATTTTCTTGACATAGATAAATTGCAGTCAAAGGTGCTTATTTATCTTGTCTAGGGAAGTTATTTATTAGAGTGCCATGTTAGCAAGCTGGCTAGGCACACAATATAAACCAACTTACTGCAGAAAAAAAGCAGTCATATTTCGTTTCACTAAGATGGAGGTCCAAAAGGACCCTGGTACCATTTTATGAAGAAAGAAATTAGAGGATAACAAGAATAAAGGAAAAAAAATCTTACCAGATCTTTTGCATGGGCTGTGTAACTCATATCCTTAATCATGGCACAAACTTTCATTTATAGAGTATTCTTTATTTATAGAGTATTCTAAGCTTACCTTTGTTTTAGAGAAGTCTAACCTATAGAGTTATTGGAGAAATACAGTGTACCAGTGAAGATTTGCTGAAACTTTCTGATTTTTCATGCTTTTCTACCTGAAAGTCCCAAGGGATGAAATTCTTTCACTTTTAGTCAAGCGGCTGTGGTTCCCCTGAATTTGCCTTTTAAATATAGGACAAGAAGCGTCCAGGATACTTTTTAGCTCAAAGGATTCTTCTCTTCCTTTATAATTGTGAGACATAATGTGATCCTTTGTAGTTTAGGTTGTCTAAGAGCCTCTTGAATGCTGTGGGACTCCTGGAGGAGGCCTGTAATTGGCTTATACTGTAGGACCATCTAAACTTTTAGGCCCAGCTCCAGACTGATTGTGATCCTTCTCTGGGGATAGTGGACTTGTATTATATGTAGTGTACTATGATGATGCCTGAAAGCAGGACCTGTAGGCTGCTTCTGAAAGCCTTACAACAGGTGGATTGAACCATCTTTTTCACTCAGTGTGTACTTCATACCTTGCAGGTAATGTGTCTGCACAAATTTTTTTTAAGAAAAAATGTAGGCCGGGTGCGGTGGCTCACGCCTGTAATCCTAGCACTTGGGAGGCCGAGGCGGACGGATCGTTTGAGCTCAGGAGTTCGAGACCAGCCTTAGCAAGAGCGAGACCCCGTCTCTACTAAAAATAGAAAGAAATTATCTGGCCCACTAAAAATATATAGAAAAAAAAAATTAGCCAGGCATAGTGGCGCATGCCTGTAGTCCCAGCTACTCGGGAGGCTGAGGCAGTAGGATTGCTTGAGCCCAGGAGTGTGAGGTTGCTGTGAGCTAGGAGGATGCCATGGCACTCACTCTAGCCCGGGCAACAGAGTGAGACTCTGTCTCAAAAAAAAAAAAAAAGAAAAAATGTATAGGTTTGAGTTTTTACTTGTGTAGCAGAAACTAATATTTTACAGATTTCTATTATTTTTATTACTTTAAGTGTCTTGGAAACCAGATTGTTTTGTTACATATTACAAACAATAGAATCACTACATATGCTCTCTTAGACTACAAAATTAAAATGTATCTAAATCAACTGAATCTTTTTGAAACAATCTTCTATTAGATATTCCTAGAAAATATTTTGACTTTTTTTTCAGGTGGTTTTAGTTCAGTATAAACAACTTTCTTTTAAATATAACATTTGTTGTTCCTTTTAGGTAGTGTATGTTTATTATATAAAATTTGGTCTATAAAGCATACAGAAGAAAATATTGATGTATAATCTTACTACCCACAGTTAATCTCTTGGTGTTTGTTCTTCTTGACATTTTGGCTTACAGAAAGTTAATTCAGAAGGAGAATAAAGGAAGGAAAAATGTAATATGTGTTTATTCTCTGAAATTTTAAAGTACCTAATTTTTAAAGAAGTAACTTCATAGATTAATAATGTATATGTAGGTGTCATCTCCTCCCTCCCTTCTTCCCTTCCTTCCTTCCGTCCTCCCTCCCTCCCTTCTTCCCTTTCTATTTTCCTTCTATCTATCCATGATAGAATTCAACTTTTTCCCTATGGATGAAAGTATGTATATTAGAAATTGAGTTATAAAGCACAGACTTTTTGAGGATACTGGTGAAGGAGAGAAGTGAGATCTACGAGAATGAAAAAAGGCACTAGAACTCTGTGTTTTAAAGTTGATAGAATAAAACTGTGTAGGGATTTATAAAGTATACAAATGATTCACTCTAGGCAAATGGGATTTCCTTCAATATAGTGTGTATAACCAACTAAGATTTTCCTCTTATTTTGGTGGTACTTTCCTTGCAGACAATATTTGAAAATGTGCTTACATTTAAAAATTACCTTTAACCTAGGAAAAGAATTTCCCCCTCCCCCTTCTGTTTCCCCTGGAAAAATGGGTATATTGGAATCCTGTTAATTGCTACTTATTATTGATACCTTGCGGCTTTTGTTTGCTTTCTCCCCCTTTTTTTTCAGGTTCTTATTTATCAAAACTGACAATCAAATTGGATCTTAAGGCTTTCTCTGAAAGGATTCACCATTCTCTTTGGTTGTCTGCCTGGCTCTGTTATTTGATTTGATTCTCAGCTGTGTAACTGTTTCTATTTCTGGTTCTTGTTTTCTCCATCTTTGTGTCACTGAGCTAAATCATAGTCACTGGCAGCCACAGAAACTATCTAAGACTTTTGACTTAAGGTATCTTAGAAGATGATTCTATGTTGGCGTTTCTGTTTTGCATCATCGTGCTTAATGACATAAAATAAATGATTAAATACTTTGGCTTAGCAAATACCTAATTTTTTTTCATAAGCAGTTTTTAAAATGTTTTGCTAAACTCTTAATTATCCAATATTTTGTATTTTAAAGTGTTGTTAAGTTGTCCCAACCTTGTTCAAATCATGGCAGACTAGAACCTGGTTATAGAGAACAGGGCTGAGCACCTCGGTTCACCGTGGCTGGGTTCAGGTGTCACTGGTATTGCTCAGGTGACTGATCTTGAGCAAGTCTGGGAACTGAGGAGCTTGGGCTCAGTAGCCTGGAAGGAATGTTCCAATCTAAAGATCCTGGGCCATGCCAATCTTCCCTATTCCCTCTCCCAGTCTGCCATGCACACAGCAATGACAAAAACAACACATCTCTGGGTAGAGAGAGAGAGAGTGTGTGTGTGTGTGTGTGTGTTTCAAACTGAATTTGTCTGGGTTTAGAGAGAATTAGGAGGTTTATGATGTCAGTGCCAGGTCAGTGTTGGTTTTGGCTGTGGAAGAGGAGGAGTCATAACTGTGTCTTTTGAGATTGGTCCCCTCTGAGTCCTATCATGCATGGAGATCTAGGAGCAGGAGGGCTGCTCGGGTGAGGGACAGTGTGGCGTTGCTGGGCTGCTTTGATCTGAGAGAGGCTAGAGAGCCCTTCCTTCTCTTTGTGTACCAAGAGGGTGGACCTGAGAGGTGTAGCCTCCTGGTCTACATAGGAAGTCAGAGGGAGGGCCTCACTGAGGCGCTTTTAGGAAGGAAGCCATTATCTTCTTGGAATGCTCACTTGTACCTTCTTATTTCTGCCTCTGGGGACAATATTTTGATAATGAAGTATAATTTTAGAATTAATTAATAAAAGCATTATGATTCATAGATAGTGCTTCCTTAAGTATATAGCTAGAGGTCACAATTAAGCCTATCTTTCTTATTTCATTATTAATATCTAACACTTGTTCTTGCTATTATAACAGATATTAATAATGAAATTCTGTTGTCTATGTCTTTTTATTACTCTAAAATGGAATTGAATGTCTGGACATATTTGAATACTTTTTTCCAATCTCCTTCAGGTGTTTTGTACTTTTGAATAAATGTTATCCTTTGACTTTTTATTTTTCTAGGGTTTCTTTGATTAGGTTGAAAAGGTAAAAATGGACAGGAGGTGGAGAAATGTCTCTGAATTCCTTTTGAGCAGAGTCTGTTGCTTGTCATAGTCATTTTACTGTATTACGGTCATTTATATACTAATTGTATGTTTTCTCTCACTTGGCCTTAGGTTTAACCTTGAGAAATTATGGCTTAACCTTAACTTGTCTATTTCCAGCTTCTACTATGGTCTATAACACATATTAATTAGCCTGATTCTGTACATGTTGAATAAGTGCTAAAAGCCATGTAGAAAGGATAGTTTTAGATGGAACAGTATGGATGCCTTTTTAAAAAAGTATGAAATTGATGCCTTACCTTCTATTAAAATAATAGGTTTATTTTTTGGATAGTGACATTTTTATTTAGTATGAGTGAAATATGCAGGAACAGTGATACCATTGAAACATTTTATAATTAACCAACATATTTTATGGTATTTTTTACTATTAATTCCTAAAAAGCAGCCTAAAGTTGTTGTAGTAAACCCTTTGGATCCTATTCTATTGTTCTAAGCAACAGTAAAAATTCAGAGAAAATGAAAGATGACATAAAGGCATAAAGAAGATAAAGAATCAAAGGCTTTATGTGGCCTACAGAATAGTCTGCTCCTGAAAATTAAAACATAGTTACTCTTATCTGAAACTCTGGGAACCAAAAAGCTCTAAAAATGAAAAGTTTTTTTCTCATAACTCACTGGTGGCAAAACCTGACCTGAACTTACATGATGCTGTTAATTGTCTTTAACACATCTATTGTGAATTAGTCGAGTATAGAAATAATATATTTGTTTATAGAGTGTTGCACCATTGGTGATTTTTTCTAATATATCATATGTATTTTATGTATCATATTTCCTTCCTGAAATCTAATTCTATGCTCCAAAACACACCCAGCCTGAAGCACTTCACATGAGGAATTGTGTATCTGTACATGTATATAAATAATGGCAAATTTTTTTTGCCATTTGTGTTACAGAACACAAGTGATAAGAGACATGGAAAAGGTGCTCTTGGCTTTCAGAGAATGAGAGGATTGGTTCATTCGACAAATATTTGAGTATTTAATGATGTACCAAGTTCTCTGCTAGGTGGGACACTGTAATACGAAAGTACAGGATGGCATGTTTATCCATGGCCGTGAATATTAGAAGCAGTAAGTTAGGAAAGTTGAAATACTAGGACTGAGGAAACAAAGGTTGTTGCATTGCAGAATAAAAGGAAGACCTAAATTAAGGTAATCATAATAACAGAGGGGAGAGGGCCTACACAGAACATAGAATTGACAGACTTGGCTACTGACTATGCCTGAAAAACAGGAGAAATGAGAAAGAGTCAAAACTCAGAACTAACGCTGAGGCTTTGAGCCTATGTGCTTGAGGATGTGGAAGTGCAAAACAGGGGAGAGGAGGGAGGTTTAGGAGAGAAGATGATGAGCTGTGGTGCCAAAACTGTAGTTGACCAAGATCTCTGGACTAGACTGTAGAAACTGTGGGCTGGAACTTAAGAGGTAAATTCACAGCCGGAGGCAGAGAGTTGGAAACCATATTTGAGGAATTAGCGGGTGAAACTGAGAACATTAGCTTTGCCACCTTGCTTCATGGCGGGCAGGAAGAAAATGGAAGGAGGATCTTTACTGGTCCTAGAGGATTACCTGCCTGCTGTTCCTGTTCACTTTATAGAATAATGGTTGTTCTAGTATTTCCATTTGTCTATAAACAAAACGAACATTTTAGAATTTGGCTCACAGGTTTTGAATATGCAATTTATTATAAATGCAGGCAAAAACACAATCCCATGCTTCCAAAATAGGAATCTGTTTGTTGTTCAAATGTGTCTAATAACTATAAAATAGCCATGCTACTAAACTTTTTACAAAGATTTATTTCCATGTGCTAAATATAATGTTGCTGAGCAAAAATATGTTTTGTTTTCCTTAGGATGATAGGTTTAAGCTGGTTGACATTGAACAATTTGGTTGTTTTCCTACTAAATTTAAATTTGGTTTCCTTTCACATATTTGGAATGTTTTCCAGTATAGGGATATAAGTGGAATTTACATTTACGTAGTAAGATTATACAAATACTATGTATTTTTTTGAATATTGTTAAGTAATAAAATGAGTTGGATTTTAAAAAAATACATACTGTAATTAATTGTGTAGTGCTAAGTCTACATATCTGCACTAATTCCACGTGTGCTATATGACAGTGACTGGATGGGGATGTTCTTTGAATGTTAGAGGTCATCTGTTTTGAATCTTAGAAATCTGCTGCAGTATGGAAGCACGTATGGAGATTTGGGAAATGGCATTTTTTCAGATCAGAATACATTCATTTGTGAGGATACCTTGTGATCATTGGAACCTTTCAGCTCTGGGGTTGGTGCTCATCTTCTAGCGGTCAAACCAGATTGCCCTTTAGGTTTCTCAACTTGGATATAAGCTAAATCTTAAGGGTCTTGGTTCCAGATTTTGGATTGGGATCCAAATGACTATCTTATGCATTCGTAGAAGTCTTGAAAGTTGACCTTTGAAAAGAAATATGGTCTCCAGTCAGGGATGGGGGCCTGTTTGTTGGAGAGGTGTCTGCTTTAGGGTCACTCTCTATTCCTTAGTAACAATAACTGCTTTCTTTCCATCTTACCAGCAGTAGCTCCTGATTGCTTGCTTGTGTGCATTTACTCTTCAGAAGTACACACAAAAGCACCTTTTAAAAATCGCATAAAACAGTTGTGGCTTTCCATTTTCCAGGTGTGTTATTTACCTTAATAACATATTTTTGTATTTTTTGTTTGAAATAATTTTAACTAACAGAAAAGTTTCAAAAATAGTACAGAGAACTTATGTCTGTCCTTCACTCAATTTCCCCAAATTGTTAAAGTTTTTATCCCATTTTCTTTTCATCATGTTATTTTTTTTTTCTGAAGCATTTGAGTAACTTGTGGACATGAGTCCCTTTATCCCAAAAAGGCTACTTTACTAGGATTTTCTAAGAACAAAGACATTCTCTTAATCTATTCCTAGAACAATTATCAATATCAGGAAATTAACATTGATTTGGTACTATTATATATCTACAGACCTTATTAATATTTCACTAATTATCCCAATAATGTCCTTTATAGCAAAAGAATAATAATGGTAACAGTAACAATAATAGAAATGAAGAAAGAAAAAGAACTGAGAAGGGTCCAGTCTGAGATCATACATTGCATTTAATTGTTAGATCTCTTCAGTGTGCTTTAATCTGCATGAGTCTTCAATCTGTCTGTTTTTTGTGAGCTTGACATATTGAAAGACTGTAGAGGCCAGCTATTTTGTAGAATGTTCCTCAGTTTATATTTATTTGATTTTTTTTTTTCATGATTAGATTTAGATTATCATTTTTGGCAGGAATAGCACATAAGTATTGTGTCCTTCTTGGTGTGATTTATTTTTTTTTTTTTTACTGATGCAAAATGTTTATTCCAAGTTAGTTATTTTATGCAGTAGTTTTCCCCTTCAACAGACCTGTGATAACCACATCTTTTAAATCTATAAATAATGTTATCAAAATAATCTTAATCTTTGAAATCTCACAAAAATTTGTATTTTACAATCCACCCTGAATATCAAGGCTGCAAGAATAACACAACATTTCTTATATTCAAATATTTTACAGAGGTACCCAAAAAGGAAAAAGAAAAAAAACAAAACAAAACAAAACAAAAAACCACATATGCTTGGTTAAGGGCTAAAGTTACCCTAGCAGCCAAAAATAAAATAAAATATCCAAATTATTAGCATTAATTTAATACAATTATAACTTCAATAGTCACTTTGTCATTGACAATGATTGCTTGAGCACAGGGGTGAGTGCCCCAAGGGCTGGTCGTAGAAGCTGTTGCTGCAGACCAGTGTCTCCTCTCTGCACCGTCAGCTCCCACCTGTGCATCGCCCCATAAGTACTGTGTGTGTGTGTGTGTGTGTGTGTGTGTATTTTAAAAGTCTTTCCCACCACACAAACTTCTCTATTAAGCAGATAACAGGGAAGAACAAAAGCTAAACAAGCCAATCGATCTCTCTTTGGGATATGCTTATTTCCCTTGTGCATGAAGTATTCAATAACATAAGAAAAAGAAAAGAACAATTTCTTTTGTATACTCCCTAAACAGAGTTTACTGGGTCAGATTTAACTGCTCGAGCATTTATACGCCTACTTCCAGGCATCGTCATCTGATGTTTCACTGCTACTGGTTTC
>CM052439.1:100170735-100208246 GCA_028533085.1 Varecia variegata | reverse complement strand
TATAGACACTTGGAACTATGGATGATGATTTGTTCCCATTTGCATGGTGAGATCCTGGTGAGGTGAATGCAGCAGAGAAGGCAGCAGCAGGATCCTCTTTGGAAACTTTTTTGATAACTAGCATTTTGGAGGGTTGCTTGGCACTAGGTGGGTTTTCCCACACTCCAGAAGGGGTCCCAAAAGGTCTGCATGGCTGATTTTGTTTACCAGCTTCTGGATTCAAAGAAGGAAAGTCGTCTTCTTCAAACTGCAGCTTTTCCACCTTGTCTTCTTTCTTTTCTTCCCTAATCTCTGTGGGTGGCCTTTCCTGAAAGGAACAGCACATAAGTATTGTGTCCTTCTTGGTGTGATTTTTTTTTTTTAATCTAAGTTTTTCCTTTGTTGTTGATATTATTATTATTATTATTACATTTTCTTTTTTTGGCAGAGATCCTTCTTTTGTGTGATTTTCTTATCATCCATGTAACAAATAATTCCTAAGTACTTTCTCTTTAAGGAAGTGCAGGGGATGTGGAGATACGACATGTCTGTACCAGAAAAGACCTTCTAATCTTTTTTTTTTCTTCTTATTTCAGGATATTATGGGGGTATAAACATTTTGGTTACATGTTATGACTTTGCCTCACCCAAGCCAGGATTAGAGGCGTGCCCTTCCCCCATACAATCCTCATTGTCTAATCTTAAGGGAAAGCCGCATAAACAAAAATAGCTCCTTCTTTCTCCTATAGTAGCCCTTTTGTAAGTTACATAGCCCAAGACCTTCACAGATTCTCAAGTTTTCAAATGCCGTATTCTCATCTGTTACCTCACTCCTCCCCCATTAAATTCTGGAAAGTATAACAAATCGTTATGAACTCTTTCAAAACCTTAATGATTATATAAATATAGAGCTAAAGTCGTTAATAAAATATTATTGGATATTTAAAATACATTCTGCCACTAAAAGAAAATGAATACAATCTATTTCTTCATCTTTATAGTAAGATTAGCCATGTATTTACAGGTGATATAAACTCAAGGTGATGGTGGTAGATGATTCTCCCATAGGAGACATGGCGTAGACCATGACCTGAGCCTCTACAGAATTGCAAGTTCCCTCCTTTACCCCAAATTTCTGTATTCTTGTATTTTTATAAATGATGGATAAGGTATAATCTATAGATAGAATAATTACCACATCATATTGGAAACTATAAAAATGTCTGCATTTTGACTGGTTTATTTTACCCTTATATTGTGAGGAAAAGATGATATGAATTGGTTTCTTCCTGTTTTTGCCAGCCATGGACTTGAAAAATGATTCTGGAAAAGTGTACCAAGGTCCTGCAAAAGGCTCTGCTGATACAACCATCATACTTTCCGATGAAGATTTCATGGAGGTAGTCCTGGGCAAGCTTGACCCTCAGAAGGTAACAATCTCAAAATGTTCATTTATTCATCATCATTGCTTCTTATTTGACAATTGCAGTTTTTGAGCTGATTCCTAAATTCTGTTGTATAAGACAGATTCCTTACAACTCTGAAAAAGACATAATTGGTACCAATATTCTGGTTCACAGATCATATTTTTTTTAATGGAGTTTCAGCTGACACTTTTTAAAACTGAATTTTTGGGTGAAATTCTTCAGTGTACAGTAAAATAATATAAAGCCCACATCTAGGCTTTTTAATGTATTCTGTCATTTGTTCAAAGGTAAAAAACCATATGATATTAGTATATATTGCATAAAATTAGACATTCATTCCCAATTTATAAGATTAAGAACTAACTCATTGAAAATTGAAATGGATATTTTAACATAGCAGCCAGAATCTTACTTAAGATGAAACATTTAGAGGTATTTCAGTGGAAAATTATGATTAAGATAAGAGTGCCTTCTCTGACTGTTTTAAGTTAATATTTTTTAAATTTTTTTTTTGAGACAGAGTCTCACTCTGTTGCCCAGACTACAGTGCTGTGGTGTCAGCCTAGCTCACAGCAACCTCAAACTACTGGGCTCAAGTAATCCTCTTGCCTCACCCTCCCAAGTAGCTGGGACTACAGGCATGTGTCACCATGCCTGGCTAATTTTTCTTATGTATTTTTAGTTGTCCAGCTAATTTCTGTCTATTTTTAGTAGAGACACGGGGGTTTCACTCTTGCTCAGGCTGGTTTTGAACTCCCAACCTCTAGCGATCCTCCCTCCTCGGCCTCCCAGAGTGCTAGGATTACAGGCCTGAGCCACTGTGCCCGGCCCACTATTAGTTAATATTATTCTGAAACTTTCAACCAATCCACAAACACACAAAATTAATTGATGTTGCAATTTGAATGGAGAAGAAAAATTTATTATTTTCAATTCATGATTATGTAGCTAGAAATCCCAAGAGAATTGTGTTTTAGAATGAAGGAATTCAAACAAGTGGTTGAATGCACAGATGTTTAAAAATAGCTTTTACATATTAATAGAAGCAAAACCAACTAGAAGATATAATGAAATAACTTTGTTTATAGGTACAATCCAAAGTACAAAGTATTAGTGACTACTCTAACAAGAAAAGCACAGTGCTTATTTCAAGAAAACTATACAACTTTACAAGGAATGAAGTAATTTAAATAAATGAAGAAATATACTATTTTTCTAGATAGAAAGACTAATTTATATGATTTGGGGGCGACGGGGGTGGGGGCGGGGATGGGTGTATACCTACAGGAGGAGTGCGATGTGCACTGTCTGGGGAATGGACACGCTTGAGGCTCGGACTCGGGGGATTGGGAGGGACATGGGCAATATATCTATGCAGAACTTTTGTACCCCCATAATAAGCTGAAATAAAAAAAAATTAAAAAAAAAAAAAAAAAAAAAGAATTGTAAAGTAGTATAGTGGTTAAAAATATGGTCTTTGGCATCAGATAAATCTATTTGAATCTTTTGTCACTTAATCTCAAAGCCTCAATTTTCTCATTTGTAAAATGAATATAATAATTGTAATGATCCCAAAGGATTACTATGAGAATTCAGTATGATAACATATGTGGAGAGCTTGTTACAGTGCTTAGCACCCAGTGAGCCCTGTGTTTATTCCTTCCCGGGAGTTTCTTTAGTTCTTACTCTGACTCAGGTTCTAGGTATTGGCTAAACAGGGCTATGCCTCTACTGTGTGGAGCGTAGTTCTAGAGTACTAATAGAAAAGAAATATAATTTCAGTTATGAAGAAAAATAAGGCAAACTTACTGTGTAAAGGGTCACATAGTAAATATTCTAGGCTTTGTGGGCAAGGTGGTCTCTTACAGCTATTTAACTTTGCCATTGTAGCATTAAAGTAGCCATAGCTAATATGTAAACAATTGGGTATGACTGTTCCCATAAAACTTCATTTATAAAAACAGGCAGCAGACTAGATCTGGCTCTCAGATTGTAGTTTGCCAGCACTTGGGTTAGTGTGACAGGGTAGTGGAACTATTATAGACAGGTTTAAAATACCTGAAAAGGTCTTAGAGAGACTTGAACATAGTAAGGGAATGAGCCATGAAGCTAAGGAAATAATTAGGACAAAGGCTTCAGGCAGGAGTAACTTGGCTTATCCGAGTATAACTGAGACCAATGGAACAATGGGGAGAGTGGTAAGAGGTGAGATGGGAAAGGCAGGGGCTAGATCGCACAGGACCTTGAAGATCTTGGCAATAGATCTTACTGCGTGTGATATGAAGCCATTGAGCTATCTGACATCTCTCAGATTTCAGTGTCTCACTTGGTCTTTGCTGAGCTCCATAGTGATATAACGACCTCTCTACTTGACCTCTCTGGTGAGAATCTTACTGACATCTCAAACTTCCTATGTCCAATATAGAACTTGAGATTTAATTTTCTCCCCAGTCTCTTCCTTCTCAGTAAGTGGCACCATCTACCCAAATTAATAAGCCCGGACATGTAAGACTTTTCATAGGTTCCTTCTATCCCTCTATATCCTTTTTGTCCTTACTCCTGCCTGACCTTTCTCCAGAGTATGTCTTGAATTCATCTTATTCTCTTCATCTCTAGAGATACCACCATGATATAAGCCTCCATCATTTCTCACCTGGCTTACGACAACAGCTTCTTGACTGGTCTGTCTTCTTCCAGCCCTGCCTCTCCCATCTCATCTCTTCTCCACACAGGACACTTTAAAAATGTAAATCAGATAGTAGTTCATCCCACCTGAGAAAAACTTCTAAGATTTCCTTTTGCACTTGGACAAAATCCAATCTATTTGTTACCATGTCAGATGTGATACTTCCCTTGCTCATCTTTCCAGCGTCATCCCACACCGTTTGCCTCATCACCTATAATGCTAATTCTCATTACTTTGTCCTTTTTCTCAGTTCCTTTCCTTCAGCTTTTACTCCTTCAGTGTCTATATGTTTTTCTTTTCTGGAATCCGCCCACCCTAGCTTTTTGCATGACTGGCTTCATTTCATCCAAAGTAGTTCTGTCACCAGTGTAAAGGTTCTTGCTAATGTCATAGAAAGGAATTTCAGGACGCGCATACAACCAAACAATAGTGACAAGTTTATTGAGTGAAAGTGGACAGGCTTGTGCAGAAGCAAATGTACACTCCCAAGAAAGGGAGTGGGCAGGCTCGAGAAGAACAACTGCCCGAACCCTGAGCGGTTGCTGTTTTTATTTGTTGAAGTCAAAGAAGGCTGGGCGGTCAGGGGAACTCATGATTCCGCTGTTTTTCCCACAGAGGGGGTCAAAACCACAATGTTAACTTATTACAGTTGTGATATATTGGGGGAAGGTCACTTTGTACCTGTGCAATGCTGGGAAGTTAATGGCTCTTTTCTTCTCCTCAGGTCTGTTCGTTAAGGGCTGCTTGTTCGAGCCAGTTGACTAACTTTTTTGTTCCTCCTCCCTTGCTCATACCTGACTACTTTAACAGTTCCTTCCTGTTATATTCTAATAGCATCCTGTTTTCTCCTTCATAGCATTTTTTGTTTTGTTTTTGAGACAGAGTCTCACTCTGTTGCACAGGCTGGAGTGCAGTGGCGTGATCACAGCTCACTTGTAGCCTCAAACTCCTCAGCTCAAGTGATCCTCCTACTTCAGCCTCCCAAATAGCTAGGAACTACAGGCACACACCACCACACCTGGCTAACTTTTTGTTTTTTATAGAGGCAGGGTCTTACTATGTTGCCCAGGCTAGCTGGCCTCAAGCGATCCTCCTGCCTCATCCTCCCAAAGTGCTAGGATTAGAGGCATCAGCCACTGTGCCTGGCCCTTCATAGCATTTATAACAGGCCTTAATTATTTGTTTACATTTTATTTTTTGAGTCCCGTACTTTAATGTTAGCTCCATGAGAATAGGGACAGATGTCTATTCTCTAGCCTAGAATATTGCCTAGCATACTGTAGAACTCAGTTAATACTTGAGTTGATTAAAGCAAGTGTAGAAGTTAGGAACACCAGCTAATGGCAGTAGTTCATTCTGTGTAGAAGTTAGAAACTTCTGCATGTCAGACGCCATAAAATATTCCCATAAACATGGGGAAGAAAATAAAGAAGACGATGAAACATAGTATGTTGGTATCACTAATATATAAAAAGTTCTAGAAACCACTATGACCTCAGTAGAACAAGTGGATAAAAGATATAAACCAGTAATTAATGAAAGAGATAGAAATGACTAACATATGTAAGAAAGACTTAATTTTTCCCAGTATCCAAAAATGCAAATTAAAGCTGTAATTTTTGCCTCAAATTTTCAAAAATTAAGAAAATAGTAGTATTTTAAAGGTTGAGGTAAGAGAATTCACATGTACCTGGAGTGAATATAAAGTTGGTGTAGTTTTTCTGGAAAGTACAGTGCTCAAAGTTCCCGGACTTTTTTCCTTTATGGCAATTTATAATCTCGGTTTTTTTTGCATGGCACTCCCAGGCCAATCCAGATACCTAATGGTTCCTTTTAAGTAGTTAGGTCCAAACGAGTAGTGTTTTTGTGTTGTGTTCAACTGATATGACAGTATTTCCGTTGCAAATTTTAAACCTTCCACAGTGCCACCGTGAGTTTGCTGTGATGCCCCAGTGCATGGCATTGCCCAGTTTGGAAACCGTGGTGATACAGAAGTGTGGTGAAGAACTTAATGAATGTTATGATTCAGTAATTCTTCTTCTAGGGGTATAGCCTAAGAAAATATATAGGAAGAAAGATTTATATGTAAAATTCTGCTCAACAATAACCATCAAATGTTGATATTTACTTCAGATAATTAGGTGTTCTTATTTTAAGTTGTAATTCCCTCTCAGACTTTGGTACCCGGCAGGCTGGTCTAAGTCCTGATGCTTTCCCTGTAGGAGTTGCAGACCATCGTTTCAGTAACTGCACAGGAAAAGCAGTCTTAGTTTTCAAATTCCAGTCTCCTAGTTGAATGCCTAGCATTTGATCCTAATTGAATGAGTTCTCCCTTATTATTTCTGGGATAAAAAGGCTTTGCTTTTCCTCCAATTGATGAGGATTTGCTTCTGAGATTAAGTTTCTGCTAGTTAACATGTAGGAGGCATTGTTGAACAAAGATCACCTGAGTTTTAAGTCCTGGCCCTTATTACCTCTTGCTGGCTCTGTGGCCTTGGACAGGTTATTGAACCTCTGTTTTTCAGAGGTTCAATACTGCTCTGAACCTCAGTTTTCTCATCTCCCAGCTGGGGTAAGGACTTCTGATCGGTCAAATGCAAGTTGATGGCTGTGAATCTTAAGTGTGATTATATTTGTGGAGCTGCTTTATAATGCTAACTGTATATGGAGATTACTATTTTTTTCCCCATCTAGCTAAAAATCTAGGAGCTTTCTTTTACTTTATATTTTATATAAGCTATAAAAACTATGATTTGTTTTTATTTTGCTTATAGGTAATTCTCACTGAGGGAGATCGTAAGCAACTTGCTCAAATTTCTGTATCAAGTCTGATACAGAGGTAGTACAGAAGCTCTCAGTCTCTTAACATACCAGCCTTTTGTTTTGTAATAATGATGAGCTTAATATGTGCTTACCACATGTCAAACACTAAGCGGTACACATTATTTCATTTAACTCCCAAAACAAAGTTGTGTTACTTAGATACTGTCGTCATGCTTTCTTATAGCTAAGGAGACTGGAGCTCAGAGAGGTTACGTAATTTGTCCAAGTTCACCTTGCTAATAAGTGGCAAAGCCTGGAATACCCAGGCATTCTGATACCACAGCCATGATCTAGTCACCACAGAATGATATTATCTTATTTTGTCATTCTATGGCTTTCTATTTCATGAAGATGTAGTAAATATTTTTAATCTGCTTTTAAAAGTTCTGAATTGAATATTTTTTTGTTAGGAATACAGTATAGCATTTTATTCATATGATGTCAAATTCACGTGTAAGAACATAGAGTAAAGCCAGAAGTGCAGGTTGAAACAGAACTCCCAGATCTGTCAGTTCAGGTAAATTATTCTATGGTTTTCCAAGATATATAGAAAGCATCTTTTTTTCTTTTCATAGATATCTAAAAATATAGGTGCTATCTTTGTCATTATATTATCATTGCTAGATAAAAGTTGCCTTTGTTGGCCAGAATTATTAACTCAATTGTATTCAGCCTGAACAATGGTCTTTTTAAAAAAGAAATAAAACGTAACATGCTAACTGTTGGCACTCTTTTCCTCTCTTTCCAGGCATTCTTTAGTGGTAGGCTGAAGGCCAGAGGGAACATCATGCTGAGCCAGAAGCTTCAGATGATTCTTAAAGACTACGCCAAGCTCTGAAGGGCACACTGCACTATTAATAAAAATAGAATAATTAAATACTCTCTTCATCCAGATAAGATTATTCAGACATAATAAGATCGATTATTCTGCGAAAGTGATCAAAACTAAAATGCCAAGGAATTGCTTAACATTTCCAGATTTCAGATAACTTCAGACTTTCATTTTCTACTAATTTTTCATGTATCATTTTTATGAGGAACTGTATATAAGCTAGCACATAATTATCCTCTGTTCTTAGATCTGTATCTTCATAATAAAAACTTTTAACCCAGGTCGTTTCTTTAGATTTTGTGATAGCATTTATAAATTGAAAGAAAAATTAAATGAATAAAAGCTACTTTGATACTTTCTACACTTCATTTCTTTATTATTTTCTGTTCTCCAATTTATTAATACCCTGATGTTTTAACATGAATTTCCATATATGTACTCATTTTTCACATTTTGTTATAATAGTAGTTTGCTTTAAGACAAGAGAAAAGTCTTTGTGCTCCCACAGTTTCTTTCTTCTCCCTTTCCCTTTGCTGGAAATTCTTTACTTTGATACAGTGTTTATAAATCCACCAAGTATATAGCTTTCTTGCATAATCAGTAGTCTTCAGTCATAAAGATGGTCACTAGCAAGTACTGCTATATCACAATTTTCCCCCACATTTAGCTCAGAGGAAGTGTGCTAGAAAATGCTCTTTTGATGAATTGGCTGCAGAGGTGACCAGCAATAAGTGGATCTGGCAATAAGTTTCAATCATGTAGCACAACTGAGGAGACTGTGTGTGGGTGGCTGTTACAGGCTGGCTTCCCGGGGACGCTGACTTTGAGATGGAGACTTACAAGCAGGAAGCTGATTTGGGAGCGCTCTTCAGATATACACTTGTCAGGGGAAGCAGGGCTGGGGAGAGGGCAAGGGAGAAGTTAGGCTGCAATGCACTTACCACAAGGCTTCAACCCATCTCTGGGGGAGATCCGAAGCTCAGATTTGTCCCGAGGCAAGTAGTCATCGGTTATGAACCTGGGGCAAAGCAGCAGAGTGATTCCTGCAGTATGCTTGTAGTCAGCTGATATCTTCCCTGCAGCTGAGGGAGTATGTTCTTCAGTCCTGAACTGGGCTTTGGGGAGGTCAGTATAGTGTTTTATTTCAGGAAAGAAGAATGTAGATTGAGGGAAGTAGAGTTTAGGGACCAGGGGAGAAGATCTTAGAAATTTGAAATTGTAATACTTACAACAGTGATGGAACATAGTAGACCTTAATATGTTATTGTTGATTTAGTGAGTGAGCAGAATAAGTAGAAGGCATAGAAGAAAGTTAGATATTAGTAATTATGCCTTTGTCTCATGAATTCTGGATAGTAGAGGGATCCATTGTTTTGCCAATTGAATTTTTAAAAGAAGCAATAGCAATCTTTTAATGTTGATCTTTTATTGTACTAAATAGCTGTTGTTCCCATTAAGCTTGGAAAAGCTTAGTGTCCAAATATAAAAGCATATTAAATACCACCATTCATTAATGAAAGTGTTGATTATGTATCCTAGATGCTTAAAACTTATATTAAGGGAGTTATGTTTTAATTATTTATCCATCTCTGTCACTCTTAAAGGCCAGAGAGCCACTTGTATGCAGATTTGGCAGCTTCTTACTAGCCCTCATGCTCCTTAACCCTTGTGTAGTATTTTATGTTGTTGAATGCACCATCCTCCTTAACCCTTTACTTCTTTTTTAACTTCTAGTAAGAAATATATTAACTTCTTAATGACCATGTTAATCTCTCTGACTTCTATTAGTCTCTTGTGATTTCCTTTGACTACCAATGAAGTTCATTAGAGGCTCCAAGGTTTTTTTTTTTTTTTTTTTTTTTGTCTTCCAAACACCAAGTGGCACCAGGATGTCCTAAGTTTTTATTGGAAGCATGTTTAACATAGGCTTCCTCTCCCTGCACACGTAACAAATTCCAGACTCCTAGAAGGAAAGTAGCTGGTTAGCATAAGCCACATTGTTTGTACAAGCAATTAGGGTACATGGAGCCACTCACTGAGGGAATGGTGGGAAACTGCAAAATCTAAGTTCCCAGACACCAGCGAAAGGCCAACCTCAGAAGCGCACTTTTCTATGGGTAGCAGCAGTTCCAAGGCCTGCTTTGTTAGGTCTTTTCTATGATGATAGGATCAGCCCCACCCAAACCACATAGCTAAGAGCGAACCAGGTGTCACATCGGGAAATTTGGGGTATTGGGAAGCCAAATCACAAATGTCCACCCCAAGGCTCTTCAGCTCTCCTAAACTGCTTTTTTACCCTATCACCTGGTAAACTCTATATTTGTAAGCCTTCCAAGTTTGTCGCCTGTGTGAAAATGTTCTCAATCAACACTGGTGGAACAATCTCTCACTTCTCACAGAACTTTGGATAATTTTAAAGCAATCTGAGAGAGCTGATTTTTACATTAGAGAGAAATAGATTTGAAAAATTCTACCCCAACATTTTAACTTTTTCCTTTAGGTCAACAAATAAAACAGCAAAACTGCAAAGGATAATCCAATTCCACTGAGAAATTCTCAAGTTGAGAGACCTCAAAAGCTGACAGTTATGGGAAATGATTTGCTGAAGAGAAGAACATTTTAGGTCAATGTGGACTAAGCTATTTATGAGGAGAGAGGAGAGAAAATAACCTATTTTAAAGCCCATAAATAGCCAAAATAGAAAAATTACAAGTCTTAGCTAAAAATGAATCTAATATTATATTTATATGTAGTATATTGGCTGAAATTGCCCAGTTAGGTGATATGTAGACATCAGGCTTAACATAGCTTAAAAAAATAAAAAGATACCTGAGACAGTAAAATGTTGAGGCACTAAAATTCAAAATTTAACTCATATGAGATCTGTTTATAGCCTCTTCCAGAATCCGTCTTTTAAGAAGCTTGGTTATATTACTTCTGAGCCCATAGCTGACAAGAATTGAAAAATAGACAAGTAGAAAGAACCATGTGTTATTGCAGGGAGCATTGGCTGGGGGAAGTTTTTGAAGGCAGCATGGAAGAAGTCATAAAATTAAACCAGAAAACAGGCTAAAAAGTATCTCTGGTGTCATTGGAAATGAGGGTGAAGTGCTTTACACATTTTAATCTCTGGAAGTTAGAAGAGTGTCAGTAAAGAACAATGATGGGTTAAATCAGAGATTGGCAAACATTTTCTGTAAGGGGCCAGGCAGTAAATATATCAGGCTTTGTGGGCCACATAGGGTCTCTGTAGCATATTCTTTTTTTTTTTTTTTTTAAGAAAAACCTCTGTAAAATTGTGAAAGCCATTCTTAGTTTGCTAGCTTTTGCTGAGCACAGGTGTTGCGAGCCACTGGTTTAGAAAACAGAATTTTAAACTGTCATCTTTATTTGCTTTAAACAATTACAAAAGTACGAATGCCTTTCAGGAAAATGTTTATCAATAGTGAATAGCAAGGGACAGAACCAGGGCCAAGGAACAGGAAGAAATACTTGAAAAATTTGCTTATTCATATTTTGCTTATTAATGGAGCTTTATTTTTGCTTTGAGACAGAGTCTCGCTCTGTCACCCAGGCTAGACTGCCATGGTGTCAGCCTACCTCTCAGCAACCTCAGACTCCTGGGCTCAAGCGATCCTCCTGCCTCAGCCTCCTGAGTAGCTGGGACTACAGGAGCGCACCACCACGCCTGGCTAATTTTTTCTATATTTACTAGAAACGGGGTCTTGCTTTTGCTCAGGCTGGTCTTGAACTCCTGAGCTCAAGAGGTCCTCCCACCTCGGTCTCCCAGAGTGCTAGGACTGTAGGCATGACCCACCATGCCTGGCCTTTTGCCTCTTATTTAAATATGTGCAAATCAATTTTTACTATTAAAGAATAGCTATTTTAAATCATTTTGGTCATTATTTAACTTGTGTTTTCACATACTTTCTGTTCCTTTAAGATTCTGTCTCATAATCTTTAACCAAATAAAATTTTAGTCCTTAAATAAAGAGCCATATATATAAATCTCACCCATTCACAGGATATATATTCTTTCTTGAGCATAACTAGACTATGAAGGCCATAAAAAAGTCTCAGTGAGTTTCAAATTACAGTATCTAATCAAAATTTAATAAAGTTAAAAATCACCTATTAAAAATATTGTATTCCAGACCTCAAACATTTGAAAACCAATCATCTTTCAGCTAAACACTTATAGTTTCAAGAGAATATCACAAGCATGTATATATACATTCTGTGTATATATATTTGTGTGTGTGTGTGTGTGTATATATAGTATGTATATACATATAATTATATATATAATTGTAGCATTGTTTTTAGTGACAAATGAAACTAGAAATAAAATGATATTCAGTAACGGAAGATAAAATAAATAAATTATGGTATCATGAAGTATTATGGAGACATTGAACAGAATTAACTACTAAACATTTATCACTAGATATTGTTGAATGACAAAAGGAAGATTCAGTTACGTATTCATGCTTTAATTCAATTTTGAATAAAATAATATATATATGTTCATGTATATAGATTTTTCATTATAGGGAAAATGTATCTAAATACACTATGTTAGCAGATTACTGTGGCAGGTGGGGCAGTGGTGGAGGTGATTGTAGTAGAACGGGAGGAAGAGAGGGAGACCAAAAAAAAGAGAAAGAAAAAGTATATTAACAAAGCTTGTATATTATCACATTTATTTTATAAAATTATGTCTGCATATGGGAATATATGGAAATTATATTACAGTGCAGGATACAGTTAAAGCAATAATCAAAGGAAACTTTCATAGTTTAAAATTCTTACACTAACTGTAAGAAATAATAAAAGAATTAAGTATTCAACTCAAGAAGTTAGGAAAATAACAACAAATAAACCTAAGGAATGCAGAAGAAAGGAATTAGTAGTGATAAAAGTAAACATGAAAAAGAAAAAGTCATTCACAAATATAAAAAACTAGCACAAATCAATAACTAAATGAACAAACAAATCAACAGGCAGATTCTTTAGAAAATGTAATACACAGCTAAGTCACAATCTTACCTAATCAATAAAAAAGGACAGTACTTTGCTCAACTCTATGCTGATGAATTTGAAAAGCTGTATAAAATTAATGTTTTTTTTTACATCATTGACCCAAATAGAAATTCTAAACAGATGGTTTGACACAGGAGAATTTGAGAAAAATTTGAGAAATAATTATTCTTCCCAAATCACCAGGACCCAGGATTTACGTGATAATTTACCCAAACCCTTAATGAACTGATAATACCAATCTCATTTATATTGTTCTGGAGTGCAGTGAATGAGAGCTGCCATGTTTGTTCATGAAGTTGGTGTATAATAATATTTATACCCAAACTTCACAAACATGGTAGAATCAAAGGAAAGTATGGACTAATGGCCTTTATGTCTATTGAAACATCTGAAATAAAAATAAACAAATAGTCTATAAAAGTGCTGAAATAAAAATAAATAGTCTATAAAAGCGCATCAAGAGTACTACTTATGGTTCAATACAGCACTAGAAACTCAACTAATATGACTGATAACATTAACAGATCACATGAGAAAAGCTTAAGCATTCCCTATATTAGTGAGTGGCCCCAACATCCACTCAGTTCTCCTACCAGCAGCTCAGATGTCATCGTGGATCTTCCCTTTTCATTCCTATCAACATCCGTGAACCACTGTACTCTATTAAATTGCTGTAGACATTTCACTTCTTCCAAATTGTTTTGCTAGAATAAAAATTGTGGGTTTAAGGGTCTGAGCTACCTTACAACATTCCTTTACAGCCACAAGGTCCCATCTGTGCTTATCCCACTTTGGTGAGGAAAGGAGACCCAGTGTTTTGTGTGTTTATGAATGCCAAGTTCTGTCCTTAGAAGAAACCAAAGTGACAGCCTTATACAAGTCAATGCTTACTGACGGCAGCCGTGCTTTAATTCCTAGTGTTATTAAATGTTGTATCATCAAACCAGAGAAAGCAATTGAGGCAATAAGACTTAGACCTCTGATTCACATGAGGTGGCTATGGGAGTAGCTTAGACAAGTGTGTACCTGCTTCTGTGTGTAGATGATGGACCCGGAGGAGAAGGCCCTGCTTCTGATTAGGAGTGGATGCTGTCAGAATGTGCCGCCCTGCTCACAGAACGTATCGTAAGGAGATGGGTAGTTCTGTGTCTTTGAATGATTTGAATCTTTTGCCCCTTTGAATAATCAACTGAAGTTGGGGCTCAGTGGTGACCAACCCTCAGCCCAAAGCGAGTCACCCCCTTGCTCAGGTCCAAGTGAGGACACGTGGACAGAGAGAGGATTTCAGCTGGGAGCTCAGATTGGGATATTGGAGAGAGGTGTGATTGGTGCCACTACTTTCTGGCCCACTGCACACTATAAGATAGGTCCCTCTTCTTTTTCCTGTGCCTGGTGAAGAATACACGGTTTGATTGCCCTGTGGGGGCAGGTTAGGACATCTTGGAACAAATGTTTTCCCTCATGCTTTACTTTTAAGCCTAATTTAGGAGCTATAGAAATGTGGCCTGTGCTCCATATGGCCACATGGATTCTCAAATAGCAGTTTTCACGACCACCGATGGATGGTATTTATTGAATGAGAATTTATTGAACTAATGTGTACTGGGCACGGGAGATTTCGATAGGAATGAGGAAGAGAGAATATCTGACTTTCAGCAGCTGACTGCACTGAATGAGTGAATCCAATTTTATTGTTACTTCTTAGGGATTATTACCATTTAAAGAAATTCTTAATCTTTACCAGATGTTCAGTGGTTTCTCACATTTAATTGCTTTTTTATATGACTTAGAGAATAAATACTTTCCCATGAGTTGTTTAAGAAATACACATTTCTCCACATGTGAATTATCCATTTCTATTCTTAGAGTTGGTAATTTAAAAAAAAAATCCCATTTGGCAAGTGGCAATGAAACTCTGAGAAGTTAAATGAGTTGTTCCTTGTCACAGTGGGAGAGGTATCAGAGTCAGACCAAGAAACAAGGTCACCCGACTCCTAGTTTGTGTTTATTCTACTAGGCATTCCAAACGGGACCTCTAAACACATCCTCCTGTCCTCATTTTTAAGTATAATATGATTTGCCTTTAAGTTTTCTCCTTAATTAAGGTGAATGGGACTCTGAAGAGTGCTGTTTCTACAATGCTAGCTGAACTTTCCCTCCATAACTTTGGAATTATAGAAAATTCTCTAAAGGTGAAATACGAGAGGGCTGGGTATTATATAGCTACTTGGACCAGAGAAGTCCTTTTATTTTTGGCATTTTTAATTTCTGACTTTTCTTGCAGAGTCAAAAATGTGCTTGCATCTTATACTTTGATAGCTCTTTTCTTTATATATTAAGGTTCCATTCCCTGAATGCCTTTTTACAGTTCCTCAGGGGCTCATCTCTTCTAGACCTCCTTCCTCCTCCCTCACACTACATGTGCAAACATATGCTTTGTATTTTTGCTGATAAAACCTTGCAGTTGGCAAAGAAAAATTCTCTCCTGAATTTAAGTAGGCTTATGACTATAACTATTATAAAAGAATAATACTGAGAGGTCCCAAACAATTTCTTTACCATAGCACATCTTTAGTTTTTTGTTTATATTAAAAGTGAAAATTCACAATTGCTAAGATGTGGAAACAACCCAAATGTCCATCAATTCATGAATGGATTAGTAAAATGTGGTATTTGTATACCATGGAGTATTACTCAGCTATAAGAAATAACGGTGATACGACACCTCTTTGGTTCTCCTGGAGAGAGTTGGAACCCATTCTATTTAGTGAAGTATCCCAAGAATGGAAAAATAAGCACCACATGTACTCACCAGCAAATTGGTTTCCCTGATCATCACCTAAGTGCACATTTGGGAATAACACCAATTGTGTATTGGACAGAGGTGGGGGGTGGGGGAGGGGATGGGTGTATACCTACAAGAAGAGTGCGATGTGCACTGTCTGGGGAATGGACACACTTGAGGCTCAGTCTCGGGGGAATGGGAGGGACATGGGCAATATATCTAACCAGAACTTTTGTACGCCCATAATAAGCTGAAATAAAAAAAAATATAAAAAAGTGAAATAATTACTATTGTAAACATTGACTTGCTGTAGAACTACTTGACTTTATTGTTCAGCCATTTTTAAAAAATCACAAGTTCCAAATTTCAAAGTCAAGTTAATTAAAATGTTTAGTCACTTATCATTTTATAAATTCAATGAGAATTAGTCTATTCACTTATTCAATGATTAGACTGCAACAAAAATAAATTATTCAAAGTCTCATATTCTTTGTAAAGACACTGAATTTTCTAAATTCACTTCAATTCAACTCACCTGAAAATCAGCTCAAGACACAGGAAAACAAATGAAGACTTTAGAAGTTCTTATAATCAAATGGGACCTGTTTTCCTGTTATTTTCACTTTTACATGTCAAAGAATAGGTTTCATCATGAAATTTTAAGGAGAGCATTAATTTGGCTTTAAGGTAACTGAAATGATGTATTGACATAATTAATTGGAATAGCTGAAATAAAGAGATTGTGCATTGCTGAAATGGATGAATGAATGTCTCAACACAGGAACATATGCAGGCAACTAGTAATAGCTCCCTAGTTCTGTGAGCCACCTTACTACTTAGGCTTATATTTATTCCCCTTCTCATTTGCAACAGCTAGCCTGATGATCAGGCAGGGAATGGTCTCCCTTGGCTGAAAACTCAAGTCCATTTGCTGCTGGTAACTTTGTATGAGAACTGGGCAAGTCACTCTCTAGGCTTTTTTTCTTAGCCGTTAATTTAAGGGCTTGGCCTAGGGTATTGCCAGAAGTTCTTCCAGTTTCAAGATTTTAGGAGTCCATGAGCATTAAAGTTCTAACCTTTCATTGAAATCAAGTATTTCACTTTATCAAGTAAGAATTATATAGTATATGTGTGCCCAATGAGAAGCAAGCGATGAAAAGGAGAAAATGGTATGACGAAGATGCTAGCAGCATTGGTGCAGTGAAGGGGGTGGGAACCCAAGTTTCCAACCCTATTGGTCACATCTCATTTAATATATAAATCAAAAGAGCTTGAGTCTCCATCCTGCTTACCTGAGAAATCCAATGTTCCACCAACATGTCCAAGCATTCCTGGGAGTGGGAGGGTGTTTAACGGCTTTCCTATCAATTTTTGATATGATTTTTTATTTCATTATCAGTCTCTCATCTCACCTCATTCAGCTATTCCCCTCTTTCAACATGGCATTGACTCTAAATGTAGAACAGCATTCTTTTCCATTGATATTGTCCCCCAAATCACACACATGCAAGGTAATTATACGTACTGGACCATTACTGAACTGTTAGGATTAACACAGAGCTGAGCCCAGCAGGCTACTGGTGGAATAGCCCAGATACTCTGGTTTTTTAAAAGTGCCTTGGCCACTCCCACTGCTGAAAAGTCCCAAACAGGAGACCCCTCTCACATCTGCCCTCCTCACCTGCCACGTCTCCAGAAGCCCCCAATTCCTGCCACTTTATCATACATGACCATTTAGCTCTGTTTCTCAACGGCCATTGGAGTGTTTCTTTTCATCGCTGATGAGTATACGCCTAAACAAAGGCATTTCTCTCCCTGGGAGGAATTCTACCTCTAGGAAAAGTAGAACAGCGAGGTAGGGAAGAGTGAGTAGGAAGACTTGGAGGTGGCTTGGGAAGAAGGCAGCCGGGGAAGGGAAATACTGTCCCTGAGCTGCCCACCGCCGGCAGTGCCTTGTGTGAAGAGTTTTACGGATATTATCCCAGTTAATCATTGGAACAAACATATGAAGTTGATAATATAAACCCCATTATAAAGATGAGGATACAAGTTTGGGGAGGTTAAATAACTTGCTCAAGATCATCTTGCTATTAAGTGGCAGATCTGGAATCTGAATACAAGCATTTTGTGTGCTTAATCACTGGAAAATGCGGCTTTGTCTATTATATGTAGACATACGTTATTGCATTTTATTCCTGTGAATCATGTGCCCCACATACATTATTGCATTTTATTCGTGTGAATCACATGCAATTTCAGCCTTTTTTCCAAAGAAGAAACTTCCAAAGTCACAGAGTTAGGATGTAGTGGTGCCAGGAGTCAAAGTCAGCGTCTCCGACTCCAAAGTCTACGTGGCATGCTGGCTGGGTAGGCTTTCCATTTAAAATATTAGTGTATCTATACTTTCACTTGAGTTTAACAAGCAGAATTTATAATGACTGCATCAAAAATTTGCAGGGTTTTACAATAAACATCACAGAGTTGATGCCTAAGGACATTAAGTTTACAGTGTGAGCAATTGAAAGAAAAGGAGGAGTGCTTCAAAGAAGATTAAAGAAAACACCTGCAGATAGTAAAGATATTAATACTATTGGGCAAGAAACACATACACTTGGGATTGTGAGGTACTAGGATTGTTCTAATCTTGGGATTTTAAACCCACGGATTCTGGTAAGAAACGTCTTACTGTGTGCTTCATCTTGTTGAAAATGAACTAACTGGTGAGTATGAAAAAAATAGTTGTTTATGTTAAAGTTGCAACTAAAATACTTTCATTGTCTTTTGAAATTACAGTGCCCACAGAAACATTTTGCACAGAAAAGGGTGACAGACAAATTTGAGTCTGATTTTAATGAATTGCCTACCAGAGAAATAAAAAGAATTTAGACCCAACAGACTCAAATGCATCAGGTCCGACCCAGAGATTGCTTGAATCCCCTTTTTGATGTACCTGGTAAGTGGATGTGCAGCCTTTGCTTGGTCCTTTTTGGTGATGGAGAATTATGTTTTTCCTAAGGCAGAGGAGGAAAGTCTTTTCTTAGGAAAGCAGGGGGTTGTGAGTGTTAGAAAATTCAGTGCGGTGATGAAATATGTTTCCCATCTGTAGGTTTTGGTTTTTGCTTAATGAGGCAGGAGAGAATAAATTTCTCCTGTTCGTTAGAATTGGTTCAAATTCTTTTTGAAGTGGTGGGAACATGATCTAACAGAAACAGCGTTAGACTTGGGTCTCGGGGATAGGTGGGCGATGCCTGAGGGTTCGTTCTCTTGGCCCATCTCATGGGGTTGCTTTAAGAGTCAAATGAAAATAAATATGAATGTGTCTTAATAACAACACCTGAGAGTGCTGTGCTTTATGGTTCGTAAAGTTGGTGCAGACAATGCTCTAAAGGTAGGCAGATGAGTATAGATTCAGAGACTTTAATTATACAAGAATTGTCGAGACACGGAGCACTGTGGGCATGAGTTTGTCAGTGTGGGGCTGGGGGTAAGATCTGGTTGTCAAAGATCTGATGTCAGGAGAGGGAGCACCTGTTCCAGGCTACCTGCAGAGGGGTCAGAACCTTCTCAAGAGTAGGAAATGCTCCTGGGTTTCTTGCCCTGAGCTCTCTGTCCCAGGGGAATTCCTTACTCCTCCCTGCCCACCGCCCCACCCTGGGGCCCTTCCACAACGTATTGCCTGGTTCCCTTGAGAGTCATTGTCCTGATCTGATTCCACCAGGTCCTTGGTGACGAGAGGACCCTGCCTCGCTCTGTCCACCTTTCCCATGGTGAGACTTTACTGCTCACCTGATGGTGAAGGGCCTGCCTTCTGGGGCAGATTTCTGGGAGACAACCATTACCAGCCTACTTCCTGTCGTTGGTAGCTTAGTTTTTTTGTTGTTGTTTTTTTTTTTTAACACTATGTTCTGTTTTTTGGATTGAATTCACCTAATACCAAACCATGTCCTAAATAATGCCTATTTTTTAAACTGCTGAGATTCTATGTCTTAGACCAGTGGTTCTCAAAATACGGTCCCTGAACCAGTAGTATCCACAGCCCCTGGGAACTTGTTAGAAAGGCGAGCTCTTGGGCCCCACTCCAGACCTACTGAGTCAGAAACTCTGGGGATAGAGTCCAGCACTCTGTGTTTTAACAAGCCCTTCAGGGGATTCTGATCTCATTAATGTTTGAGAGCCCTGTCTTGCACTGGCTGGTTGCCCTCTGCAAAGGCAGATTGGGCCACTCCACCTCCTCCCTCTCCCTGTCCTAGTCACAGAGAAGGGCTTCTGCCTGGTGTCAGCTTCCACCGCATCTCCACCGGCCGGTTGCTCAAACCCGTCAGGAGGATCACCTTGTATCTGCGCGCAGTCT
This sequence comes from Varecia variegata, assembly GCA_028533085.1. Taxonomy (NCBI): domain Eukaryota; kingdom Metazoa; phylum Chordata; class Mammalia; order Primates; family Lemuridae; genus Varecia; species Varecia variegata. The sequence goes on along the minus strand of CM052439.1, from coordinate 100,188,320 downwards.
AGGCCAGGATCACCATGGGAGCAGACCGAGCCACATATTTTGATGCTATGATACATAGACATCCGTCCTCATCTAAGTGGGCACTTATACAGCAATGGCACAAACTCACAATTCCTTCAAAAACAAAAGAAATACCACTGATGGTGGTGGAGGTGGCGTGGAGGCTCCAGAGATGGGAAGTCAGTTAGGAAAACACTCTATTTCACACTCAGGATGACATACCTGGACTTCCCTCTTTTCTCCTCTTCTTTTTCCTTCTAGTTTTATTTTTCGTTCTTCCTGTAGGAACAGATGAGTAGCTTGACAATGTTATTAGCTAATGCAAAGAAGAGAACATTGCCTTATTTATAGATTTTGGGTGCTAATACCCAGAGGTTTAACTGTGAAGCGAAGGTGAGTCTTCATGATTGCTACTTAATTTCCTCAGGAATAACAAAGTGGGAGCTACAATACATCTTTGTTAGCAGCTATGGTTTTCATTAAATTTAATTAAGTCTCCCAGAAGTTTTAAATTTAGTCTACTTTGAAATGCAGGTGGCTTCTGTTAAGTATAATTATATTCCCTTTATAGCTGCCATGGTTTGGGAAAGTTGGTCTGTGAGACTTTGAATCTTTAACGAGCTCACCAGCGCTTTGGTTTCAGTGTCCACTTCCAAGCACAGCTTTTTCTGACTTCCTCCTTCCCTCCTTTCGCCCTCTTTTGCCGAAGGCTGAGGCTAATATGAACTTAACAAAAGTTGCCCAGTTATGCTTATAATCTCACTAATGAATTGTCATGTTTCACTGGTTAGTTTTCTCAGGGGGATTCTAAGCCAGGCTGGTTGACCAGTGGGGCAGGTTTATGAGGCAGGCAGGAGTCCTTGTCCTAAGAATCAAGGGGCCACAGGCCTGGAAGGTCGAGAGCAAAGGTCTGGAACACCACTACCACCATGGAGGGGAGTGAAGTGCATGGAGCTCCCCTCCGCCTGCTGTTTAATCCTTTTGCCTTTGAACCAAGTACATTCTTTTTATTTCTAGATTTCGAAAGGAGTCAGTGTGAATTTGTTGTGAAGTGAGCGCAATAACATTGCAGAAAGCCTTCTGATATAATCATCAGTGTTTCCCAAATGACAAATTGAGTCACAAAAAGTAATTTGCTCAAGGTCAAGCAGAATCGAATCTCAGTTTTCTGAATCCCCATCTATGTGCAATCCTGCAAATTAAGGTGGGCTTAGGGGGTAGGAGGAAGAGAAGTAGTAGTTATTAAACAGCTATGGCGTGCAAAACTGATTTTTCAGGCTCCAACATTTTCATATGAAAAGAGTTCCTCCACAGAGATCCCAGAACAACTGTATTTCCTGTAATTGTGCTGAAGTTTCATATCAGTGTTTTTCTCACCTAGCTAAGAGCATAATATGTCTTTGCAAAGGTAATGAGAGAAGGTTGTCAGGAGTTTGATGAAGTTCAAATATTTTTGTACTCTTGATATCAACTACACTTCCCTGAGCCTGAACATGGATTATCTAGGTCAATGTAATTTCTTTGGAAGTAAACAATTTTCTTTTAAAGTTGTAAGGAGATTCCTGTACTGCTCGTACACACTTTATTTGATTCCATCTCTAACCTGGTGCACTTTTAATAACGTATATAATTGTCATTGTGATCTGTGGTCATTGGAGATAAATGTCAAGTAGTTGAATAAATTGTTGTAATTGATGTTATTTTTACATAGTTAAACAAAGCAAATATTTCTGAGTTTTGTTTCTCTTTGATAGTTTTTCAGTTTCTATAATCAGCATTATTATAATCAATTTTTCAGTAGTTTCAGTTTTCCTTTCACCCATACAAATAAAAACATTTCTTTCCAATTCAGGATTGAATATAAACAAGGTATTAGAATTTTATTAAGTATAATAATGGTGGTCTGGTTATGTAAGAAAGCATCCTTCTGTTATAGAAATGCACACTGAATTATGTAGAGTTGAAGCGATGTGATAGTTGATTATACTATTCTCTCTACTTTTGTGCATATTTGAACATTTTCATAATAAAATGTTAGTCCCTTCATACACATACATGCTATAATGCAAAGCTACTAGATACGATCCACACACATACAGGTTCCAGCCATGGCCCCTGCATTAAAGTGGCCGTTGTTGCTGGTTCACCCACAGCCCCTTCTTAGGAATCTATTCTGTCCACGGGTCTTGGTACCTTATTTTAATGCTGTGTGCTCTTCCACAATGCCCCGACTTCCAGGACACAGCAGATTTAGGCAAAAGTCCCCATGGTAGCCTCAGATCTAAGCCGTGTTTTTCAATTCTGTTTACCAGAAGCCCCTCATTTAGGGAAATCCTGGGACATTAGTGTAACCCAACAAAGGCCTTTGACAGAGTGTCCCACCACCCTCCTTCCAGCTTGGACAGTTGGGCAGGGAGGCCTGGGAAATGCCAGGGTTACTGCCCAGTTCTTGTGACCACCAGGAACACCCCCAATGTGTCCACATGGGCCCAGGTCCCTGGCATCTGGGGAGCTGATTCTGGGGTGTGAGGGTGGGAAGGGGCACGCTGTGCACTCAGGTGAGACTACACGCAAGCTGGGATAGTCGTGCCGGGGAAGGAAGTTTCCAGTCCCGAAGGCTGCGTATGGGATGGCTCGTGCCTCCCACCCACCATCTCCTCTCCTTCGTTATGAAGTGTTCCCTACAGACTTTCCCTCCACTTGCTGATGGCTAAAATGCCTGTAAGGGGAGAAGACATTTCCATCTGCAATCGGTGATGAAATGTATGAAAGTAAACACCTGCTTGAGCTGCAGCACTGGAATTCCTTTGCCCTGAAGGTTAATCACTGTTAAGTGGTGATATCAGAGCTTTCCCTGATGAGAGGGAAAGATGGTGGTGGGGGCGGTGTGGGCTTTTCTCCTGGGAAGCAGAGAGGCTGCTCCTGACTCTCTCTCTCTTTTTTTTTCTGTTGTCAGCAAAGGTATTTATTCATTTTTATGAGAGGCAATTTTATTTATTTTATTTTATTTTTTAAATAGAGACAGGGTCTAGCTCTTGCTCAGGCTGGTCTCAAACTCCTGAGCTCAAACAATCCGTCTGCCTCGGCCCCTCAAGTGCTAGGATTACAGGCATGAGCCACCGCGCCCGGCCATGAGAGGGACTTTTATAACAGAATTGCATGAAATAATTGTGTCTGGAAAAATGAGAGATTTAAGAGAAGGATTTCTTTGGAAAAAAGAAAACCTACTTCTGCTTTAGAAATTGTAAGAATGTATGCACACACATGAAGAATTATCAGGAAGATGAGTTACCTAGCAGGGTCATTTATAAATGCTTATCACTAAAGTCACTAACAATTAATCTATCCCTAATTGGAAATACAGCAGTATTTTTTTTTTTAATTTTGCTTTAGGTGGTAAGTTAGACACAAGTCTCAACTTTCCTTTTGTCAATAAAGATTTTGAAGACTTTGCCTTCATTTTTTAAAATGAAGAGAAGGTGATAGGAACATTTCTACTTACTCAAAAAAATGTAATACTTACTCAAAAAAATGTAATACAGTGAAATCTAGAAGGTAATTCATTTTCCTTTTTGGTCTTAAATTCCAAATTATTTACGGTGCTCCTGACTCTCTGTGTGGACTAACGAAGGCCTTTCTGCTTCTGTAGTCCCTGGTGCCTAAGGCAAGGGAGACCCGAGGGGAAGCCTGAGGTGTGTTTCTAAAGCAAGGAGGATCGCTGTTATATTTGGCCTATGGAAATAATTTTTATTGCTTTCCATTGTGAAGTTTTCCTTTCTCCGAATGTGGTGGGGGTCGTGGTAGTGGTGGAGGGGGCCTCGGAGCGGCAGAGAAGGCAAGCGTGAGTTAGGAGCTGACACGTGTTCTCCCGGTGCTTAGGTGCGAGGATGTCACCTCATCTGGATGTTGTAACGACTGAGTTTCTCTCTCTGGATCTGCTGTAGGAAGACAGGGGCTGCATCAGTGAGCAGGTGAGCTGTGATGTGTCACACAGGGTGTTTTTGCTTGTGCTTCTAAATGCTTGCTCTTTGCCGTAAATTAATTGTAGCTGTTAATATGCTTTAATATTGTCTTCAATAGTTGTGTTTGTTGTGAGAAGATAATTCAGAAAGAATTTTTTGTTTTTAATAAAGATTACTCATGACTGCTCCTTGAGCTATCTCACATATGGTATCAGACATAGGGTCATCAGTGCATAATTTTGCTCAATGACCAAAATAACAGTGCGCAAACCTCCTTTGAGCCAGGGACTCTAACAAGAGCCTAAGATACATGTTAAGTGCACTTGTAAAGGGCTTGGCTTGCAATGAGAAGGCATAAATTCAGATGGCTGTAAAGGGGACGTGGGTTCCAGCCACATTATCCCCTGTCCTGCCTTTCTACAGTCTCCACTGCAGGCATTAGCTCAGTGGGGACATGTTTTAGCCCTTCTGAATCGTCCACAAGCTATTAAAGTGTTTGCAATGGTGAAAGCTAATATCGGATACTTCCCCTCCCTGTGATTCTGGAGATGTTTAAAAAAGTACAGGGACTCACTGAATGAATGCTGAGCTCCTAAAAGGACTTGTGCTACAGAGGAATCATGACCTGGTGAGCAGTTTTCATTTGCCTTCAGAAAACACGCTTCACTTTTTCTTCACTGGGCTTTTATCTGAGCCAGCAGCAGCAATAGTCTAGTAGTGAGGCAGGAGGAGTCTGGAAATTTCTGAAAATCTAGTCAGGGAGCAGAGTCCAGAGGGCCAGAGAATCAGCAGGAGCGACTTTAACACCTGATTATGGAAACCTTGACCTCTACATCCAGTACAGGCTGCACGTGGGTTCCTAAAGGTTTAGCCGTTGAGAAGGCCTTTTTATTTTTTAAAGTTGATGTGTGTTAAGAAAAGTTAGTCTCCTCCCAGGTTGGAGTTTATGCAGTGGCTTTCAAATTGTGGTCACTGAACTGGCATCATCCGGGCACTAGTTAGAAATGCAGATTCTTGGGCCAGGCCTAGACCTACTGAACTAGCAGTCTGCTTCAGGTGCACAGGTGATCCTGCTGTGTGCCACGTTTACACGCCTTCGGTGGATCCCGGCAACAGAAACGTAGCCGTGGGATTCCCAGAAGAGCTCTTGGTGGGGTGGTGAAGATTAGAGCTTGGTTTCTAAGCCCTCAGGTAGTGAATGAGTGAATTGGAGGTTGAGTTTGTGGCTAAAGTGGGCCACAAATCCAACCACAGAATTTCTTTTTGTAAAAATCTGGGAGATACTTTTCCTCTTCAGTATAAAACACTTCTAAACCTAAGAAGGAAAGTACTGTATAAAGGAGAAGCCATATATAAAACTAAAAATTTCACCTTGGAAATGCCTTACCTTTGGGATATGAGACTTTTAATTTTCTAAAACTATCCGTTCCCTTGTATTTATATTATATGCTCAGCGCATTTTTCCTTATTGAGCATCCTTATTGGCTGAATTGATTCTCTATCATGACTGTCCTGAAATGGTGAACATTCAAATTTATTTTATTTTATTTTTTGTATTTTTAGTTGCCTAGTTAATTTTTTTCTATTTTTAGTGAGATGGGGTCTCACTCTTGCTCAGGCTGGTCTCCAACTCCTGACCTCTGTCTCGGCCTCCCAGAGTGCTGGGATTATAGGCGTGAGCTGCCGCGCCCGATCTCAAACTGTTTTTTAGAAGGCTGGATATAATGTCAAACACTGACTAAAAAAGGATTTGCAGTTCCTCATATGTCCACTCTATGACTTATTCTTCTCATCATATGTTTTAGAAATAAATCATGAATCAGATTTCCCTATGCCATTTTTAATAAACAATAGTCTTTTGAATTTTTAAAATAAAAAATGTGCTTTCTGCTACTAGATGTAGGAAAAAATGAAGTAATATATCTTCCTTGGAGCTCTAGTGAAGATTCTTTTATGTTAATGTTCTTTTTAATAAATAAAGCTTCAGGGTAAAAGTTCAGTCAGCAACAGCTATGGGAAATAAATGATAAGTAACAACCCATAATTAGAAATGCAGTCAGAAAGCAAGGCTAGCTCTTGACTAAACTTAGAGCTGGTTCTGAGTCTCGTAGGGCATAAAGACATGTATATGTATAGTTATATACAGTAGATAGTTATCTCTATCTCTCTATATACACTTATCTAGTATAGAAATATATCTAGTAGTTATCTAATATAGATAGATATAACTGTATATAAAAACTGTATAGATAGATATAACTGTATATAAAAACTATCATTATATCTATACCTCTATCTATCTATATGGTTATCTACCTAGATAAAGGTACCTTTTCCCATAGCAGACTAGCCAAAGTCTTTATTGATTTACAGTATGGGAAGACAACCTTCATTGTATTTAAGCAGTAAGAATATAAGATATTAAGACATTGGAAGTCAAGGTGTGGAACAAATATTAAAATGAGGGGAAGAGGGTCTAATATTTCAACAATAAGCCAAGTGTTTCTATACGTTATATCATATAATCCTTAAGACAATGCTTTAATGATAATATCTCCATTTTATAGATGAATTAAAGAAGGATCTTCAAGATCATGGATTAAAATTAGGGATTGATTGCAGAAATAAAGACATGTAGCAAAGGCATGTCTTTGGTGTTAGGATGGTTAAATTCAGGCAATGACAGAACCCTGATGGAGTGAATAGTTGATAAAAACATATGGAAGCTGACCTGTGTCCTTAGTCATTTGCTGCTCTGACCTCTGCCCCTCCGTACTCCCTGGGCTAATGAATGCAATCTCAGGAGACTGCCTCCTCTCCATGTGCTGTCCCTCCTTAAGAGTTCCAGTAGAATCTTGTCTGGAGGAGTTTCCATGGGGCCCGGGCTCTCTTCTCTGGACCTCATCACTTCCCCTCTCCTTGAAGTCACTGTGCCTCCAGCAAAATTGTGTTCAAATACGAAAGTGTGATAAAAACATTTTCAGACATACAAATCCTGAGATGGGTTGCCATGATGAACACATATATTGAAAATATCTTTTGGAGGAGGCTCTCATGTGAGAAGAAAAACACATTCAGGAGATGCTGCAAGAGATAGGGAATGAAGTACTAAAATACTTGGTAAAATTCATATGCTCTTGTAAAAGATATGGAAGAAAGAGAAAAAGTATATTCATAAGAGCCTAGACTAAAATTTTAGACAATATCAACAGAATAAATGGTGGGCATTGGAAAACAAAGGGAGATAAGTACCTGTCTTGTGAAAGGAAAGGTATAGGTATTGATAAATTTAAGATATTAATAGATTTAAATAATGTAAGAATGATAATTCTTAGGTTAAGTACATTCACTATAAGAAGAAAAATAGATGTTTAACCTTATATCAGTAGAAAAAATTATGATAGCAGGAAAAGAGAGAAATAAAAGAAGGTATGGTAAATAGTAATTATTAGATTAGATGGAAGAAATAAGTCTTAATATAAAAGTAATTAGAATAAATGTAAATGGTTTAAGCTAATCACCTAAAAGACAAAAGACCTAGATTTGATTAAAAAACACAAAATTTTGTTGCTTAAAAAAATACAAAGTTTGAAAATAAAAGGATGGAAAAGAATGTATAATCCAAGATAAAGAACCAGCCCCTGCCCACTCCCACCTTCTCCTAAAAAAAAAGTCACAACATTCATATCTGATAATATAAAAAAATAAGGGCAAAGAGGGTTGTTATATTCTGGTATAACACAACAATGCAACAAGAAGCTGTAACTACCACAAACGCATATACCCCATAGTATAGCCATAAAAGCAAAAATTGACAGAATTGCAGTCCAAAATAATAAATCAAGACTTGTAGCTGTAGATTTTAACACATCTCTCAGCAACAAGTATTAATAGATCAAAAAGACAAAAAATAAACAAGGATATTAATGGTATAAAATACAATTAATATGCTAAAAGATTTATATGTATAATGAAATTGAAATTCATACTCAATGGACAGAGAATACTCACTCTTTTTGAAAGCTCATGCACATTTACAAACATACACTGTTAGGCCATAAACAAAGACTTAATAAAGTTCAGAGGAGCAATAATACAAAGACCATGTACTCTGACCATAATGCAATAAAATCTGAAATTAATAGCAAAAGAATAGCCAAAATAATACTATAATGTATGGAAACTTAATAATGTAGTATTAAATAACTCTTGAATGAAAAAGGAAATCATAAAAGAAATTAAGAAATACTTAGGACTGAAGTTGGGAGCCGTGGCTCATGCCTGTAATCCTAGCGCTTTGGGAGGCCAAGGGGGCAGGATTAAGGCCAGGAGTTTGAGACCAGCTTGGGCAACACAGCAAGACCATGTCTCTACAAAAATAAAAACAAAAGCAAAACCAAAAAAACTTAGGACCAAGAAATAGTGAAAACTGTACATATTAAATGTGGGGGGTATGGTATAGTAATGGGGGTATAGTAATATTCAGAAGGAATTTTGTAGCTTTAAAGATGTTTGACAGGAAGGAAAAAAGCTTGGAAAGTTAAGCATTCAATTTGAGAGGTTAAAAAAAGAACAAGAAAGAAAACTCCCAAAAACAAAAAGAAAGGAAGTAATAAAGATAAGAGAGAAGTCAATTAAATAGAAAGCATACAAATAGAAAATAATAAAGACACATTAAGAGCTTCTAGGAGATGACATCAGTGAAAATGGCAAATGCCTCTGAAAATTCCTCTATAAAACAAGGAAAACACTAGAAAACATCATCAAAGTCAACTTTTTTCAGAGCGGTGGGCCCTACCCATTGGCTTGTGGCAATCAAAGAAACATTAACTCAAGAAAAATGGATGAATCTTGGTAAGAACGGTGAGCTTTATGGCATTTTAATTTGCTCTATTTTCATCCTCCTCTCTGTAGCTCCTTGGTAGGCTGAAAACCAACAGCCCACAATCACGATAAAAACCAAAAACCAGGCAGCCACTGTAAGGGGCAAAATGGGATTAAAAATCCTTCGAAGCCTCAGTTCCAGAGAAATGACAATATTTGATCTGCCTGGTGGCTCTCTGGAGCACCCCTCCTCTTGCAAGGTTGTCTTTATTTGATCTGACTTAGCACTAATCCAGTTCTAAAAGCTTTTTCCTTGGAGTGTTTTTGGAAAACAGTTACAAGCAATGGTTTAAACTTGTGGCTGCCTGAAGCAGTGATAACAGTTGAAGCAAACAATAGACTAGCCAGATAGTTAAAAAGAAAAGCTGGGGTATGATATGTCCATATTGACTTTAAAAAGCTCTTGTATATTCCTGGGAATCTAGAAGGCCATGGGCATGTTAAGGGTTGTGTGCATGCTTAGATCTCTCACTTCTGGCTGACCTTGAGGCTCTGAGGAGGTGAAAGCTAAGGCAGAATTGTCTACTGCCTGACTGGGTGTTGAAGATGTGCCCCACTATGCACACAGAACCCCTAAGTAAAGACTGGGAAACTCATTGGTTCACAGTGTTTAGGGAAATCTCTGTCTAATCATTAGCTGACTACCAAGCTAACCAAGAAGAGACATCAGTGGTCACAGATGACAAAGAATATACACTGTAAAGACCGAGTTCAGAAAAGTCAATAAACAAGCAATAACAACTGTAACAAACAGCAACAACAAACTCTGGAGAGGAAGGAGAATCTTGTTTCTAGAGTTGCCACATCATATTATTTAAAATGTCCAGTTTTTAATAAAAAATTATGAGACATGCAAAGAAACAAGAAAGTATGGCCAATACACAGAGAAAATGCAGCAATAGAAACTATCCCTGCAGAAACCCTGATATTTGACTTACCAGACAAAAGCTTTTGTGATAGTTAATTTTGTGTATCAACTTGAATGGGCCATAGGGTGCTTTGATATTTGGCTAAACATTATTTCTAGGTGTGTCTGTGGACGTGTTTTAGATGAGATTAACATTTGAATCAGTAGACTGAGTAAAGTAGAATATCCTTCCCAGTGTGGGTGGGCCTCATCCAATCTGTTGAATGCCTGAATAGAATAAAATGCTGAGTAAGAACAAATTTTGTCTTTGCCTGACTGTTTTTGAGCTGGGACATTGGTCTGCTGCTTTTGTACTTGGACTGGAACTATACCTTTGGCTCTCCTTGGTCTCTACTTTGTTGACTGCAGATCTTGCACTTCTCAGCCTTCTTAATTGCATGAACCAATTTCTTGTAGTATTTCTCTTTCTCTCTGTGTGTGTGTATATATATATATATTTAAATATGTCTATATTTATATATCTATATGTCTAATATTGGTTCTGTTTCTCTGAAGAACCAAGACCAATAGAACTTTTAATCAGCTACTTTAAATATGTCCCAAGAATGAAAGAAAACTATGTATAAGGAAATATAGGAAAGTATGAGAATTATGTTTCAACAAATGAAGAATATCAATACAAAGATAAATTTAAAAATATAATCAAAGAGAAATTATGGCATTGAAAAGTACAGTAACTAAAATAAAAAATTAACTAGAAGGGCTCAACATCAGATTTGAGTAGGTGGAAGAATTAGCAAATTTGAAACATGTCATTTGAGATTATGTAGTTTGAGGAACAGAAAAAAAGAGAAGAAAAAGGAACAGAATCCAGAAATGTGTGGGACAGCATCAAGAGTACTAACATATGCATAAAGGGAATTCCAGAAGAGAGGAAGTGTCAGAAAGAGGATTTGAAGAAATAATAACCAAAGACTTTCAAAATTTAATGAAAAACATTAATCTACAAATCTAAGAAGCTCAATGAATTCCAAGTAGGATAAATTAAGAGAGATCTATACCTAGACACAACATAAGCAAACTGTTATAAACCAAAGACAGGGACTCTTGAAAACAAGAGAGAAGTGACCCATTACATACAGTGGATCTGCAATAAGATTAACAGCTGACTTATTAGAAGCCATAGAGGACAGAGGCAGTGGGATGACATAGTCAAAGTATAGAAAAAGAGAACTTTCAAATAAGAAATCTATATGTAGTAAAACCATCCTTTGAAAATGAAGGAGAAATTGAAATTCCCAGAGAAACAAAAACTGAGAATTTGTTAGTAAACCTGCCCTACAAGACATATTAAAGGGAATCCTTCAGACTAAAATGAAAGGACACTAGACAATAACTCAAATCCACATGAAGAAATAAAGAACAACTACAATAGGAAAATATAAAAGACAGTATAAATGTAGTTCTTGTTTGTAACTTTTATTTCTCCTATTTGATTTAAAAGACCACTGAATAAAGTAATAATTAGAACTCTGCGTTGATGTGCATACAATGTGTAATGATGTAATTTGTATGACAATAACAGCACAAAGGAGGGGGAAGGAATGGAGCTATAGAAGAGCAAAGTTTTTGTATACTACTGAAATTAAGTTGGTTATAATGAAACTAGATTATTGTAAGTTGTTAATTGTAATCCCCAGAGCAACCCCTAAGAAAATAAATAAAAAATTTAGAGTTAAAGAAATAACAAGATAATTAAAATGGTACACTAGAAAATATCTATGTACCACAAAAGTGGGCAGTAATAGAGGACTTGAGGAGCAAAAGAGACATAAGACATATAAAAAACAAATAGCAAAATGACATATGTAAATCCTATCCTATTTTAGTAGTTACATTAAATGCTAATGGACTAAAACTCCAATTAAGAGGCAGACATTGGCAGAATGGATTAAAAAATGACCAAGCTGTATGCTTTCTGCAAAAGACTCACTTTAGATGCAAAGACACAAATAGGCTGAAAGTCAAAGAATAGGAAAAGATATGCCATGCCAACAATAACCAAAAGAGGGCTGGAGTGGGCATTCTAATATCACACTTTAAGACAAAAATTGCTGCTAGAAACAAAGGGCATTTTGTAAGGATAAAAGGGTCAATTCATTAATAAAATATGACAATTATTAAAATATGTGCAATTCACAACAGTATTGTGCAGTGAAGCAAACAAAAATATAAAGCAATAAAAATGACAAAATTGAAGAAACAGATAATTCAACAAAAATAGTTGCAGACTTCAATACCCCACTTCCAATAATGTGTATAACAACTAGGCAGAATATTAATAAGGAAATAGAAGACTGAACAACACTATAAACCAACTCTATCAACTAGACCTAACAAACAGCTATGTATCACTTCACCATGTTCTCAGGTGAACATGGAATATTCTCTAAGATAAACCATATGTTACTCTATAAAAGAACTCTTGTCTGGGTACAATGGCTCACACCTGTAATCCTAGCACTATGGGAGGCCAAGGTGGGAGGGTCAGTTGAAGTCAGGAATTCGAGACCAACCTGAGCAAGAGTGAGACCCCATCTCTACAAAAAATAGAAAAATTATCTGGGTGCAATGGTGTGTGCCTGTAGTCCCAGCTACTTGGGAGGGAGGCTGAGGCAGTGCCTAGAGAGAAATCTACAGCTGTAAATACCATATTAAAAAGGAAGAAAGATCTCAAGCCAATAGCCTAACTTTCCACCTTAAGAGAGTAGGAAAAAAAAAAATGGCAAACTAAATCAAAGATAAGCAGATGAAAGGAAATGAAAAAATATCAAAATGAAAATAGAGAATAGAAAAACAATAGAGAAAAATCAATAAAACCAAAAGTTTGTTCTTCAAAAAGATCAGCAAAACGAACAAATCTTTAGAGTGACTAGGAAAAAAGTGAATTCAAATTATTAGAACTGAAAGAAAGGACATTACTACTGACCTTACAGAAATAAAAAGGAATATAAGGGAGTATTATGAACAACAGTGTATCACCAAATTAGATAATCTAGATGAAATAGTCAAATTCCTAGAAAGACATAAGTCACTGAAACTAAGTCAAAAAGAAATAGAAAATCTGCATAGACCCACAACAAGAAAAGTGATTGAACTAGTACTCAAAGGCTTCCCACAGAAAAGATCCCAGGACCAGATGGCTTCATCAGAAAATTCTACTAAATATTTTAAAAAAGAATTAACACCAACCCTTTGCAAACTCTTCCAAAAAAAAAAAAAATAGAAGAAGAGGAAATACTCCTCAATTCAACTCAGTCTGTTCAACCCTGATACCAAAACCAGACAAAAAACATCAGAAAAAAAGAAAACTATAGACCCTTTTTAATATAGATGCAAAAATCCTCAACTAAATACTAGCAAACAAATCCAGGAACATATAAAAATGTTTATATATTGACCCAGTAGAACTTATACCAGGTTTCTTCAATATATGAAAATTGGTAAATGTAAGACACAATATTAATAGAAATAAGGGACAAAAACTACATTTGATGCAGAAAAAGCATTTGACGAAATCCAATACTCTTTCATGATAAAAACACTCAACAACCAGGAATAAAGGGGTCTTCCTCAACCTGATAAATGACATCCGTGAAAAACTCACAGCTAACATCAGACCTAACAGTGAAAGACTGAAAGCTTTCCCCATAAGATTAGGAACAAGACAAGATGTCTACTGTCACCTGTTCTATTCAACATTATAATGGAACTTCTAGTCAGGCATGAAAAAGAAATAAAAGTTATCCAGATTGGAAAGGAAAATGTATAACTATCTCTGTTTTCAGATGACATGATTGTCTATGTAGAAAATAATGAAAAAATCCATGAAATAACCCAAAAAACTATTGGTGCTAATAAGCGAATTTAGCAAAGTTGCAGGATACAAGATCAGTATACAAAAATCAATTGTATCAATTCAGTAGCAATGAGCAAACCAAAAATGAAACTAAGAAAACGATTCCATTGATCATTACACATTTTATATAAGTATCAAAATATCACATGTACCCCCAAAATATGTACCACTACATATATCCAAAATAATAATTTCATAATAAACCAAAAATCCATTTAGAGTATCATCAAAAATAATAAAATACTTAGGCATAAACTTAAACAACTTCAAGATTTGTACAGTGAAAACTATAAAACTTCATTAAAAAAATTAAAGAAGACCTAAGTAAATGAAGAGATCTGTGTTCATGGGTTGGAAGGGTTAATATTATTAAGATGGCAATATTCCTCAAATTGATCTACAGATTCAATGCAATCTCTATCAAAATCCCAGCTGCCATTTTTGCAGAAATGGACAAGTGATCCTAAAATACATATGAAAATGCAAGTGAACCAGAATAACCAAAAAAATCTGGAGAAAATAAATGGGAAGCATCACACTTCCTGATTTCATAATTTACTACAAAGCTACAGAATTCAAAATACTGGCATAAGGACAGATAAATAGATCAATGGAATAGAATTGAGAGTCCAGAAATAAACCCATATACCCAATTTATTTTTGACAAGGGTACCAAGTACAATCAATAAAGAAAGAATAGTCTCTTCAACAAATGATTCTGGGACAAATGGTTATCCACATGCAAAAGAATGAAGTTGGACCCCTACTTCACACCCTATAAAAACATTAAAACAAAATGAAATAAAGACCTAAATGTAGGAGCTAACACCATAAATTACTTAAAAGTAAACATAGGCACAAATCATTGTAACCTGGGATTAGACAATGGCTTCTTAGATGTTACACCTAAAGCACAAGCAACCAAGTAAAAAAAATAAATTGGACTTCATTAAAATTTAAAAAAATTTGTACTTCAAAAGACACTGTCAAGAAAGTAAAACAAACAAACAAACAAAAACAGAAAATGAGAGAGAATATTTGAAAATCCTGCATCTTATAAAAGTCTAGTATTAAGAATATATAAATAACTCTCACAATGCAACAATAAAAAGTCAAATGAAACAATTAAAAAATACAAAAATTGGAATAGACATTTCTCCAAAGAAGATATGCAAATGTCAATAAGCATGTGCAAATATGCTCAATATCACCAGCCATTAGGGAAATGCAAATCAAAACTACAATGAGATACCACTTCACACCCACTAGGAGGTATAAAAATTGTAACCCTTATACACTTTGCTGGTGGGAATGTAAAATGATGTAGCCATTGTGGAAAAGTTTGATAGTTCCTCAGAAAGTTAAGTATAGATTTTCCATGTGACTCAGCCATCTGATTCCTAGGTATATACTCAAGAAAACTAGGAACATATATCCACACAAAATCTTGTACATGCATATTCATAGCAACACTATTCACTATAGCCCCAAAGGGGAAAAAACCCAAGTGTCCATCAACTGATGAACAAAACATGGTATATCCATGCAATGAATATTTTAAGAGGAAGAAGCACTGACATACGCTACAGTATGGATAAATCTTGAAAACATGCTAGGTGAAAGAAGCCAGACACAAAAGGCCACATATTACATGATTCCATTTATGTGAACTTGTAGAATAGGAAAATTTATATATAGAGAAAGCAGATTAGTGGTTGCCAGGGACTAGGAGAAAAAAGGGAATGGGAAGTAATGACCAATGGATGTAGGGTCTTTTTTTGGGGTGGTGAAAATGTTATGAAATTAGTGGTAAGAGTTGCACAATCTTATGAATGTACTAAAACCCACTGAACTACACACTTGAAAATGGTGAGTTTTATGGAATATGAATTACATCTCAAAACATTTATATCTAAATAAAAAATTAAAAATATTAACAAAACCAAAAGCTGTTTGTTTGACTAGATAAATAAGGTAGACAAACTTCTAACAAGTGATGAAGAAAAAGGATAAAATTAAACATGACAGAGAAAGAGAATGGCTAAATAAATACTGATACAACAGGAATATAAAAAAATAGTAAAAGATACCATAACATTCCACAATAACATGAACTTGATATATTGGGATCAATGATGTATCCTATCCCTGTTCTCAAATGGCAGGTGGCTCAAGTTCTTATCTTTTCTGGGAGGGCTTTGAGAGGGTGTATGACTGGAGTTGGGGTGACAGCGGATGATCTCTGGAGAAGCTGCAAAGGGAGAAGGAATTTCTTTAGCTCAAATCTGCAGCATTGAGCAATGGAATGGACACCAGCTAAATGAGAACTTCCAGCAAGTAACCTGCAAGTTTTGGCCAGCGTGGCTATTTAATCAGATTAAACCAGAGTGGTTTAATCTGGTTTAATCTGGTTTAATCTGATTAAACCAGAGTGGACAATGACCACTAGGTGGCACCACACTGCAGCTAGCCCGGACAAATTATACTAGAACTATGCAACTTTGGAACTCTGGTTGTTAAGAGGCTAGTTCTGGATATTTCACAACTAAATATGCCTTCACTTATATGAATGATTTTCTAGCACAAAAACAGAAAACTAATAAAACCATAAATACTAAATAAATTGGAATGATATTTAATAACTTCCCCTTCCTTGAACCCCAGGATCAAATTGTTTACAGTAAATTCTACCAAACTTTCAAGGAACAGTTGATGTCTCACTCAGATATGCCAGAAAACAGAAGAGAATAAAAACTGCCTGATCAAACTCTAGATCATTTTAGAGATCTAGAGTAATAAATAAGATACAGTTTCCTATGTGCATGTGGGTGCACCCCTCTGCCAAGATGTATAGCTCCCTCAGTGCCAGCTGGACCTTGGAGCCAGACGATGTTACTGTGCCCACAGCCAGATGGTGCTTACTGTGCCCAAAGCTGTGCCACAAGGTGCCAGGTCCCTGCCTTCTCCCCCTTCACTCTCCACTGCCCAACAGAGGAGAGCTCCATGTGCTGCTCCATGTGCATCTATATCTTACGGGTATCAGGCTGAGGGTGGGTGGGGACTGAATATCGCCCCAGGACCTCCTGATTAGAGGAAACTGAGGGACAGAGAAGAGGAGGGCACCTCTGCAGGTGAGCCTGAGAATCACTAAATGTTAGAGTTGGAAGTGACTGCAGAAATCACCGTTTCAGTTTCCTGGGACGTGGCAGGCTTCACTTCTCTCTCACCAGGCTGAGTGACGGCTCTCTTCTCTGGGTCCCAACTACTTGGGACTGGCTCCCTCTTAAGACAACTGGGTCAGAAAGTCCTTCCTTCGACTGACTTGAAGTCTGCCTCCCTGGGGGTGTTTCCTGAGAACATCATCAGCTTGTGCTGCTAACGCGGGAAGGTGAACATCAATTGACTGGGAAGAAACAGGGACTTCAGATCTTAGGTGCATAGATTAGCCACCAAGTGCTAGGAAGCTGCTGGATGCCACACAACAGGGACTTGAAGCAGATGGAGGATGGACCAAGATAGTAAAGGGTCTTGACATGAGGGGTGAATGGGTGGCTGGGTTAGCTATTTTGCATACAGCTGCTGTTACTGGGTAAGACACGACCTTAATGTGCTGGGAAAAGTCCTATGTGAACCAGAGGCTTCTTTGGTATTCTGATGTCATTTCTCCATCAGTCCATATATGAGAAATCCTGCAAGACAGACTGAATCTAGAAATTAAATTACCCAAGAATACACGTACTCTCTATGGAGAAAAGTTTAAAATGTAAATAAACGGCATAGTAATCTGAGTAAATGGAGAGACACTCCATATTCTTGGATGAAATGACTTAATATAATAAAGATGTTGTCTCATTCATTTTTTGCACTGTTATAAAGAAATGCTTGAAGTAATTTATAAAGAAAAGTGCTTTATTTGGCTCACGGTTCTGCAGGCTGTACAAGAAGCATGGTG
>CM052439.1:100105406-100170635 GCA_028533085.1 Varecia variegata | reverse complement strand
TATTAATAGGAAGGTGGCATCATAAGTCAACAGAGAAAGAAAGGATTGTGTAGTAGATGCTACTGGAAAAACGGGCTCATTAAATGGAGAAAAATAAGATTGATCTTGTCATGACACCGCATATAAAGGTGGATTCCAGATGAATCACAGATCTAAATGTGAAAGTTAAAACTGTATAGTTAATTAGAAGAAAATATAGGAGAATATCTTTGTGACCTTAATGTGGGGAACAATTTATTAAATAAAAATTCAAATGTAAAATCCATAAAAAAAAGTTGATCTTGATTACACTTGGGCAATGTTATTACAAAGATTAGAACGTTAGTACACTGTAAATAAAGTTTCTAATGCCAACAAGGGACTAATATCTGGAACACACAGAGAACTAATTTAGCAAGAAAAAGGTACAGACCCTAGTGGAAAATGGCAAAGTATAGGAAAATAAAATTTACAGAATACCTACAAAATATTATAAGAACATATGCGAATAATAGAATACACATAGTTACCTATGAAGAGGGAGGGAAATGCTAGTGGGGCACGAGGATTTGAAAGATATTCATGTGGGAAAACAAAGGAATTAATGAATAAATAAGAGAGGGTCCTATGCAGACTAATGAACTGAGTCTCTCCAGCTGAGGAGTATAATTGCCTTCGCCTCCTCCAATGGAGCCAGAAAAGAAAAAGCAAAAAGATGAAGATATTTCTGTCTGTTTTAAGCTTCAAGTCTGCCCCCATCCTAGTTTTGTGCCTTGAGGCCATGCACACATCATCCCGTTAGATAATTAGGTAACCTCAGAGGCTGTCTTGATCGGCACAGAGTATATTCAAATGCTAGTTTCTTCTTCCCCATTTATGTCTTCTTTTTTGTCTGCTTTCCCCCTAACAGTTCTTTATTTGAAACACTTAAAAATCTTTCACTATTGGGTTCATTTTCCTCTGTGTTTTTCTTTCTTTCAAAGTGTGGTCACCTTACTGAGTACCCTATTCCAGGTGTGCCTCTGGGGCGTCCCTCTGTCTGGAGAGGGCACATCTATAACTGCAGCCTAGGAGAGCATGAGTGGTTTTGGAGCCACGTCGCCCTGATGACTCATGGAGTCACCGCCCACCCAACCTCCAACCCTGGGCTGGAAATCCATCATGTAACTCATGCTCCTAAAGCGCTTTCGCTCCCATCTTCTCTTGGTGCAGTTGTTGCTCAGCTCCAAGTAAAAGAGAGAATGTGGATACCTGCTGGATTTTATTAAATGTGGCCTCAAGTTTGCCCTTAGCCTGTCACTTGTGCTATCAAAAAATTCCTCCAAGTTTGTATCATTCCCAAATTTGATGCATGTATTGTGCAGACTTCTTGGGGAGAGCTAGAAAAAAATCGGTGGAAGCTATTGAAAGGCAGGTTTAGGCTCAACGTAAGGAAAACCTTTAAAAGAATCAGAATGATCTCAAAATGGAACAGATTTTATGGAGGGCAGTGAATTCCGTGTCACCGGAGGAGTCCCTAACGTGGCTGCTTGATCAAGGTGGGCACGTTGGAGTCCAGTGGATCTCAGCCCTCCTGTCACTCTGGAGTCCTCTGTTCTAAAACTTCCCAGTGCTTTCCCCTTTCCCTCAGATATCTTTAAGTGACCTTATGTGGGACCAGACATCAGATTGCTTTTTTACATCTCCCCAGGTGAATACAATGAGACCCCATTGCTGAGAACGTCTATTGTAGGAAAAAAACTTAAGTCCGGGTTGGGAAAGTTGGGTCTGACAACCTAAAGTTTTTCCGTTCATCTCTGAAATCATGTTATTTCACTTTCCCATTTGGTATAAAGCTGGGTGCTTAGGAGCTTTTTCATGCTGACCTCTTTTCCTCCCCGTGTTTTCTTTCAACACTAGGCTTTCTCTCTGTGTCCACGCCCGAGCTGTCTCTGTGAAAGGTGGTGTGCTGCCTTTACCCTTCGGTGCCAAGATACCTTGCTCTCTGAGATCAATTGCCTTTAAGGTGCTCTCCTACCCCCTTAAACTGGAAATCACAGCACTTCCTCCAAAGGGACAATTTTCTGTAGAATTGGCTATTTAAATAGGGTCACAAGATTGAAGACAACACATTTAACTCCGGAAAGGCAATCGCCAGTAGTCTTAAGCGTAAGTGGTTTTTTTTGTGTGTGTGGGGGGGTGTCCGTATGTTGAACTGGTTTAGAAAACCCCAGGTTCTTGTTAACTGTGACAATTGGAAAAGACATTAAGGGATGATTACAAGAGCCTCCATGTACAGGCGCTTGTTGATTATCTCCATCCTACAGGGAAGAGAATGAGGTTGGTAGGAGAAGGGGAATGAGGACCGAGAAATCAGCGGCAGAAACCCAGCCTGTCATGGGAAATAACTACCTGAAGTCCGTTAGACAGAGTCTGCTTCCTATTTTTCTGCAGAGTGAACTTTTCATGAAATCTGAGTCCTCAGATGCCTCTTTGTCCTTTCCAGACTCACTGTCTGCATTTTCTGTCTTTCTGACTCCCCTGAGGGCAGATGGGGAGGCTGTTCCTCCGTGACACAGTGCCATTTTTTAGAGTTAATTCTTATGTCTCCTGCCTCGCTTCAGGAAGAAGATCAGGGCTTGACATTATAACAGGCTCCTTAAATACCTGTGAGAGGGTAAAGTTCACTAAAACATAATCAGTTGCTTCTAGATAAATAGCAATGATTCTTGCTCCAAAACCCTAACCTTCCAACCAGTAAAATGTTAAATGTAAACAAGATAGACTGTTTATGCTGCCTTAAATAAATGCCTTCTTTGAAAAAAAAATTCCATCTCCAATGAATTTTTTCAGCTAGTTTCATGGATTTCTCTTTTTAACCTGCCAATTGGCTGAACAGCATTTACTCCTTTCGGAATTCCTGTGTTGGGAGCAGTGGGGCTCATGGGAGTGAATATACTCTGTAAGGCGGCATGAAGAACATGTTGTTCCTCTGTGACCCCCAGTGAGTGCTCATTGGCCTCCTGGCGCCGCAGCTGCTGTGTCACCCAAGACTGGAACTCTGGATGGAGAGGAGGAGCTTTTGGGGGCAGAATCCGAAGGATGGGAACAGAGGCTTTTTATTCATAAAATTATACCCTTTCCTTGAACATATAGAGAGAAACACAAGTTCATGTTTATGTGGATAATTTTTAATGCATATACTTTTTTTGGAACATAAAAAGTACACACACAAAACAGAAGTGCTGTGCTCAACTGTCTGCTTCTCAGCACAGTTAGCTGATGGTGCAGTGCCAATCCGGCTTCTCGAGGAAGAAACACAATAACAGGCAGAGTCGGAGAGGAATTTCAGTTTTGGCCTAGCTCTACTTGACATCCGAAGATCTCACTTTAGAAGTCCAGAACCCAAAGGGACTAGGGAAGGATAAGTGCTCATTGCTTCAGGAAGTTCTTCTCCACAGTCACATGATTGTAAGAACTGGCCTTAAAGAACCTCCTAAGCAAGAATCAATGTCCTGTGGCCTGGTGGAGGTTGGCAAATGTTGACATGCCCCGTGTGACTGATACACCACCTCCCTTGAACCTTCTGGAGGCCTTTCCTCAGGGTGTGTGCGGGCAGCATTACTTACCCTGGAGAGCTGAGACTATTGCAACTAGGAGTCCTGGAGTCCTGGAATGCCAGCCAGCACACAGGAAAAGGTTCTCAGACCAACACAGCCACCTAAACTTTGCGGCCTGGCAGCCTGAAACTTTTGGTTAAATTAAAAAAATGACCTAACAAGAGCATACATACAAACTGTCTCTTGTTGTATAGGTGGCTGCCGCCAGGACTTGTGTTACAGGTGTCATGAAAATGAGTTTTATTAATTATATAATTTTGAACTATTTAATTCAGCTAAAATTATACCAGACCCATTTGGTGGATAAAAAGATTGTGAGTATGAATAATGCCTCAGTATGAATTTGCCTTACATCTGAGTAAAATTCCATATTTATATGCTGATCATCTAGCTCCTCTAGCTGCGACCATCATCAGTTCAAGCAGTCCTCTCGCTTGTGCTTTTATTTTCATATGACCTGCTACTGAAAAAACTGTGGATGCCTCTGATCTGAGCCAGGACCTTCTCGGCATCAGATCCTTTTCTTGTTTTTCCCCTGCTGTGTTCTTTCCTAAGGGGCTGATCCGTGAAGGCTGTTGTTTACCAAAGTCCTGTGTTAGCTGGCTTCTCACTGAGCATAGCCAGTAGGAGGCACTGGTTAGAGATTGAGGGAGGCTGGGGGAAGGGGGAAGGGAGAAGCCAGGGTATTTCTTTCCCTTCCTTTCTGCCTTGGGCTGACTCTCTGGCAGCAGCTGAATTTATCCCCTGGCTCCAACTCCCATTGCACAGGTCCACCATGGGCCCAGCCTCTGTCCATGATCGAGTCTCCTGGGCTCCGGCAACACCATCTTCTCTCTTTGTGCTCCAGCCTAGAGGTGGTGTTGGCTTCCGTTTGTTGCTAATGTCTGGGTTGCTGCAGCATCCCATTTGGCTCTCAGGTTTTCTATCGCCTGTGTAACTCATTCTGTGCATTAAATTCCCTTTGTTAAAAATACTTCCAGCAGTACATAATCCAATCTCTTCATTTTGTAAAAAGAGATTTGAAGTCCAGAGTGATTAAAATGTAGTTCCTAAGGCTATCTGGAAGTCAGACATCTAGCATTTCCATCACTGACAATACAGTTAAGATCCCAGAAGTAAGAAAACTATAATGTCTTTAATGTGAGCAGCTAAAAAAACCCCAAAAAACCTTCCACCAATACCCATGCATCAGTCCCTCCAAGCACAGCCTCATCCAGCTTGTTATTTCTGTTTTTGCAAGCTATTATTCAAGTTGCTGTCACTACCAAGTTCTGGGAACCTGGTGCCCATATTTGCCTGGTGACAGCATTATTCCCATGCTGTTATATCACTTGATAGAACTCTCATAGCCTGGAACTCTGAATGCATCTCCCTAGACACCTAATTTACTACTAACTAGGGACTCACCCAGTGGTGAGAGGGACTCACCCAGAGGTGAGAATCCTCGTCAACAATTCACAGAAGCACAGAGGAGAACTGAAACCCCAGCTCAGAGAACTAAATAACTTAGGAGTTTATTTTTTCTCATACAATGAGAAGCTGGAGATGGGGGATTGCTGGCGGTAATTCTAGCTCAAGGATGTCTGGGCTGAGACCTTCACAGTGGTGGTGGCCCTGGCCGTGGAAATGTGCTGCTCGGATCTCCCTTCAAGGAAGAATTTGCCATCTTGAGAGCCTCCAAATTCCATGCCTTCAGGATCTGCCTCAGCCTTTGATCCAAGGCCACGCTTTTCTTCAGGAGGCTCCCAAGCAATGATGGAGTGTGGCAGGGGACGCTTGGGCATGGCCATTTCTGCCCAATGCAGGCCTTCTCTAATGGGCAACCTTGAAGGTTCACATTGGGTTTGCTGAAGTTTTGTCAGATTTGCATTATTGTCAAGGCTCCTCCTTTTTAATATTTTCTTCTTCCCCTTTTCTTTTTGTAAGTGCCAAATCAGCATCATAGTCTGAAGGCTTTTGTGGCTCAATCCTATCTCTGACCCCTACCCCCACCTTGCCTTTCATTTCTACCTTCCCAGTGAAGCTCTCCCACTCCTGACTCTGACTCAGGGTCTGCCTCCTGGAGGTTCCAACAGGCAGCTCTTCCCTCGTCCTTTCTTACTGGTCTTCTTGTGGCTGCAGAGTGGCTGTTCCACCTCCGGCATCTCAGCACTGTGCCCATGCTTCCAGAGGATGCGGCGCTGTCAGCTAATTCTGCTCTCCTTGTAGGGAATTTTCCCGGTTGCATTTTTTTCTGGCTGTGTGACCCATAACTACAGCATCCATATGTGGGGCTGGAAAATATTTTTTATTTGTTTTAGCGAAATACATTGCAGTCCCAATAAAATGGAATTCTGTTACCAAGGGAGAAGGAAAGAATGAGTATTCAGTAGGCAATCAGTAGTTTCCACCCACTTTATTTTCATTTGTGGAAAAGCTTGAGTTTGTGAAAGCAATGTGCCTGTTGATGACATGGACAGTAACCAGGTGTGCAGAAGAGACAGCTGTGCCCTTTGGCGCAGTTAGGGAAGTGTTTCTGCCACTGGAAATGGGAGGAAAGAAAAAAAGATAAGGCTCGATCATTAAGTACATCCGTATGATTGGAATCTCTAGTCTAAGCCTGCAGTCTCATTTAGCAGAAAAGGAAATTACCAAATAACAGAGAAGGGAGATTGAGCATTCTTTCTGTAATTAGCATATATTCTAAGTGCTTGGGATTCATAGTAAACAAAACTGTTGGGCCAGGGCAGTGGCTCACACCTTGTGTGAGGCTGGGAGTTTGAGACCATCCCTGGCAACATAGGGAGACCTACCAAAAAACCAAACCCAAACCAACCAACCAACCAACCAACCAAACAAACAAACAAAAAAACTGCTAAAGGTCTATGCCTTCAGGGCTTAAGGCCCCACCCACAGGGACGGTTTTGGAACTAGAAGCCAGGTTTCTTAAATGCCATTGCTATATTGCTTGGGACCAAACCGACTGTAAATGTAAGGATACTTGGAATTCAAATGATTGAAAACCATCAGTATTTTGTATGCTTTGGGAGGTATTGGGAAGTACTGGGAGATTCTGAGACACCCTTCCCCTTAAGAGTCTGATTGACCTCCAGGTCAAATGACAGTTCAGTAATTCCTGCTGGCCACCTCCCTTTTCCCCAGCCTGACTTTCCTTCAGCTCTTCTCAGGTCTTTCTTACTGTGTGGGTAGCAGAGAGCCAGAGCACATGGAGTAAGTCCTTATCTTTTCTTCCAAATAACACTTGAACAGGAAATAACCCATTTGTATGAAAATAGCTAGGTAGCCAGTTCTTTAGAAATTTGCTTTAAATTGACAAGTTATTTTTGAACAAAGTGCAAAGCAAAACAAAACAAAACACCCAAAACCCCAAATTACGAGGACTATTTCAAACAACCATATCTAAATGTTCATAACAAAAAGTTTTATTTTTCACATTCATTTTGAAAAAAGATGTATCTTTTCTATGATGTGGCAATTAATTAAAACACTTCAGAATTCCTTCTATCCTCTTCATTTCAAACAAGTTTATAAGTAACACAAGAAATTTGGTGCCTTTACTTTATAAGGAGACCCCAGTTGATCAAAATACCATTTCTTGGAAAGATCATTTACTTTATTTGCCACATCTGGCTCTGAATGTTTTTGTCTATTTCCCAAATCAAATCCACCTATTTTTAATGAGAACCTTCCTGTCCACCCCCCACTGCCCCGCTCACCAAATTCTGTAAAATAATTTAAAGAGGTTTATTCTGAGCTGAACATGAGTGACCGTGGTCTGGGAACCCACACGCAAGAAGCCTTGAGAAAGTGGTCCTGAGGTGGTCGGGTTACTGTTTGGTTTTATACATTTTAGGGAGACAGGAATTGCAGGTAAAATCGTAAGTCAATATAAGGAAGGTATGCATTGGTTTGGCCCCAAAAGATAGGACACCTCAAAGTGGGGGACTTACGATTGTAAGTGGGGTGAGAGAATCTTTGATTTGTAATTGGTTAAAGAAATAAAGCTTTGTCTTAAAGGCTTCGAATGTTCTAAATTAGGATAAGAAAGTCTGTGAATCTGAGACAAGCCACAATATACAGACTCATGTGATCTGTTAAGCAAACTGATGGCCTGCAGGTGTGATTTAACCTTTGCCTCGAGTGGAGTTAGGTCCTGTTAGTAATTTAGTCTCTTATTGTCACAAAGAGTCTGTTTTGTCAGTCTTATGATCTCTGTTTTAACATTAATCCTGGCCAATGGTTGTATCTAAACTCCAAAAGGCAGAGGGTATAAGGAGGCCTGTTGACCTCCCTCCTTTCCCTTTGTGGCCAGGAACTCAGCTTTAAGGTTTTTCAGGGTCTCCTTGGCCAAGAGGAGGGTCCATTCAGTCACCGGGAGGCTTAGGATTTTATTTTCCGTTCACACCATAAATGATGAAAATTTCTTACCACTAACAAGATTTAAAAGTATATGTCATAAACTAAGGAAAATTTTAAAAAGGCATTCAAAAATATTCTGAGCAATGGCAGAATTGTGGACTAATGTTACATACTCCCCAGGTGTCTAGTTGGAAAAAGTATAACCCTTTATTTTGGTAGGTATCAAACCACCTATTCCATGAATAGTCCAAATACATATTCAGGTGTCATTCTTTATTCAAACCCAAGCAAATATTTCGGGTATCAAATTATTTGAAATGAAATATTCCATTATTTGCAATAGGGAAATTATAAATCATTTCCAGCCAACCACAAAAACATAAAACAATTTCCCCCAAATGAATAAATCATTCTTACATATAAAACATAATGAAGCTTTCTGGAACCAGTCACAATTGCAATTATCTTTTAAAAATTTTTATGCTTATAGCAAATCATAGATTTGACAGATGGAGACAAGTACATGGCCAACCATATGTCTTTTATAAGTTTATGCACATACCTCATTGCTTCTCCCTTTTCTTGTAGTATATGGGCTTTTTCACACCTCTTAGACTTACCTGCTTTCTTCATAGACCTTTATATCTTTCTACTTTTTCAGTAGACTTTTTTCTCTCAGTGCTGTGGTGGAGGTGACAGTGATAAGGCATAACACTTTTGATCAAAAAGTGCACAAGCCTCAAATCTGTCTGGAGAATAGCTGAGACTAAGGCTCTTCACTTTTTGCTAAGGCTTTTTTGAGCCACCTAAATGTTTTCTCTGGCATGCATATGCAGACTCATTGAAGCCATTTTTAAATTTCGGCAGTAAATTTTGAATAAACATTTTTGTAAGTTGTTAAAGTAGATATTCTGATGGTACGTGTTCAACAAGTGAAGAAACCTGTATAAAGTGGTTCTATGTCTTTGAAATTAATGATTAAAGTTTCCATTTTGGCATCTTGAAAAAATTACCCAGAGTGAGTGGCATTTGCCATATAGTTCATATAATTCTTTTTTTTGTTTTTAAATTGATATTCTGTTTTTTTGGCTAAGTATGCTCTTTGTTGAATGAAGGAAAAAATTTCCATGTGGAACTATCTTTAAGCTGGAGTAATTCATTAGCTAAGTGTTTCTCAGAATGGTATTTCCTGAAACAACGTTCTGGGAATTAATAGGTGTGGCTAAAAAATGTTTCCTTGTAAAATAAGTATGGAGACATAAGTCTTTTCTCTGGAGAGTCACAACTTACAAGAACATATTAAAGACTCTGAGAAGTCTTATAGATATAACAAAAACTTGTGTTTTTAAAACTTTAGTCTATTAACATTTCCCAGTTTTTCATGAGACAGCTATTAATATCCTGCAGAATGCCAGTTTGAAAGACATTCCATTAAACCAATTCTTTATTTCTATCACAGATTGAAGAGACTTCTCTAGAAGTTGATGGAGTTAAGAAATATTACAAATTATACATCTCCATTTCCAAGCTCTTAAAAATATTCCAGAGAAGCTAATTCTAACACTAGACATCAGAATTTGGCAAGAATGAAATGATGTAGAAGTTGGCAAGATGTAATGCTATTAAAATTAAAAGAGTTTTTCCACTATAGGAGCGGAAAAATTAGTTTTTCCTCTCTCCTTCTATATTCTCAACTGGGACCCTTGTAACAAAAAGACAGATTAACTAGCGCTAAATCAAACTAAAATTGGCCTGAGAAGGCCTCTATACTCGCCTACTCTCATACTCTTATGTATGAGCCACAACTTCACCTGGTAGGCAGCAAAGTGAAAACCTACCTTAGGAGAATGTTCCTCTCTCTAACAATAGCTGAGTCTCAGCCAACCACAGCAGCCACACTTCATTCAGCCACTCACAGGTAGCCAACTGCGCAAACTGTGTTCAAGTAAGGCAGGCACCAAACTATGATCAATCCAGCTGTTTCTGTATCGCACTTCTGTTTTCTGCAGGCCACTTTACTTTTCTGTTCATAAATCTTATCCGACCACGTGGCAGCTCTGGAGTCTGTTTGATCTGTTCTGATACTGGGGACTGCCCGATTTTTGAATTGTTTTTGTCTTTTTTTTTCTTGCTCAATAAAACTCTGTTAAATTCAATTTGTTTAAAGTTTTTCTTTTAACAGATTTGATGTCAGAAATGAGGTTCTGAAGACACTCCAGTGACCCCAGTAACACCAGGCAGCCAGGAGAGGCACCCACAGAACCCTGGCTGTGCTCGTTGCTCTCTTATTTGTAATTGGAAGTCACAAGTGAATTTTCTCTTGAATTCTGAGCTGCACAACTTTGTGTTCCGAGCTCTCTGAATTTATTTGGGTGATATTTAGACTGAACTGGGTCTAGGATTGGATTGGATTCAATAATCAAATTGGATTCAGTTAGAGGCCTTGGGCCTCAGGTAGGTACCTTTTTGATACTGGGTTCATCTCCATCCAAGATGTTTAAGACTCTGCCTTCTGGAACTGCAGGTAATTTTATATTTAAAACTCATGCACCCAGGATGTGAGCATTTTTAGAAAAATGGGTTAACCTTACTAGAGATAATTTAGAATTAAAATGACCTCAGCAGGGAAGTTTTAATTTGGATAAAATTATTTGTGAGGCATATTAGAAAAAAGAGACCAAAACCCCCACAAAACCAATGGGATGTATTCTTTACTTGGCATGCAGAAGCATCATAAAGACTAAACAAATAAAAAATTCCCTCCAGAAAAGATTCTTTACAAAAAGCAAAGGAAAACTTAAGCAACAGATCAAAGACCTGACAAAAGAGGACTGTACTCTGACTGAACTAACCTCAACTTTTTTCTCTTTATCCATCTCTACCTAAGTAGAGTCCACTAATCTTTTTGCTAAATTTCCATTTCACCCTGATGATGAAAACGGAGGAGTTAGGCAGATACTTTATGAAGTAAAACCTTCTGATCAGCCAGGACTTTCTGTTGTAACCACCTTTTACTTCATGGTCACTGAGCTTAGAGCTATTTTTACATTTTAGGGACATCCTTAACCCAAGGGGAAATCACCCCAAATTTACTGAGGAATGTAGAATCCTCAAAGGAGCTTACAATCCACAACTCCCTGATATTTACCAATATATTCACGTGATATTAGGACCTGGTGAAGCTCAAAACTGGATGGCAGCATCACAATGGGACAAACCTGAGGAGGATATTAAAGACCCCTCCAAAACCTCCTCACAAGAAGGGACAGAAGCAGCTAGAAAAATTGCTGAAAACCTTTTACATTTAACTACTCAGATTTTTGCACAAAAAGTCGATTGGTCCATCATACAATCTTGCAGACAAAAAAAGGATAAACCAGTTTCTGATTACAGAACTCACTTAGAAACATTGTGACATATTCTGGGCCCAAGCTATAGCAAAGGGTTTCTCCTGCAGGGATAGAAATGGCATTAAATGCTCTGTAAATGGAATCCATCCTGAACTTAGCAGTTTAATTAAAAAACATAAACTGGGATGTGAAGTTGCAGATATGAACTGGTAGCCTCAGCTGAACATTTTGAGGGGAGCAAGAAAAAGCTCAAAAGGCTAACAAGCTTATGTCTCTCCAATTACAACAGTTATAGGAGCTAAGAACAAAGAGATCTTCTCATTTTTATTTCAGATTGCAACCAAGAGGTCCTAGAACAAGAAATTCTTTACCCCAAGATTTTTGCTTTCTTGCAAACAAATAGGACACTGGAAAAGAGATTGTCAGCCTTTGTATGTCCACCAATAAACCTCTTCACTGTTTCACCAGTAGAGGGAGCCCAAGAGATTTTTAATGCTCATAATGATCATCAGCATTGACAAGACTTGAGGGATTCTTCTCCCTGTAATAGCCTTTACGAAACATGGAGAAACAAGTTAAAATAAACAGAGAATCTTGTACAATCCTGGTGGATACCAGAGCCACTTTATCTGCCATAAACCCCATTTTCATACGCAAATAATCCCTCAAAGTAAAAAGGTCAATTCTGTGGTGGGGGGTTTCAAATCAAGTTCAAGAAAGAGGTTCCCATATCTGAACCCGTCCAATTGACTTTGGAACCATTTTCAGAAAAATATACCTTTTTACTATGTGATAATTCTCTCGTAAACTTGCTGGGGCAAGACTTACTTTCAAAGCTAAAAGAGCATATATAATTCTACTCAGAGGGAGAAATAATCTTAGAGTTTCCTGACTCTCCTGAATCAGAACTGTTGTGCTCTTCACAGGCAGAAATTGATAAGATTGAAACTCAGGCCTGTAATACCCCTGACCTTTCTAAAATACCGGAATGATTATGGGCCTTTTCCTCAACCGATATAGGAAGGATTAAAAGTGTGGAACCTCTAAAAGTCCAAATAAGTCATTATGAATCTTTGCCTAAATTACCCCAACATTCACTAAAACTTGAAGCAATTTAAGTGCTTTCACCAATTGCATTAATAGAAGATTTAATTAAACAAAGACATATAATTTCATGTACGAGTCCTTGTAACTCCAATTCTACCAGCTAAAAACTCAAATGGATGAGGTTGGAGATTTGTTGAAGATTTACAGGTAATTAATTAGTTGTAATACCAAAGTTTCCTGTAATTCTAAATCATAATACTTTATTATCTAAATACCTGCTTATTCAAAGCAGTTCATGGTAATCGACCTCTGCCCAGGAGGGTGTCATGAACAATGGTGGAGTAGAAGCAATCTGGCTTCACTCTCAGTAACAGAAAACCAAGAACAAATATCCAGTGCCAAGATTATCACCAGCAATATCCCAAAACTCAAATCTGAGGCTGATGTGGTCCCTGGTACCACAGGGAAGAGAAAAACTACCAGCCGAGGGTCAGAGAATCAGGCTTCTCTATCCACAAGGCCCCTCCCCAGTCTCTTAGGCACTGCACATGGAGAACTCTCCTTGGACTCGGTTTCTACTCTGGAAAAAGTGAGATTGAGGCAGACAATCAACTTTCCCACCATCCTGTGTTCCCTTGTGGGAAAATCGTTCTTGCCTCAACCTGTGGGAAGTGTCAGGAGTGGCTGTAGGGAGAAAAACCCCTGAGGGCAGGTAGAGACCAAAGAGGGAAGGGAGGACTAGCAACTCCAGTCTGCAAACTCTGCTCTTTCTCTCAGCCAAAGGAAATGCCAATCAGAGTGGCTGTTCAGCAGCATCATGCTGTTGGAGGCATGTTCCAGAGGTCTTCTGGGCAAAATCCCCCAGCGAACCTTCCTATATGGCCAGGATATCCTCTTTAGGACCCCTTTTTTCCATATGGGATAGGCAGTTCTTCAAACATTAGTAAGAGCAGAGGCAAACCTAAGCTTAAGGCAAGATCTACTGCCAAAAAGGAGGCAGCAATCTAGGGTTAAGGAGACTCCACAGGCAATTGCAAAGAACCTCTAAGCAAACATACCCTAGAAAATCCAAAACAAGCTGGACAGTGAGGTCTTGAATAAATAACTAATCCTCCAATGTGAAGCCATAGTTCCACGTACATCCACAAGAAACAAAAGAGAACAGGAAACAATGACCTCCCCAAATGGACAAAGATCCTAACAAGACAGTGATGTGTGAGCTCTCAGATCAAGAATTCAAAATAGCAGTTCTACAGAAACTCAGCAAACTCCAAGATAACACTGAAAAGCAATTCAGAAATTTATCAAAGAAGTTAACAAAGAGATTGAAATAATAATTTAAAAAATCAAACAGAAATCCTGGACCTGAGAAATACATTTGCTGAATTGAAAAATACATTAGAGGCTCCCCAAAGCAGATGGATCAAGCAAAAGAAAGAATCAGTGAACTCAAAGACAGGCAATTTGAAAATACACAGGCAGAGGAGAAAAAAGAATAAAAAAGAATTAGAATGAGTACAAGATAATAGAGAATAACCTCAAAAAAAAAAAAACCGAGTAAATTTAAGAGTTATTGTGGCATTCAAGAGAGAGTTGAGGCTGGGCGTGGTGGCTCACACCTGTAATCCTAGCACTCTGGGAGGCCGAGGCAGGTGGATCGCTCGAGGTCAGGAGTTCGAGACCAGCCTGAGCAAGAGCGAGACCCCGTCTCTACTAAAAATAGAAAGAAATTATCTGGCCAACTAAAATATATATAGAAAAAATTAGCTGGGCATGGTGGTGCATGCCTGTAGTCCCAGCTACTCAGGAGGCTGAGGCAGTAGGATGGCTTAAGCCCAGGAGTTTGAGGTTGCTGTGAGCTGGGCTGACGCCACGGCACTCACTCTAGCCTGAGCAACAGAGTGAGACTCTGTCTCAAAAAAAAAAAAAAAAAGAGAAAGAGTTGAGAAAGAGCA
Source organism: Varecia variegata (assembly GCA_028533085.1). NCBI lineage: Eukaryota > Metazoa > Chordata > Mammalia > Primates > Lemuridae > Varecia > Varecia variegata. Next base: position 100,156,346 of record CM052439.1, on the reverse strand, counting down.
AGAAGTAGAAAGTAGATTCAAAGAAATAATAAGAGAAACCTTTCCAAACCCAGAGAAAGACATAAATATGCAGGTACAGGAAGGTCAGAGACCTCTGCTCAGCCTCCTTTAGCATTTTAGTTCATAAAGGAAGTCAATACTTGTTTGCTTTTACTTGGCAAAATCAGCAGTACACCTGGACTGTGATGGCACAAGCATATAGTGAAGCCCCTTCATATTTTTCCTAGGTATTGCATCGGGACTTAATTACCCTACAGTTTCCTCAAAATTCTACTCTTATTTAGTAGGTAGATGATATGTTGCTATACTCTCTCATTAAAGAGTGCTCTGAAATTGACTCATTTTATCTTGTACAACAACTCACTCATAAAGGTCACAAGGCTTTGATGGAAAAATCTCAGTTTTTAAAATAATAAGTCAACTATCTGAAACACAACTTGACTGCTAAAGGAATTTCCTTCTCACCTGAAAAAATAAAAACTATTCACTTTTTCTCAGCCTGCAACCAAAAGACAATTAAGAGGTTTTCTTGGACTTGCAGGATGTTGCAGGTCCTGAATCTGAATTTTTCCTAAATGGCCTCATCATTGTATGAACTCACTAGAAACATAGTAACAGAGCCATTACCTTGGGAAGACAGTTGTGAACAGGCTTTTAACCAAATAAAATTGACCTTACATCAGCCCCCAGCTTTAGGACTTCTAAATTACACTAAACTTTTTACCTTGGTTTGTTCATGAAGGTAACAATCAGGCATTAGGAGTTCTTATTCAAGAACATAGGGTGGAACATAGGCCCATTGCATATTATAGCCTGCAATTAGACCCAGCAGCTAAGGCATATTCTAATTGTTTAAAAGCAGTATCAGCCAAGTTGGTAGAAGCTTCATTGGAGTTGATTTTTAGGAAATAAACTTTTTTTTTTTTTTTTTGAGACAGAGTCTTGCTTTGTTGCCTGGGCTAGAGTGAGTGCTGTGGCATCAGCCTAGCTCACAGCAACCTCAAACTCCTGGGCTCAAGCAATCCTACTGCCTCAGCCTCCCGAGTAGCTGGGATTACAGGCATGCACCACCATGCCTGGCTAATTTTTTCTATATATATTTTAGTTGGCCAGATAATTTCTTTCTATTTTTAGTAGAGACGGGGTCTTGCTCTTGCTCAGGCTGGTCTCGAACTCCTGACCTTGAGCCATCCACCCGCCTCGGCCTCCCAGAGTGCTAGGATTACAGGCGTGAGCCACCGCGCCCGGCCGGAAATAAACTTAATTTGCAAGTTCCACATGCTGTGGAAGTCTATTAAATTCCAACCAAAATCAGCATTTTTCAGCAAATAGACTAACATCTTGTTAAAATTATTCTCCTATCTCCTTCTAATCTCCATCTAAAATGCGGTAACCTACTTAACCCTGTTGTTCTATTACCTCTGCCTGACGATGGTGAATACCACAATCGTGTAAGTATAGCATCAAAAACAGTGGCCTCTCGTGTTGATTTGTAAGATATTCCATCGGATAATCCTGAGTTAATACTTTTTGTTGATGGGTCAAATGCCAAAATTTCAGAAGGAAAATAGCAGTCAGGGAATGTTGTTACTACCCAAAATGAATTAATAGAGAAGGGAGCTCTTCCTTAATTTGTCACCTTAGCCCATGGAGCTTTTTGCTCTCATCTGAGCTTGTCATATAGCTAAGAATAAGTCAGCAAATATTTATACAGATATTATAAATGCTTTTGGAATTGTACACAATTTTGGCATGCTATGGAAATGAGAATTTCTCACTTTTCATGGGACCCCCATTGAAAATGGACTCCAAGTAAATGAACTCTTTTTGCTATCCCGTTACCATCAGATATTGCTATGATTAAGATTAAAGCTCATACCTGTAAAACTGAACCTGAATATCAAAAGAGTTCTATAGCAGATTGTCATTCTAAGTCAGCTAGTGCTGAAACTGTTAGGATATGCAATCTGAATGAACTCCCTAAGATTGATCCAAGTCAACTCTCTTGTGATGACCTATTTAAAAAACAGTACGATGCACTTGTTTTGGAAAAACAAAATTGACATCTAAAAGGATGTAAATTCAGTGTTAAACATGGACTCACAGAGGACCCAGATGGCCAGTTGGAATTTCCTGAGTCTTTGAAGCTTCCATTGGTAAAAGCTGTGTACTCCACAACTCACCATCGGACAGAAAAAATGATCCAAATTATGAAAAAATATTAGTGGGGTGACAGTTCTAAAACTGATAAAATGGTTTATAACCAATGTTTGGTTTATCAAACTCATAATCCTGGAAAACAACCAAAACTTCAGGTGGTGTATTTCTACCACCTGATGGACCCTTTGAACATTTACAGATGGACTTTATTCATGTGCCATCCTCAATGAGCTATGTTCTTGTAATAGTCTGTAGGTTTCCTGGTCGGGTAGAGGCTTTCCCATGTAGGAAAGCTGATGCTGTAACAGCAGTCAAGAAATTATCACAGAATGTGTTTCCTTTATGGGGCATCCCTGGAGAAATTTCCAACAGTAGGGAAGCTTATTTTACAGAGCAAGTTATAAAGCAGATAAATAAGGTATTATGAACACAATGGCATTACCATTGTCCTTATCACCCTCACTCTTCTGGAAAGGTTGAAAGAACAAATAACATCCTAAAACTGAAATTGGCAATTGGGTTGTGTTGGATCAAGGTATTACTGTCGGCTTTAATGGCAAACAGATCCACTCCCACTGGAAATCATAAGTTGACCCCTTATTAAATAGTCACTGGGAGACCTTTACAACTAATAATAAAACCTCATGTATCTCCTGTTCTTCTAAACTCTGATATGATTAAATGTTGCACAGCTTAAAGCATTATGCCAAAGTATATTTTCATGAGGTAGAGGAAGCTTTTCATGACCCACCAGCAGAAGACAAACACTTCATGGTCTAGAACCTGGAGACTGGGTCTTCTGGAAACAATGTTAGAAGAAGACTGTCCTTGAACCCCATTGGAAAAGACCATATCAAGTTCTTCTCACCACCCATATAATGCCATGAAGCTTCAGGGCATTGAACCTTAGGTCCACATCTCACAACTAAAAGGGCGGCTGGTGTGATGTGGGTGATGGCAGTAAAGGTGGTGGAGCAACACACTGGGACCAAAAGGGGCTGTGCTGGCATTGCTGGTAGCTGCAGCTGGTTGGGTGGGCTAGTCTGCAGTCTCACAGCCTGCCAGAGCTTCAGGGCTTCAAACCTTTTAGGTCCACATATCACAACTCCATAGCCCTTTAGATTATTGGAACTGTATACCTATTAGGGATTTTAAGGTAAAGCTCATCAGGGAAGTTTCTCCCCAGAAGCAGATGGTATGCCAGATGTGGACAGCTTTCCTAAGATCACAGATCAAAACTTTTCTGCTATGATGAAAGCCTTATGTTTTTTCCTTTTTCCCTTATTTCCTGCTTTCCTAATCCTTTTCCTTTTCCTACAGGAAAATCCATGGGACCATAATTGGTGGATGGCTTAGCTCAAGCTTATGTTCTAGCACAAAACCAGAAAAATTATTGAGTTTATAGGCTACTACCCAAAAATCAGAAAACAATTCCACTGATGTCAATGTCTTTCTGTCTGTCCATGAGAATTACCCTGAGATTCCAAAGGAGAGTGGAACATCCTTGATGTTCTAAGCATCACTGCTATTTGCTTTCTTGCACTTGCTAGAAATAACACTTCTAATTTTCCAATTGATAACCTAATCATTACCAAATCTAGAAAATATTTTCAAGTGATGCTTGAAGAATGTATATTGTGCTCCCAAACATCATGTATTCCAGACCTGAAAATTACCATGTGGGTACCAGTAATTGCTTGTTTAATGTAGGGCCCTTTTTTACTAAATGTGGTTATACACCCTTATAGCATGTTATAAACAGGCCACAAAAAAGGTAAATTTCCTACTGCACCTTCTTCAAGAGCTATGCAGATTTATGGGCAAATTTAACTGACCCCTCCTCAAACACAACTAGGTGGCCTTCTTTTCCAACTCCCGAGGGCCTATTTTGGGTTTGCACAGAATCTGCTTGTTCTGTTCTGCCTCCTCACTGGTTTGGATCTTGCTATTTGGCCTGGCTCACTCCTGCCTTTCATTTTCAAGTAGCTTCCCCTGGAAGTTCCCATAATAGCTTCTATGATCAGAGGCCAAAACAGTCAATAATTCAAATTAGCACTGACTTTGAAATAGATGAAGATAAATTAGATTCCACTGAGAGTTCCTGGAGGCTCACTCTTGGTGGTAGTGGGGTATCAGTTGTATGGAATTTAAAGCTAATTTGTAAATCCATAAGTTGGGAAAAATCTTGAACTTTTTAGTTAATCAGACCTCCTAGGGTTCCAGATGGGTAGAGGCCACTCTCTGAAAGGTGGACAACATACGTGTTCAACAAAACACTTAATGAAACATGACACAGCTTTAGATTTTTTCCTGAAGATGTACGTATGTTGTTGCTTGAGTACACTTTGTATTTGGTTTTGAGTGCCTGCCACAGTGTAATCTTCATGTGACTTCTTCAGCAGTACACAGGGTCAGTGGTATCTGTGATTTCCTTGATGGCTGGGGGTATGGTTACTAGTTGAGGCTGTGCTGAAGTTTTGCTGGGGACTTGGTCACAAACTTAGCCAGTCTTCAGGCCCCTATAGTGGCAGCTGTGGGCTGAGCATGCCTGTTTTTAGGCCCTAGAGCAGCTTATTCTGGCACTGGCATTAGTGGGTCCTGGAGGGCCAATTCCTGGGCCTCCAGGTGGCTTGCTTAGAAGCTAACAGTGAGAGGAGTGGGCTGGGTGTTTGGGTGGGTTCTCAGGCCCTGGGGCAGCTGGTGTGACGTGGATGATGACAGTAATGGTGCTGGAGCAACACACTGGGACCCAAAGGGTCTGTGTTGGCACTGGGGGTAGCTGCAGTTGGTTGGGTGGGCTAGTGTGCAGTCTCACGGCCACCTGTAGCAGGGCAGTGGGTATGGTGCCAGGTATGCTTTGGAGAGCCTGATTTCCCTTTCTCTCCTTGGCCAGGTGGCAGCTGCAATTGTGTCAGCCTGAACTTGACACAAGAGCAGGGCAGAGCCCAGCCTTAAATTCTCAAAATGGCGCCAGCTGTGGGCCTGTGACCAGAGAGGGTGGGGCCTTGCTCAGGGGAGCAACAAGGGCAAGAAGCTGTAGGGAGTGTAGTCCACTTGTGTCTCCGTCTCACAGCAGTCTGTTGCAGTGTGGTGGGAATTGCCCCTAGGTATGCCTAGGAGAGCCTGGTTTCCTGTGCCTCCATGGCCATGTGGTGGCTGCAGCCACATTAGCCCAAACTCAGCCTGAGGGTGGGGTGCAGCCCAGCATTAAACTCTTAAAATGGCACCTTGCGCCTGCAACCAGAGAGGATGGGGCTTCTTCCAGGCAGGCAACATGGGAAAGATGCTGTGGAGAGTGTGATCCACTCACACCTCAGTCTCAACAGCAGCCTTCAGCAGGGTGGTGGGGACCATCCCAGGGTTGTGTGGGAGTCCCCAGTCTCCTCTCTTACTCCTTAGAACAGCACAGAAGCAGCAGCCATGTCTTTTATCCCTAGTATCTAGACTCTCAGAATGGCACCCAGCTGGAAGTGCTTCAGGCTTAGCGACATGTGGGATTGTATGTGGGTTCCCTTTCTGGAGCAACGTCTCCGTGCAATCTCTAGGCAGCTCCCTGTGTTAGGCCAGAGGCCCGTGTGCATCAGGGGTTCTCCCACAGCCAAAAGGGTAAAAGCCCATTTCAAAGTGTGATGCCCTGGGGATTTCTCTCTTACTCTTTCCCCAGCCCCCAGCCAGGCAAATTGCCTTGAACTCTCTTCTTACTTACTTTTGGCTTTCCGTCACTTCTCTGGTGCATCTCAGCATCCTCCCCTAGACAATCTGTTTGAAATATGGGTATCTAGTTACTGTTCTGGTTCAACTTTGTGGATGAGGTACATACACCTGTGTCTAGTTGACCATCTTGATACTATCCAAAGTCTAAATGTAGTATTTAATTGATTATTTCAAAATAATATTTGTTGCTGCTATTAAAAGGGAGAGATATTTACAGTAAGGATATTAGTGTCATTTTACATTAAATGCAGGTAATATCAAACTTGTTATTACCAGAGACAAGCTGGTATACTGGGGCAGATGGAATGGAAACTTCTGGAAATGAAGACTGAAGACAGTCATGGGTGCTGGTCTTCCCTTCTGTACTTTGTGTACAATATCATGCCTCTCTGAATTCCCATTCCTCCAGCCTTACTGTGTGTACTCTCTATCTGCGTGGATTGAAATATTGCCCAATGCTTATCTTTTATCACAGATACCACCTCCTTTTATGAAGTCTTTCTGATCTTCCCCAACTGCTTGTTATTTCTCTGTCTCTTGACTCAGCACTGGGGAGTTACATGTTTGTCTTATGGCATTTAAAATCTGCCTTGATTATGGTATTTGTGTTATTGTCAAGACCCTCTCTTGCAACCCACACCCCATTCTGAAATCCCTATTTGCCCTGTTGTACTTAGCCAATATGCAATTAGTGTCTCATATTTATGATACTGAATTGAATAGTAGGGGGAAAATTCCCAAACCCAGCTAGTTCTTTTAAGTACTCTCATACAGCGAGCAATTGGTAAACAATGAAATGGGCGTCTGAGGACAGTCTCTTGAGTGTTTTGTGTTGGCATTAGCATTAATGGTCTCACCAGGACATCATTTTGTACCCGAGGAAGGAGCTAAAGTATGTTATTTCACCATTATGTCTCTAAGAGGCAACAGTTATTTTGAAGTATGTAAATTCTTGGCAGCTGTCTGGATTAAACAAACAACAAAAACTAAGAATGCTATGAAACAAGACCATTTATAAAGTCCATTATCTTTTGACTTTGAGCAATTGCCTAAATACCTTAAGTTCACAGCTAATTCATGGAATTCCATGTAATAATGCCTTCCATTTGTCTCATGCTTGGAAATTTACATTGTGCTTTCATTTGCACCATACATTCAACCAATCAACTGTTCAATTAACAAATGAATCCTCTAACTGAAATTTCTTTAAAACCGTTACATACCAAAGATTGGCAAGCTTGATTTAGGAATTCCTAAAATACATAATAGAAAGGTCTTGCTCTCCAAAGGCTTTAAGGCTATTGAGGGGAGACAGAGATATAAATAAGTAGGTGGACTGAAATGTTGTGATTGAAGTCTGTACACACCACAGTGGGGCCACAGCGAAGGCCGTAGGGCCGTTCTCACTAGGGAAGGGGAAAGTGCACAGGAAAGCAGAGGAGGGACCATTGAATGCAGTCTTATTTGATTGTTACTGGTGTTACTATGATGCTTGGTTGACAGTTGAGGAACCTGACTCAGAGGGGTGAAGCATCTTTTCTGAAGTGACCCTGCTCTTAAGATTTCCAAAACAAATTGTCCCACTTCACAGCATCTCTCCTCCACCCCACAGTTTTTGGGATGTGAATCCTCATGTTCTAGCTGAGATGAGAAAGAGAAGGTAAGACCGGAGAGCCTGAAATGGGGGATTGTGTTTATTCAAAATGAGCCTGGTTCCTACAGTAATAACAACAAAAAAACCCAATCCTCCCCCAAACCAAACCCAACTTGATTGAAAACATCCACGAAAGAAGAGAGAAAGCCAAACCTAAAGGCAGGGTTTTGAGCTGGAAACAATGGCTTTGCTAAGATTTACAGGCCTGTGGGATTTTTTTCAGTTACATAGAGTATTAAGGAGAGTTATTTGAAAAATATTCAAATTAATTTGACATTGTTTCCCCCTAGGGAACATGGAAACTCACATTTTGGAGGTTGGGCTTGCATTAACATGAACCTTTGAAGGGAATGGGGTTTGAAAAGATGACCCACTTCTGCTGTCACCACCCCCAGACTCCAATTTAATTTCTTTCCTGTTTATTTTTGTCATAGGAAAGGTGCTTCCTTTTGTCATACTTTTAGTGTGTGGTGCCACATTTCACTAGGTTGGTGGCATATTGATTTGCAAAGTGCCTTAAGAAGACACCCATGTGCATTTAAGGTAACAATGGCGAAAGCAACTTAGTATCGGTACGTATTTTCTCTCTTCTCTGAAAGAAAGCCCAATATTGGATGTTAGAATGCAGCAGCACTCAAAGATTTTTAATATGAACTAAACTATCCAGAAACTGTGGTGGGAGGGGATTTGGTCTTTATTTTCTTTCCCTCTGTATGTCATGTAATCACATGAGGATTATGAGCTAGAGTGGTGCATTTTATAAGTTATTATGAATAAATTTTAATACCAACAGTTAGGGAAGCAGGTATCAACTCACCTGAAAACAAGTTTCCATTACTCCAATGCACAAAGCAGTCCTTTATTTTTTATGATTCCTTGTAGATTAAAAAAGCTTTCACGGCGGGGCACGGTGGCTCACGCCTGTAATCCTAGCACTCTGGGAGACCGAGGCGGGTGGATCGCTTGAGGTCAGGAGTTTGAGACCAGCCTGAGCAAGAGCGAGGCCCTGTCTCTACTAAAAATAGAAAGAAATTATCTGGCCAACTAAAAATATATATAGAAAAAATTAGCCGGGCATGGTGGTGCATGCCTGTATTCCCAGCTACTCGGGAGGCTGAGGCAGGAGGATTGCTTAAGCCCAGGAGTTTGAGGTTGCTGTGAGCGAGGCTGACGCCACTGCACTCTAGCCCGGGCAACAGAGTGAGACTCTGAAAGAAAAAAAAGCTTTTGCATCATCTCTTTTGAGCCTCATCAGAATCCCTAGCAGAAGCACAGGAGACATTAGCAGCAAGATTTTTTTTTTTTTTAAACTCATGAAGAAACTGAGGCCTAGACTGAGGCTCTAGGTAATAATAATGGGCACTTTTGTTATCCTCTGAATAATGATGCTTAGTTCTCTACACTATACTGATTCTTTCTGGAGAAATTCTCTCATGGACACAGAACGTGCCCCTAACCCTGACCTACCATCTCTCAAATGTGTGTGCTTAGTTGCAAGGGGACCTGAATGAGAAAATGCGTGACTCAGTACTAGCCCATCACACTGACAAGAGAAGTAACAGAAATCACATACCCCAGTGGTGCAAAAGTTCGAAGTACTTTAATATACGAAGAGCAGCACATAATAAAATTCTAAGCATCAAAAATCATATTTGTTTTACTGGGAGCCCCTTGCATCGGAAGAGAGTTAGTTTGGATGAACACAGCCCACTAGGGATCCCCATTAAAACACTGTGTGCAGTTTGAATTGCAGGGGAAGAATAGAAGGAGATGATATCACTAATGTAAGCCCATTTTTTCAGGCCACATGAGCCTGGAGTTTTTAAAAGGGGCACCATAAACGGTAATAGCCTGTACTTTTAGCTTTTGATCCCTCTGGCTATTGCAAACCTTCACGTCCTCCCTACTCACCCCCAGTGGAGTCCCCAGGGGTGGCTTGCTGGCTCTACCTACCACCCGTGGATTTATGATGTTATATTTTCCGTCCCCTGCTTCAGCTCCATGGTGGTGGGCTGGCTGCGCTCGGAGGGGCCAGAGCCTTTGCTCTCATCAGTAGCCTCCCTTGGAACCTTGCTTACCTCTGCCTCTGATTTCTTTCTTGGAGTTCTTGATGTGAGACTGGCAGAAGCATGATAATGCCTTCTTCTCCCTTTGGGGGCACCCATGGATCTCAAAGCAGAGCAAGGTTTTTAGTATATTTTCTCTTTATTTTTAGATGTATAGCCTTCTCTCTTTTGAGTGCTGAAACCTGAGTCCATGAGGGTAGGTACAGCAGGGACAAAGCTGGGAAAAAGATGAAATGCTACATCAAGACCATCCCCTGTCCTCCCCTTGGGCAAATAGGTGTTAGTCCTACCTGTTCTCTTGGTTTGCCAGAGGGGCTCAGAATCCCAGCACTAAATAGGACCTAGACTCAAGCTTGGGGAACCGAAAACACCAGTATTTTGTGCTCAACTCAGAGCTGATTTTTTTCCCCTTCTGTTTTCTGTCCTCTCTTTCTTGTATTCTTCATTTCTGATTCTTTGGTTAATTGAATTTCTTTTATCCTTAGCTCATGAAGTGAAAACTGCTTTGAAAGGCAAAACTCCTGAGGTCAGATCTATCTCACCGACGGGAGGGAGGGAAACGAAGGAAAAGCCACTGAAGCAGTTATACATTTCCCAGCAGCAGAAGGATATTCTACTTCCCTCTGGTGGTGAGTGACATCAAGTCAGCTGAAAAAGTCTCTCATTTCCTGGGGCTAAGAAATAAGGAATCTGAAACTCAGCGATGTTGTACATATACAACAAAACAAATCTAGACTGGGATATAAAAGCAATGTTTAAAAGGAACCAAGGGAGGGAGAGCTTGCTGGATTTGCGTTTGTGGGTGGCAAGTGTCTAGGAGCCCTGCTGCTGTTTCTCGGTCTGGAGTGAAGTGAATATCCGCCCCCCCCCAGCCCCCGAATTGGGACTGCTAGGAAGATTGCTGGGGAGCCATCCTCCCCCTTTATATTTCCAGCCCCTCCTCAAACCGCCCTGAGCCCACCTAAACCACAAAGAAGATCAGATACCATCTGATAGTTCACAATCTATTTGTAGGAAGGTATTCTCAACCAGGTGACACTTTTAAAAGGCAGAATAATGTGGGGAAAAATTCAGTAATCCAGGTGTCAGGAGATCTGGAGTTTTTCTTTTTTTTTTTTAAGTATGCCACCTTTTCAGGGTAACTCCCTTCTCTGCCTCCTTTGTTCTGTTTCTTTGTAAACAGCCTTGATCTACAGGATACCTCTCTAAAATTCTGAGTTTATAGTTTTGGAATAGACCCTCCTACCCAGTGAGTTTCTTCAGACCCCAGTGGAACATTTCTAGTTGGGGGGGGGATGTTTTCTCTTACATTTAGTGAGCACCTCTGATGTAGCAGGTACTGTGCAAAGCGCTCTTTGCATGTGTCATTTAATCCTTGATGGTGATAATGATGATAACAAACGCCTATATAGCACATATTCTGTGCCAGATACTGTTCTAATAGTTTACATTATTTACTCATTTAAATCCTCATCACAAACTCTGTGAAGTTGGTACTGCTATGAGCTTCATTTTGCAGATGATCATCTGAGCCTTGAAGAAATAAACAAACAAAGAATGCCCAGGGTCCTAGAGGTGACCTCAATATTCATAAACCACAACAGAACAATTGTCCTCTCTTTAGAGATGAGAAAATTGGCGTTTTGACAGACGAAGGAAAACTGCCCATCGTCACAGAGCGAGTAAATAGCGCACCTGAAAGTCAAACTCTGGTCTACATCGTCCGGGAGCCCCACGTTCTTTCCGCTTTGCTGCTTTGCCTCCCCAGAGGCATTTTTACTTTGTTATAAACCGCAGAACACGGCGCTTTTAATGAAAGAAAAGTTTGCCAAATGAAAAGCAGATTAATGAGATATTTGGGATGCTTTGCAGTAAATAAATCTCTTTCAGAATTGTCATCTTCTCCCACTCAAATTGCTAAAGTCATAACAGCGACAATTACCTTAGCCTGGTGGAGGCGGTGTGGGAGTGAACCTCTTAATTTTACTGCTCAGGGTAGACACTGGAGACCAACAAAATTTTCCTTTAGCTTGCTGAGGCACAGGCCAGAAGTTGGATGTATCAGATGTTGGCTTTCCCCACCAACCTTCTCTTGCTCCTTAGCCGTGCCTCGGAACACCATTACTTCAGGAGAGAAATGGAGCTTAAAATCGGGTCAACATTAAAAACATAAGAAATGCCAGTGCCAACCTGTTTCCTGAATAGATTAGACCTAGAGCGTCAATTCAGCATGACTGCCTCAGACCTGAGGTGGGCAATGTTTTTTTTCTCTTTTATACTAGGTAATCTTAGATAATGCCCCAATTTCAAACAACCCTTGTGAAAATGACAGACGAGAACAGAAATGTGATTATTCCTAGATGATGCACAACTGAATTGGAAAGCAGATGCTCACATTCATATTGAAGAATAATTTGGGAGTCTACTCATGCTAGGTGTCAGGAATATGAGGAGTATGAAGACAAGCAAGTCTCAATCCTTCCTCTAAACGCTAGTAATCTATTAAGGGAAACGAGATGTAGACTGCAATGTAATGTAATCTGTGCTGTGAGGAGAACAGCATTTCCTGCCTATTTACAGGCATTGTGTCAATCACTTTGTACAAGGACATGGCAAGGTGGAGGGGATTATCCGCATTTCTAAGGAAGGAAACTGAGGCTCAGAGTACGTTGTTCTGGGCCAACAGCAGTGTATTAGTGCCGCTGCAATTCAAACCCAGGGGGTTCTAATGACAGATCTGTGCTCTTTTCCCTGCATTTTACCAACCAAGCAGGATACCATTTGACAATTAATGGTTTAACTTATTAGCCATGCCTTCAATTAAAGTTTTATTAAGTAGTTAGCTCACCAAGTTGCGTGACATTTTGAGATGACCATTTTTGACCTGAGGATATTTTGAAGAATCTTGAGCAAACCAAATAAATTTCAGCTCTTTAGAAGGAATGTGCAAAACAGAAAGCTCCACCCATTTTTTATGGGTTTATGTTTGTGGAGTGAGGTTTTTGGATGGTCTTTGGGTGGGGGATAGAAGAAGTCTGGATATCATTTGGCTACATTACTTGGTGATAAATAATGGTTTTGAATTTTGGCTTGGCTGCTTCAAACTGGCTGTGTCAGCTCAGCAGGAGTTAATGTTGTGCTGCGACTATCGAACAACCGGACTGAGATGAAGTATCTGGGATGGAAGAAGCAAAAACACTATTCTATTTTCCCTTGGTCAGGCCTTAGTTGAAATGCTGTGTTCAGTTTTGGGGAATGTATATCAAGACAAACATAAAGCAGATAGGACACATCTAGGAGAAAGTTGGATGGCAACAGGGACATAAAATCTGATGCTTGGAGGATAGGGCTGTGTAGCTGATGAAAAGACTTGAAGAGTTGAGATAACAGTCTTAAAATATTCGAAGGGCTATCTTACGGAAAAGGAATGTAGATTTGCTCTTTGTGGCTCCAAGGGACACAACTAGAAACAGTAGGCACTGGGAAGTAGATCTGTCCTTAGAAGGAAAAATTTTCTGTTATACCTGCCCACAGATGTAGAGTTTTCTTTAGAAAGTGGTAGATTTCTAGTCCCTGAGAATGTCTGGACATGGGCCAGGTAACACTTGGTGGAGCCATTGCAGAGAGAATTCAAGGCTGGAGGGGCCTGGATTTCACAAGCACTGTCGGCCTTCCCAGCCCTGAGCATCTTGCAGCTGCTGGATTCTCTTTCCAGGCTTTGTCTCCCTTGGTCACCAGGGTTGGGATATGCTTTTGCGGGAAGGATGGATGACAGGGTGTGGAAAGAATTCTCGGTGAAAGAACAGCTGCTTTGTTCATTCTGATTTTGGTCTGCCATTTTTATTTTAAATTTTCCGTGTACTGCACATGCCTGCCTGAGACTGTGGGAGGCCTGCGACTGCAGCTTCAGCTTAGGACCGTGGCTCATGCAGTTGAGTTCTTACAAATGTCGTCGACAATGATTTTATCAGGTATCAAATATTGTCAGGCTCTAATATTAAGGAAGTCTAACTTGGCTACAAGTATAAACTATAATTTTAGGTTTTTTTTTCTTTTTTTTTAAAGACAGAATCTTGACCTATTGTCTCTGGGCTGAGAGCAGTGGTATCATCGTAGTTCACTGCAACCTTCAACTCTTGGGCTCAAGCGATCCTCCTGACTCAGTCCCTCCCCAGACTACAGGGATGCAACACCATGCCTGGCTAACTTTTCTATTTTTTGTAGAGATGGGGTCTTGCTATGTTGCTCAGGCTGGTTCCCAACTCCTGGCCTCCCACCTTGGCCTCCTAAAGTGCTTCAATTTATGCCACTGCGCCTGGCCTAATTTTAGATTTTTAAAATTTGTGGCCGCCTCTTTTCTGTGGGGGAAGTCAGAACTTGAGTTATTTTCCAAATTTCAATGAGATAGAAATTTTGGGACACCCAAAAGACAGAGAATCAGTCAAAAGGTTCCACACAGACTTAAAAGTCATCTTAAAAAGTATCTCCAGGGGTGGGGAAACTATGACCTTAAGGCCGCATGCAGCCTTCTAGGTCCTTAAATGCGACCTTTTGACTGAATCCAAATTTTACAGAATAAATCCTTTTATTAAAAGGGGTGCAGCAGAGAAAGACGAAGCTTTTCTTGCCTCCTTTGGTGCTTAAAAAAGAACAGTCTTGAAATCAGAAGGCCTCAGCTGCATGGCTCCCAGCTCTATGTCAGGTCAGGATCTTCAGTTAGTCTTCAGCCTCTGACCCCTTTTTGCCCACTAAGGGACTGAATGTGATTTTGCTCATAGCCTACAGTAAATATTCCAGCAAAATGAGTAGGAGGTCGATCATTTTATTGCTTTCCTCAGGGCGGACACTCTGGGCTCATGGCAACATGTAATCTTCAGTGACCTCAGGTGTCACACCTGGGAGCAGGTTTCTCTCTAATCCTTTATAGAACCATAAATAGCAGGAAGGTGTGATTTATAGACAAAGAGGCATGTTAAGCATAAGATCTTCCAGCAGTTCATACTCCCCCTTCCGCTGCCTCAGTGTGGATACACTGCCCCCTCTTGGAGGGGACACTGGAGCCTTGGCCAGAGTCTGTTAATCCCATTTACTTTCATTTATTGGTGTCAAAGGTATCCGGTCCATGGAGATTTTCAAAACCATACATACGGCTTTAGAGCAAGATGTGGCTCAGTTCACATTAATCCTTCGGGCCCGGAGATTTCCGAGGCCCCAGTAATCACCTTAGCCTGCTGCGTGAGGCTCTCTTCTCTTGCTTACAGTATACACAGCAACTAAGTCCCTGGTGAGGAGGTTTCCTTTACAGTTGTGGGTTTTACCCAAATCTCTGGGCTCTTTCATAATTAAACTTTGGTTACTCTGTAGTTATTTGAACTCTTATGCGCCTCAACTCAGTTTGTTAACATTATTAATTTGGCTACGGATATATACATCTATGTTCTTCACACAGGGGCTCCATCTCAGGAAGATCTAGTCTGTTGCACATTTATGAGGAGGTTGAATGTTTATTTTTGGTACTTTCTCATCACCACCCTCAACGTCTACCTCCTGACCAGGTGCCATTCCCTCTTTGGCCTGACACCACGTCTCCTATTCCATTAAAAAAAAACGGCCCAACTCCTAACCTGTTTTCCCCTAGTCCTTGCTAAAACATTGGTTGGTAATGGTTTCGGTTAAAGTATTAACGTCACTTCTCACAAAGGTACGTATATTTTAATGAAACTCTTTGAAGTTTAAATATTCAAAGTACTGAGTCTCTATGGTTAAATTTTAGGCGGTGGGAAAAATAGTTTCGATGGAGATGAAGGGAGCTGCGTTGGTTACACAGGACGAGCAGGGCTCTTACTTTGCCTCAGACACATGAGTGTGGCGATGGCTCTGGCAAATCCCTCCTGTTCCAGATAAATGCAGAGATGGCATTTCTGTGTGGTGTGGGGAAAAATGAAAGAGGAAGTGGTTGGGACATTGAGCTGGGGAGAAACAAGATCCGGTGCTTTGGCAATTTATTTAAGGCTTTGTTATTTTTGAGAGGTGAGAACTTAAACTAAATGCAGGGAGCTGTGGAGAATGCAAAGGTGAGGAATCACAGCCTTTACTGTCCAAGGATTTATACCCTGTGTTGTGGGAGAAATCAGATACGTGCATTAACAGGCTGGCTTGAAGGAGAATGTGAAAAGAGCTCTCATAAGGGAACAACTAACATGCTATGGAAATGTGTGGTCTGTTCTCAATGGGGTATCTGGAAAGCCTTCTTACCAAAAGTGGGATATTAGTTGAACTTAAAACAAATTGTACTTTTAAAATTTGTACCCTTGAAAGAAATGACTTGAGCAAGGGCCTGTGCTCTCCTTTAGGAGGGAAGTTTGGCCTTGCTGAGTGGAGATCAAAAGATGAGTGTTGTGTGGTCAGCTGGAAAACTCAGCAAGGACCCCAGCCCTGCAGGGCTTTGAAGGTTTCATTGAACATTTTAGACTTTATTCTCTTCATGTTAGGAAGCCATTTAGGATTCGAGCAGTGGAATAATATTCTTTAAAAAAGTAACTCTGACCAGGATAAATTAAGTGGAGGGAATGACATGCTCATTTGTCCACAGTTTGGGGAAGGGTGGAAGGTGGCCTCTAATCCATAAGATGTGCGTTGTAGCTGCAGGAGCAGAGTAAGCCGCGTATCCTAAGGCATAAATCCTCCTCCCATATCCGTGTTCTTTTTCATTATGAAGCAAATATTTAGCAGCCAAGTGGTCTTTAAAGTAATAAGAGCAAAAGCTATTTGGAATAAATGTTTCAGAACCATTTGTTACTTTACACAGACCTGTGAGCAAATAGTATTGAGCCAAGGCATTTACTGTGGCATGTAGTTCTGCAGAGCTGCTATGCTATTATGTATACTTTTATCTCAGCTAAAACTCTGTGCTGGCTGCCACCGCTATTACTCAAAGACCTGGAGTGTCAACAAGATAATCGAAATAGCAAAGTGAGAGTCAAGAGTTTTTCCGTGGTTTCTTGAAGTCTTAGAAAGATTATTTCCTTTGTATTTCCTATGTTCAGAATATAAAAGCCTCCCAGACATGTAATCTTTACTAGGTCAAACATTTCAAAAGGAAGGAAAATTATTTTTCAGTTGTTTTTCAGTTTAAGGCAAGTGTTTTAAGAACCTCCAAACCTTCCATCCTGAAGCCATTTATAAGTAAGAAAAAGAAAACAAAAAACTAAGTAAATACCATGTAATCTCAACTACATTGTTCTTGTGTAAAAATTCTAACACAGCATGGTGGAAAACGTTCTGAATTATAATCTAAGAGATCTGAGTTTCAGCCCTAGTTTTGTGAATGCATAGCCTGATGGTTTTGTCAAGTCTAGTTTTAACGGTGAGGAATTAGGATTTTTCTGTATGGTCTCTGTGCTATTCAGTAGTACTATTCACAAGTATTTTTGGCTCAGGACTCTAGAAAATGAGGTGGCACATGATAAGATTGTATTTCCTGGTTAATGATTTTTGAGTGGAAGTTATGTGTATTGACTTCTAGGCCAGTGCATTTAATGCCAGTTTGAGACTTTTCAGAATCCTCTTTCCCTCTGTATTGATGCCTGACAATTTTCCAGATTGTGGTGTCTTTGTCAGCCTGAGTCCAGGAGTGAGGAAAATGAAGAACAAAACTCCCAGCCAACCCACAGTGGGCATGTACTAGGAGCAGGAAATCTTTGTTGTTTTAAGCCACCACGATTTTGAGGGGTTATTTGTTACAATAGGATAAACAAGCTTATTCTTGATGGATATAGTCTCCAAAGAGTGTAACAGTGATGAATGGGGGAAGGTCCCATGGATATAGATGATCTTTCTTTTTCTTAAATTAAAATTTAAGGAAATTTTCTATAGATAGATGTCAAAGATGCTTTGAGGGGAAGTAACTTTGCTATCGTTGAAAATACTGAAATATGGATGGGGCAATCTCTTGTTGGAGGTGCTGTAGAAATTGAAAAATAGATGGTGGTTGGATTAGAGAACTTCTAGTTTAAAAGTAGTGAGATTTGCAATTCCTGAGGGCAACTGTTGCACCTTACATTTTTGTCACAGGTGTGGTTTATGAAGTGTTTTCTATTGTTGACTGATTTGCTTTCCTGTGAATAGCAAGAGGTTTTATCTACTGTGCCTTCTATGGGGACTAGCATAGGTGCTAAGAAAAATTTGTTTTGGAGAAGCAACAAGATAATTCTTTACATGAATACCATAGTCAACAGCCTCTATCTTTAAACAAGTGTTCCTGGTTGTTGACATTGTTTTAAACTAAACTTTTAATTTTTAGATCATTGTACATTCATACACAGTTGTGAGAGATAATACAGAGTGGTCCTGTGTAACATTTATCCATTTTTGCCTAGTGGGAACATATTACAAAATTATAGTACACCATGAAAACCAAGATTTTGGCCAGGCGTGGTGGCTCATGGCTATAATCCCAGCACTTTGGGAGGCTGAGGTGGGAGGGTAGCTTGAGGCCAGGAGTTAGAGACCAGCCTGGGCAACATAACAAGACCCTGTCTCTACAAAAAAAATTAAAAAAATTTAGCCAGGCATGGTGGCCCATGCCTGTAGTCCTACTTGGGAGGCTGAGGCAGAAGGATCACTTGAGTCTAGGAGTTTGAGGCTACAGTGAGCTATGATGGTGCCACTGCACTCCAGCCTGGGCAGCAGAATGAGGCCTTGCCTCAAAAAACCCAAACCAAACCAAAATAAAACAAAAAAACAAAAGAAAATCACCCAAGATATGAGCATTGATATAGTCAGGATACAGACCAATTCCATCCCCACAAGGATCCCGCCTTCCTGCATATTGCCTTTTTATAGCCACACCCACTTTCCTCCCACCCTCATCCGCTTCCTTCTCCACTGGCAACCCTTCATTGACTTTCCATTTCTATACTTTTGTCATTTCAAGACTGTTTTATAAGTGGAATGATACAGTCTACAATCTTTTGGGATTGCCTTTTTTCTCTCAGCATAATTCTCTGGAGCGTCATCCAAGTTCAGTGCACTTCATTGCTGAGTAGTATTCCATGGTATGACAGAACCACAGTTTGTTTAACCATTTACTCATTGAAGGACATGTGGGTTGTTTCTAGCTATTATGAACAAACTTTTATAAACATTTGTGTGTAGGTTTTTGTGTACAGGATTTTCATTTCTTTTGGATAAATGTCCAAGAATTCAACTGTTGGGTGATATGGTTGGTAGTTGCATGGTTAAGCCACCATTCTCTTTTGGCTATGCCATTTTGCATTCCTACCAGCAATGTATGAATTATCTGGTTTTTCCACATCCTCATCAGCATTTGGTGTTGTCACTATTTTTTATTTTAGCCATTCTGATAGGTGTGCAAGTGATATCTCGTGTGGTTTTAATTTGCACTTTCCTTAAGGGTAGTGATGTTTAATATCATTTCATGTGCTTATTTGTCATCTATATCTCCTCTACAGTAAAACATCTCTTCATGTCTTTTGTCCATTTTCTAATTGGATTATATATTTATTTTGTTGACTTTTGTAAGTTCTTCATATATTATGGTTATTAGTCCTTTGTTGGATATGTGGTTTGCAAATATTTTACCATTGTCTATAGCTTATCTTTTTATACACTTGAGAAAATCTTTTGCATAGCAAAGAGTTTTAGTTTTTACGAAGCACATTTTGTCTACTTTTTCTTTTATGGATTATGCTTTTAGTGTCAAGTCTAAGGATTCTTTGCCTTAAATCCTGAAAATTTTTCTCCTAAAATTTTCTAGTTTTACATTTAAGTCCATGATCTATTTTGAAGTAATTTTTGCATAAGGTATAAGGTTTAGGTTGAGGTTCAGTTTTTGCCTGTGAATATCCAGCTGCTCCAGCACTATTTGTTTAAAAGGCTCTCTTTCCTTCATCAAATTGCTTTTGCACCCTTGTCAAAAATAATTTGGGCCTATTTATGTGAGTCTGTTTGTGTCTTTTCTATTCTGTTCAATTGATCTATGTGTCTATATCTTGGCCAATATCACACAGTCTTGATTATTGTAGTAAATAATGTCTTGAAGCAGGATAGAGTAATTCCTCCCACTTTATTCTTCTTTTCAAAATTGCTTTATCTATTTTAGTTCCTTTGCCTTTTCACACAAATTTTAGAATAATCTTGTATCTACAAAGTCTTTCTGGGATTTGGTAGTAATTGCACTAAACCTGTATATCAATTTGTGGAGAACTGCATCTTTATCATGTTGAATCCTCCAATCCATGAAAAAGGAATGTCTCTTGGATCTTCTCTGATTTATTTCTTTAGTGTTTTGTACTTTTCAGCATGCAAGTCTTATAAACAGTTTGTTAGATTTATACCTAAGTATTTCATTTTTTGAGCAATTGTAAGTGATATTGTTTTAATTTTGGCATTCATGTGTCCATCGGTGATATGTAGAAATATAATTACGATTCTATCTATTGCCCTGTGACCTTTCTGAATTCACGTATTAGTTATAGGAGTTTTCTTCCCTTCCCTTCCCTTCCCTTCCCTTCCCTTCCCTTCCCTTCCCTTCCCTTCCCTTCCCTTCCCTTCCTCCCTCCCTCCCTTCTTTCCTTCCTTCCTTCCTTCCTTCTTTCTGTCTTTCTTTCCTTTCTTTCCTTCTTTCTCTTTCTTTTCTCTCTCTCTTCCCCCCCTTTACTTCCTTCCTTCCCGCTCCCTCTCTTCCTTCTTTCTTCCTTTCCTTCTCTTCCTCCCTCTCTTTCCTCCTCCTCCTCCTCCTCCTCCTCCCCTTCCTCCTCCTCTTCTTCTTGTAGATTCTCTGGGATTTCCTACACAATCATGTCATCTGGAAACAGGAAGTTTTTCTTTATTTCTTTCTGATTTGTATGACTTTTATTTTCTTTTTGTGCCCTATTGCACTGGCTAGAACTTCCAGCTTTATGCTAAGAGCGCTATTATTCAGAGCTGTGAAAGCAGACAGCTTTACCGTGTTCCTATTCTTAGGGGGAAAATGTTCAGTCTTTTAGCATTAAGTATAATGCTAGTTGTAGATTTTATGTAGATTCTCTTTATTGAGTTCTGAAAGTTCCCCTTTATTCCTATTTTTATGAGAGTTTTTATCAGAATGAATTTTTGTTTTTTTGATATGGGGTCTCACTATGTTGCCCAGGCTGCTGGTCTTGAACTCCTGGGCTCAAGTGATCCTCCTCCCTGCCTCAGCTTCTCTTTAGCTGGGACTACAGATATGCACCACCTTAAAATGCTTTTTTTTTGGTATAAATTGATATGATCATGTGATTTTTGTTTTTTAGCTTATGAATATAATGTATTATATTGATTGATTTTCAAATATTGAATCAGTGTTGTATCCTTGGAATAGATCCTACTTGGTCATGGCATGTAATTTTTTTTCTTACATATTACTGAATTTTATTTGCTAATATTTTGTTAAGGATTTTTGCATGTATATTCATGAGGAAAATTGGTATTGGTGTGTAGTTTTCCTTTTTGTACTATCCTCGTCTAGCTTTGGTATCAGGGTATTATTAACATCATAAAATGAATTGAGAAGCCTTCTCACTTATTTTCTGGAAGAAATTGTAGAATTGGTGTTAATTCTTCTTTAAACATTTGGCAGAATTTTCTAGTGAAACTATGTGGTCAAGGAAGTTTCTGTTTTGGGAGTTTAACAATTATGAATTTAATTAAAGAGTTATGAATTTAATTATAGAGTTATAGGGCTAGGAAATTTATCTATTTCACATTGGGTGAGTTGTGATAGTTTGCATTTTTTGAGGAATTGGTTCATTTCCTCTAAGTTGTCAAATTCATGTGTGTAAAGTTGTTTGTAGGATTCCTTTGTTATCTTTTGGATGTCTGCAGGATCTGTAGGGATATATTCTGTCTCATTATTGATATTGTCAATGTCCTGGGAATGGAAGACTCCATGGTTTGTTTTTAATATGTGTGCATTTTTAATTACACAAGTTATATATTGGTACATTCTTGTTATAAAATTCTAACAATTCAGAGCACGAAGTATAAAGAGTAAAATCTTCTCTCCCTGTCCTTTCCACCTGTTCCTCTCATCCTCCTCCTTGACCCAGAGGCAAGGAATGTTAACAGTTTGGGGTGTCTTCTAGGACTGTGACTCCTACCCCTGAGGAGTACTTGGCTGCCTGGGGGACACTTTCTCCAGACCCTTCAAAGATCATAAGGAGTTTTGACGGTAAAATTGGTGGTTGGGGGAGTGAAAGGGAGGAGCAGAGGGAAGGGAGAGGGAGGAACAAGCAGGCACCTTTGCCTGCTATCAGAGTCTAGGCCCCTTCTCCAATCCACGGTGTGTCCACATGTGTCCCAGGCCACCACCTCAGGGCCAGACCTAGCGCGGGCTCATGTGGTAGGGTACCAGATAAAAGGAGTCTAGAAGCCTAGCTCCTGGAGAATAGCTAATCTGTCAGTGAATCCTGTTGTTTCTTCCATCCAAATACACCCAGAGGATGATCACTAGCCATTATTTTCACAACTAACATTGTGATCCAAACCACTCTTATTTCTCTACTGGATTATTGCAATTGGCCCACTGTTCTCCCTGACTCTGCCTTTGTCTCCTAGCAGTTTATTCTCAACAAAGTAACCAGAATGGTATTTTAAAATATAATTTCTTACTCAAAACTCTCCAAGCTTTTCTCGTTACAGAGTCTTGACAATAGCCTATGAGGCTCTCTGTGATCTGGCCTCCCATGAGCTCTCCAACCTCATCTTTTACCACTCTCTCCTTTGGTTCCGGCCACACCGGCTGCCTTGCTGATATTCGGACAAGCCAAGCAACCCCTGAGCCAGGACTCCAGCTTCTTTCTTTTGCCTGGAAGATGTTACCTTGGCTATAAACCACCTTACTACAGTCAGGTCTTTGCTGAAACAGGGCCTTGTTAGTGAAGACTTCCATGACCTCCTATGTAACACAGAAATGCCCCCACTTCCTATAGTCCCAAACCCAGTTTCTTGTTTTATTTTTCTGCATGGTACTTATCAATATCTAACCTACTACATATTTTACTCATTTTAAAAAATTGTCTGTCTTCTCCCTCTAGAAAGAAGAGAAAATATTTTTATTTGTTTTTTTCCTTAGATGTTCACCTATAGCACCTAGAGTGTCTGGCATGTGGTAGGCATTCAATAAATATTTACTAAAGAATGAATGAATAAAGAATGAAGAGTGAATGAAGAAATGAAGGAATGGCTGAAGTGTGTCCTAAGCTAGCTTTGACTTTCTGTGACAAACTCCATTGATCCTAGTTTAGAGAGCCTGATCTTGTGCCATTGGAATCGTCTTCCTTTTCTGGAGAGAGGTTCAGTTCTTTCAGAAATTCAGGGTCTAAGAAAAATGCCTTAAGAATCATTCTCCTTAGGTCGAGCGCAGTGACTCACGCCTGTAATCCTAGCACTCTGGGAGGCTGAGGCGGGCAGATCACTCGAGGTCAGGAGTTCGAGACCAGCCTGAGCAAGAGCGAGACCCCGTCTCTACTAAAAATAGAAAGAAATTATCTGGCCAACTAAAATATATATAGAAAAAATTAGCCGGGTATGGTGGTACATGCCTGTAGTCCCAGCTACTCGGGAGGCTGAGGCAGAAGGATAGCTTAAGCCCAGGAGTGTGAGGTTGCTGTGAGCTAGGCTGATGCCACGGCACTCACTCTAGCCCGGGCAACAAAGCAAGACTCTGTCTCAAAAAAAAAGAAAAAAAAGAATCATTCTCCTTGGAATGATAGAATTAAGACTCCTAATGAAATTTTAACTTATAATGGATAATAATCATTAATGGTTGCTAATGTTATTTTTTAGAAGGCTGATGGGAACATTATAATGGAATGATCAAGCTGACAGCACCTGAACCCACTGATCAGTTTTAACACCAATAAAAATGAGACAACTTTATGTGCTTTCTGTTGTGATCCAATAGGAGGTGCACTACCTATAAAATAATATTGCAATAACAAGAGGTTGAATCTAAATCTAATCAGCTCTCTAGATCTAATCACCTGTTTACAGGGCAATACAGCTAATAGGAGAACATTTTAAATGACAACACAAAAATACAATCAACCATTTCCAAACTGTGGAAAATTCTATGGGAGAAATCACTTAGTTTTTTCTACTAAAAAGTGCCATAAAAAGGGAGGGAGAAATGCTGTAGACTAAATGATACATTGACTAATTGCCATGTGTGGACCTTGTTTGAATCTTGATTTCAATGATACAGTTATAATAAGATATTTTAAGATATTTGAAGGAAATTGAGTATGACTTGGTTGTTAAATTATATAAAGAAATTATGGTTAAGTTTGGTGAGATAATGATATTTCTGTTATGTCAAAAAGGTTCTTATCTTTGGAGATGCACATTGTTGCATTCAAGAAGAAATGACATAATGTCTGAGATTTGCTTAAAAATTCAGCACTCCACTCCCCCCTCCCTGAAACACCTAAACTAAAAGAAATGAACAAAGGACTAAAAATGTGTGTGTGGGGGTGGGGTGGGGGGCGTGGATGGAACAAGAATGGCAGAATATTGGTAATTGTCGAAACTGGGTGATGGGTACATGGAGCTGCACTCCTATTATGCAGTTCTCTCTACTTTGTGTATGTTGAAAATTTCTAGCATGAAATTTAAAAAAATGCTCTTTGTCCCTTCTTTTTTAGAAATTCTCTAGGAAATTGGAATATTTAAATCTCATCAGCAAATTTTCACAAGGTTACATTTGCTCTATGTCCATTCTCCTTCTGTCTGAGGACTTTAAGACATTCTACAATACTCTTTTAAAGTTGGGCCCACCTTAGTCCACTGGGAGTTGCTAATGTCAGCAGCGACTTCTGGGAGTCCACCTCATTCTTGTACACCAATATTCCCCCTGGATTGGGGCCACTGCCTCAGAATGAGGTGTCCCTAATTTTAGATTGGAATCAGGGAGATCCAGATGGGTTGCCACTTATAACTGGTATAAATTTCAGCCCATGAGCAGAGATGTGCAAGAAATAGCATGGAATTTTTTTTTTTTTGTATAACTCACTTAATTTGTAATATAAGCCTTGGTCCTGCTGATGTCCTATTTGGACTTCCACTCACCCCTATTTAGAAATCATACAGGGCCAAGGTTTTGAGGGTCAGGTGAGAGCATGGTCACGGGCTTTGGGGCACACAGCTAGAGTTAGATGTCCATCAGCTTGGTCACCATGGCTACTTGATGTTTGGTGGCTCCTGTGCCATGCATGGGACAGGTGGCCATGATTCTGCTTATGCACTCTACAGCCATCTCCTCTTGGAGTTTTTGCCACATCTACCTCTCCAGCCACACTTTGTAGGGCTCCTGGCTTCCGTTGTTTACAGATCTCTCTCTCTCTGACCTAATCAGCACCTCTCAATACTGTAGTAGGGTAAGAAGGACATGGTTTATCTTAAAAATCCTGCTTCCATTATGTTTCTGCTCAAGTTTCCTCTTTCCTGTGGAGTTTGGGATTTTAGAAACAAAAGTCAAGATGATCAGCCTGCTATTTTTGCTTTCAGCCCTGCCATACCCCTCCTGTGAGCAATGAACACAGAGCCTGTTACCTGCCTGAGTGCAGAAGGGAAAGAGTGAAATAAAGGAAGAAAGAAAAAAAAATTAAACAGAAACATGTTAACATCTCAAAATATTCTGCCACATTTGAAAGAGTTGAATTCATTAGAGAGGTTCCATTGGGAAGAAGGAATTGTTCTCAAAAACAAGGTCTTTGCCGTTGCAGACTGTGTTGGACCTAAGTCCACAGAATGCTCTGATGTCATCATTGAGGTCAGAGAATCCTGTTGTGGGCTTGGTGCCCTTTGACCCTTAACAGCCCTGCAGTGTGGCGAGCACTGGGCAGTGCTGCTGGTTCGCTAAGTGGTCTGAGTTCTTTAGCCATTTGGGAGGCTCGACTACTTTTATTTGTATTGAATCATTTTAACGATTTCCTGAGAGCCGGGAAGGGCCAACCTGTAGGGAAAAGGGGAAGCTGGACATTAAGCATCTTCTAGGGCCTCTTCTAGCTGATACTATGAAACGGCGACAAAAGAGGAAACATCTGGAAAACGAAGAGTCCCAGGAACCTGAGAAGGGAGGAGGTATGTGCTGGGCAACCTGTCTGGGGCACAAGGGTCGCTGGCCAGCCTGAGCCTTCTCTAGGAAGGAGGGATTGAGGAGAACATGCCACCTGTGAAGTAGGGAGGGCAGACCCTGCATTGGCTGACGCTGCCATAGGCATCTCGAGGGTAGCGGGATGTGAGATGGCACTTGAAGTCCAGAGGCCCCTGGCAGACAGGAAGTCAGCCCTGCTGGTCTGAGAACTCCTCTCCTGGGGCTGCTGACACCCAGAGCTATGCCAGGCTCCTGGCAGGCTGGGGTCCCACTCACACAGGCCCAGTGCCGCAGCTCTTCTCAGTCTCCTCATTCTCTCTTGCTCCCTATGTTTGCTCTTCCCTGGGGTCACTGAGTGGGGGTTATGAAGGGTGCGGATGGAAATCTATGAGTGGTTGTCCCTTTTGGCAAAGAGGAGAGTAGCCCAGTGAGTTAAAGACCTTGTTGAAAAATACCTTGAGAAGTGAAATGTTTGTTAGAAAGTAGGTTAAGAATTTGTCTAGGGATGGAGTCATACTGAAACCGTGGAGATTTTATTCCTTCTGCAGAAAGAATTTACCATTTGATCAATTGGAGTTTGTGAGTCCAGAGGTGTGGGGCTTTGAGGGGACATGAAGGGAGGGGAGGTGAAGCGTCTCACAGGACTGAGACTGTGAAGGGTGGGGTGGGGTGAGAAATGTTGGGAGGACCCTGGGAACAGGGAACACTGCACTGACAGCTGTCACTTTCCTTCCCTGGCTGTGTGATAACTGCACATATTGATCGTCTTGACTTTTATTTCTTGTTTACTTTCAAAGTAAACAAGTAGCTTGCCCTGAAAAGGGGGTGGTCACATGTAGGAGGTGGGGCAGGATGGAGCCCGCTCCAGAGATCTAGTTAGAGGCTGTTACTTGAATTAGAGCCCAACAGCTTCCATGAGGTCCAGGGTCATGAAGACCACAGGCCGAGCCCTGGGAATGGAGGACTGGAGAGTGGGCAGGTTTCCAGGCAGGGGGCTGGGGCAGGAAGGGGAAGGCATCAGTTTTCCTCTCCTGCATCACCCCTTACACTTCAGAATGTTTTGTGTGTGTGTGTGTGTGTGTGTGTGTGCGTGCGTGTGTTAGGAGGGGGAGCAGTGGGGATGGTGGTGGGCCGGAGTAGTACATACCCGTGTGTACTCTAATACAGAAAAGAGTCACACACTTCCACACATGACTGCTTTATTAAGTCATACGCAGCGCATGTAGCTACATGTACGCGCACCGCTCCTCTACCACGTGCACATCCACCCCACGGTGTGACAGTCCTCTCTTCCCACATCCAACTCTGGAGATTTCCTGTGTGTTTCTCCTTAACTCACACACAAACACAGCTATCTTAAACTATCTTTAAATACCTCCATAAGAACCAGTCACATGTCACATGTGCCACACCTGTAGCACATTGTGTAGCAATGTCAGGCCCACTTTGCACAAACTGCAGCAAAACACAGATTCACCACCACAGCCCTTATTATAGCTGTCAGATAAAATACAGGATGTTATTAAACGTGAACTTCCAATAAACCACAAATGATTTTTTAGTATGAGTATATTCCACCTACTATATGAAACATACTTACACTAAAAATAAGTATGACTCAAATATATACATTTTATTTAAATATATTTAGGGGTACAAGGCTATTTTGTTATATGGATGAATTGTATAAGCTGAAATTAGGGCTTTCAGTATACCTGTCACCAAACTAGTGTACATTGTACCTGATAGGTAGATGTTTCTCCTTCAACTCCCTCCCACCCCTGCTTCTTAGTTTCCAAATTCCATGATGCCACTTTATAACCATATATACTCCTTATTTAGCTCCCACTTACAAGTGAGAACATGTGGTGTTTGTTTTTCCATTGCTGAGATACTTCACTTAGGATAATGGTCTCCATTTCCATCCAAGTTGCTGCAAAAGACATTATTTCATTCCTTTTTATGGCTAAGTAGTACTCCATGGTGGGTGTGTGGGGGGGACTTCCTTTCCCCAGTGTATTTTTTTGTCTGTTTTGTCATAAATCAGTTGGTTGTAGCTTTATGGCTTTCTTTATGGGTTCTCTATTTTGTCCTATTGGTCTATGTGATAGGACTTAAATATTGCATGGGACATACTTACAATAAAACATTATTTGTGTTTTATCTGAAATTCAAATTTAACTAGGTGTCAGGTATTTTTGTTTGCTAAATCTGTTGACCATTATATATTTGTGAACTGACATATTATATACTTAATTATTTGTATTTAATGTCTTTCTTCCCCTACTAGAATGGAAGGTCCAATTAGAAGAAGGACCTTTGTTTTGTTCAGTATTTCCAGAGCCTGGGATATTGTAATAGTGCCTGATACATGGTAGCTATTCATGAAATATTGCCAAATAAATGAACGAATATACACTGTAAATACAAGTCATACCATATAATCAGGCAAAGTTGCATACTGAAAAATTCCCAAGTTGTAAACACAAACCATGCACACAAACTCTCCACAGACACAGACATTCAAGTTTCCACTATATTCATCATACCGACCACACACTTATCAAATGCTACATCACTTCAGACATATTCACAGTAACCACACAGGTCTACATTCCTAACAGGACACTAACAAAATAACTGTTGATAGTTATTAAATACTGGAGTATCCACCAGGAGCCAGCCTCTGAGACATGTATATTCACCACACTGGACATATGTCAGAAACTCAGTAAATATTAATACTTGTTGAATGGATAGATGTCACACAAGCATGCCCAACCCACCATGTCTCTGTGCCTTTCATATTTTCCTCAGGAATCTCGAAGTTGCAAGAGGATGCCCCTCAGCCTGGATGCACTGGCGTGGCCCAAGCCTGGAGCCTAGGAGTAGGGGAGTTCTCCTCTACCTCTGAATACTTCTCCTGCGTTTCTTCTCCACACAAGCTCATCCATGCAGGTAAGGCTGCAGGGCTCCTGGGATGTGGAGCTCCTTCGGAGTGAGACTCTTTGGTTTGGGGCTCCTTGGGTGTGAGATTCTTTGACATGGGAGATGTGAGACTCTTTGGAGTGGGACTCCTTGGGTGAGGGGCAGGAGGCATATAGATCCAAGCATGAAGCTGAGAGGAAACCCAGGGAATTTGGAGTGGTCAGAGATCTGCAGAGAAGCCCTAGCAGGGTGACAGAGCTCTTAGACCATGTGGATATGAGCTCAGTGTGGGAGAGCATGATCATGATGGGCAATCAGGGAGTAGAGGCCAGAAAGGTCTGGACTTGGGGAGTAGGGCCAAGGGGCCAGATTAAGCACCTTCAGAGGAGCTATGTGAGCTTTGCTTTTGTCTTTACCTTCCAGAGAAGGACAGAGTTCCTCATCACAGGCCTCCAACACTGCGGTGGGACCACCCAGCTCAGGCACACACCTCACACATACAGCCACGCTCCACACAGATACGTTCTCAGCACACACACATAACCCAACCACATGACTTACAATGCCGTTCTCCCACATTCCACAGATAACACACCAGCAAGGTCACAAGCTCATATCCTCATAGCACACACGCCCGCCAGCATCCCTATGCACGCAAAGACACCAGATCCACTCTCCCACAACACGCACAACAAACACCAAGCTCCTCACACAACTGCATCACACCACAGTCCTTCCATACCACACGTATTCAATTTACATGCCCTCAGCTTTTGGCAGGCCCCATGCATGTTCTCATGTTTCTAATTTTCTTTCCCAGGAATCCGGAGATTACATCAAGACAGTCCCCAACCTAGATCACCCCTAGCTCAGGTTCAGGAACAAGGGGAGACTCTGCCCCGCTCACATGTCTCCTTGTCATCCTGTTCATCCTATAAGACCTGTGTGTCCTCCCTGTGTATAAACAAAGAGGGAAGGGGCATGAAAATATACTACATGCAGGTACAAATGAAAAAAGGTGTGGCTGTCTCCTGGGAGACAGAGGAAACCTCAGAGTCACTGGAAAAGCAGCCGAGGATGGAAGAAGTGACCCTTCCCGAGGACATGCGGGTAGGAACCCCCCCCTCTGATGTGTCCACAAGAAACCTCCTGTCTGACAGTGAGCCCAGCGGGGAGGAGAAAGAGCACGAGGAGAGGGCAGAGTCCGATAGCCTGCCAGGGTCACCGGCCGTTGAGGAGAGACCGAGGGCCAGGACGCCTGACTGGCTGGTGACCATGGAGAACGGCTTCAGGTGCATGGCCTGCTGCCGGGTCTTCGCCACCATGCAGCTCCTGCAGGAGCACGTGCAGTACGGGATCAGGGAGGGCTTCAGCTGCCACGTCTTTCACCTCACCATGGCTCAGCTGACGGGCAACGTGGAATCCGAGAGCACCCAGGAGGAGGAAGAGGACGAGGGCGAGGAGGAGGAAAAGAAGCAAGAAGAAAAGGAGAATGAGGGGGAGCAGCCCACAAGGGAAGACCTTGGCCTTCGGAGACCCTGGAGCCAATGTCCAGGCTGTGTGTTTCATTCTCCAAAGGACAGGAAGTGAGCAAGGGCTGGGCTGCTGAGGGAGCTATGCCTTCTCCGAGCTAGTGCTGTCTCTCCGGTCCAGGCCAGGCCTCTGTAAGGGAGAGACAGGGGATTTACTGGCCCAGGGGAAACGGAAGAAGGGATAACCGGGCACCCCTGCTTCTTGCCCAGGCATCTAATAAAGTCATGGTTGTAACATGGGATTTGCCTGATAGTTTCTAAGAGCTAACAGAGCTCCTTTCCTTATTAACTAAGAAGTGTGTTTCTCTGTTTTGGTTTTCACACAGCAACTGAGATTCATGGGCCAGAAGATCCTGGAAGAGAGTGTGGCCTTCTCTTGGGAGAGGTAGGGCCTGGGCTTGCCATGTTCTGGGCCTGCTGGGCAAGGGCCCGGGGAACCCAAGGGAGGGGCTGCAGGGATGTGCTGGGGTAGTGGCGGCTCTGCAGCTGCACCCCCTGGGGAGTAGCCAGTGCTTCTAGGGGAGTTCACCTCTAGGTCAATAAACGAGAAGGCGGAGAGTTTTACTGGGAACTTTCTCAGCATCTCCACGATTGTTCTCAACCTTAAGAGGAAATACTGCAGCCCTGCTAGGCAGAGAGAGCTCGGCATGAGCTTAAGGGCCAGGACTGGCCTGAAGAAAGGACAGGGGGTCCAGCAAGGTCAGAGGTTTGGGGTCTGAGATCTGTTGGCCCGAGCTGGGATCTGAGCGCCTGGACATAGCCCTCTGGGGGAAAGGGAAATTTGAAGAAGGAGCAACGTGGAAGTGAGGTCCCAAGAGACCTGGAAATGTTCTAGAACCTTCATTTTGTTGCAATGGATCTGGAAACAAGCTCACTGTGGCATGCGTGGCTCTGAGCTTTAAGATAAAGGGGAAGGGTGACTCTGACTAGCAGAGCTTATATTGCTTCTTGTCTTTTCCTCTTCTGCCTCATTTGTTTTCTCACTTCCAGGGAGAAGAAAGGACCATGGAGACACAGACAGAACGCCAGGGGTACGAAGGATGAAGGGACCAGCACTCAGGCTAACATATAAACATCATATGCAATAAAGGCTGTTTTCCAAACCTTGCCTGGACACATTATTTAATTAACAAATTAATCTATCTATCTTTTCATCTACTTCTTTCTCTCTAGTCGTTTGTGAATGAGGTTTCACATCAGTACTAAAGGTATCTACCAGCTTTTTCCAGAGGCAGCAATACCGACGCTCCCGGGATTGATTAGGATTCTATGTGATGATTTTTCCAAAGCTGGGTACCATGTTTTACACGAGACCATGACAAACCTCACCGAGTTCAGATGAAGCGATTAGGAAGTGGCAAGCTCCGTGGAAACCATGTCCATGGGGTCACGGCTGCAATCGCTGAGCCTGCTTGCCTCCTTGGTTGGAGAAAGGAAGTTGCAGAGGCCCGGAGGGTGGTCTGCATGTCTCCCCAGGTCTGGCCTGGAGGAGGGACTGCTAGTTGTGGCATCACAAGGAAATACTGGACAGTGGGAACATTTCTTTGTCTTGGAGCTGTCCATGGAGCAGGTTCCTCTTGAGATGGTGAGACTCCGTCATAGCACTCACAAGGAGGCCAGATGACCACGATCAAGAGTTTGGGGAAGAAACTGCTACATTAGAAGTTTGAGCCAATGAGCTCTGGTACTTCCAGTTCTCACATTAATATTTCAACTTTCAAATAAATTCTTATTCTGGCCTCTCAAGGTTTTGGCCCTATGATCTCTGAACTTCATCCTCACACCTCTGCTACCACCCTCTGGAATTAAAGGTATCTAGAAGGCACTGAAGACTGATTTTGATGCATGAGGTTTTCCATGGCCTTTTAAAGGTGAGAGGGGAGTAATGTGTCTCCCTAATCTGAATAGGGGCAAAGCCAGGCCTTAGAGGACTGATGGAGTTAGAAAGGAATAACTTGAAGTTCAGAGAGTTTGTCCATTTAAGCAGAATGTATCCAATGGATTTTTTGAGAACCTGGAAGGGATATTCCATGGGGCTTTATTGAACCAATAATGGTCCCAGTGATCTGGTGGGACCAGATATTATTATTTCAATAATAATAAGCCAGCTTCCACCCTGGTCACATGCTTCCTAGCCTCTCCATCTGGGATATAATCCGCATATCCACATCTCTTGCCTCAGGATCCCTAGTGCCTCATTTAACTGTCATCCCAAAGAATTCAGAATTTGAGGCTCATCTGATCCTTCTGTCCTCACACCGGCCTCGGGGATTCCACTCACTCTGCAACAACTGCTGCGCCCTGCAGTCTCCACTTTGGTCCCTTTTCACCTGGTGCTGAGCCCACCAGGAATGGAATGATAATAGCTCTTTCCTCTTCTTTTCCTACGTCTACACCATTTCCTCTCCTTTCCTTGGAAGGTTTTTTGACTTTTCTCTTGCACCGACTGCTTCAGACACCTAGGATTTATTCCACATAAATTGGTAGAGTATTGTTTATAGAGATAAGAGTTCTCATTGCTATTCCTGCTGGGGTGAAGGCTTCCCTGTAAAGCGGTGGGCCCCACCTTCTTGGCACTAGAGCCTGGTTTCATGGAAGACAATTTTTTCCACAGACTTGGGGGAGGGAATGGTTTTGGGATGATTCAAGCTTATTACATTTATTGTGCAGTCAAACCTCTCTGCTAGTGATAATCTGTATTTGCAGCTGCTCCCCAGTGCTAGTATCACTGCCTCAACTCCACCTCAGATCATCAGGCATTAGATTGGCATAAGGAGCACCCACCTAGATCCCTTGCACATGCAGTTTACAGTAGAGTTTGCAGCTCCTATGAGAATCTAATGCCGCTGCTGATCTGACAGGAGGCAGAGCTTATGCAGCGATGTGAGCAAAGGGAAAGGCTATAAACACCGAAGAAGCTTCACTCGCTAGCCCCCGCCCACCTCCTGCTGTGCGGCCTGGTTCCTAACAGGCCACAGACCGGTTTGGGGGCTGCAGCTGTAAAGCATGAAGAGGAGAAACATGAGAGCCTGTAGGTAGGACTGAGAGTGTTGCAGGAAGTAGTTACAGAAGCCGTTCAGCAAATGAACACTGACTGGACCACCCATTCCATACATAACATATGAGGCTCTTCAACTTGTTTGAAGCCTGGTACAATTTATCTGTGCAGGTGCTGCAGGTGGAAAGCTATTAAGTTTTCATTTATGTTGGCATTTTACTAGAGTCATTCAAGCCTCCCAGAACTGGAAAGGGTTGTATTCTTAAATGATAGGATTCATAAGAAGTTTAAATCTTATGGAGAGCAGTGGGAACATGTAGGCAATGACCCTGTTTGTTCATAATGTCTCCTTGGTTTCTCCACATCTGCTACCTGCTCTGCCAGACTGACCTTCCCCTGAAACCACTTTCTACTTGTTACTCTAGACTTACAAGCATTTACTGCCCTCCTCAGTGTTCCCCTGAAATGCCATTGTAGGGAATTTATAATTTGATGATCATGATTCTTACCATATTCTCAGAAACTTCCGATAAATTCTATCTACTTTATGTCATAGTATTTGCACGTGAGAATTCTTCTTAACTCTGTAGGTTAACCCATTAGGAATCTTTCTTTTTTCTCTCTTCTTTGACAAACTCTTTCTATCTTTCAAAGTCCTTTGCTTGTCTCTCTCCCACTCTGACTCCTTTTTGCTATTTCAGTAAACTTTGAATCTTCTAATTTCCTCACAAGTCTTTTATTCCTTGAAAATTATAGGATTTTACATTGTCAAAAAGGGGTAACCTCACTGGTGTTCTTGCAATTATGAAAGCTTCTCTGTCAGACAACCTTCTAAAGCAGGCTCCATGGAGACCTGCAGTTGAGTTCCAAACCTTCCAGGAACAAAGCTCATACCAAGAATATTTCCCAGCAAATTAGACTCCTTGGACAATTTCCTAAGCTGAGCTTTGAATTCACAGCTAGTTAAGATGATTTTGGTAAAAATCATGGGATAAATGTGTTCTAAAATCCACTTAAGTAGAGCAACAACAATACAAATCCCTAAATTGGAAGGAAATTGCACTTAAAGTAAAATTAGGGAATGGTCCCATTTCACCAACTATGAAGAATGTCTGCTACACATTATGAAGTTTCTATGTCTTTAATCTGTGCCAAGGGGTCTCTCTCTCTCTCTCTCTCTCTGTGTGTGTGTGTGTGTGGGGGTGTGGTATACTGGGGTGGGACGAAGCTGAAAGGGCCCTTTCATCTCCAGCTACTTTTCCATACAGGTTCACTGGAGACTCCCATAGCCCCGCCTACAATAGCTGCATCAGACTTGACAGATTCCTGCTGTTTCTGGCATGGTTTCTGGAGAAACCTGGAGTGCAGAGGCCTGGGGTTCTCTTCTTATGTTTCTCAGTTGACATTCCACTCTGAAATGTCCTGGCCTCATCACGATGCTGCCAAGAATCTGACCTGGGTCCCCTGCTGCTCTAGGCCCCCAGATCCCTCTCTTTTAATCCTGGGCAATATTTGTCCTAGTCTCTTGGCCAGGCCCTTCCTTCTTCAAGGTATTCTACTTTTTCAAAACTGTAAAGCCCCTTATTTTTTAACAGTAGTTTTGATGGCTCATTAAGTCTGGAGCCAGAATCATTGTTGACAGAAAAACTAGTTTACTTTTTCTTAGGGGTCATGAGAATTTAATCTTTAAACCTGTCTCATAAGGAATAAAATACAACAATAAAATGAGCTAACTATTACTGAGAACTTACCATGAGCCAGACACTCTTCTAAGCGTTTGTATGGATTGTTTAATTA
The DNA here is from genome assembly GCA_028533085.1 of Varecia variegata. Classification (NCBI taxonomy): domain Eukaryota; kingdom Metazoa; phylum Chordata; class Mammalia; order Primates; family Lemuridae; genus Varecia; species Varecia variegata. The sequence goes on along the minus strand of CM052439.1, from coordinate 100,121,362 downwards.
GTCTGCAGAATGACTTCATGGGGAAGATGCCATTACCATATCATAGGATGAGCCCTCTCTGGTCTAAGGGAACGTGGACATAACTCCTGGAATCATCTGGGAACTTTGTTCTTTCCCTGCAGCCCCGGGTTCAGCTGGGACCAGACCATACTAGTCTGGAGCATATGAGGGAGTGGCTGAAGCATTTGTTCATACCTGAAGTTGCTGTACACTGTAGTCATATGAAACACTAAGAAATTACAAGATCAGTGAGGTGCATCTGGCAGATAAGGTGCATCAATCCAGACTATTCCATGTGGAGAAAACCTCTGGCCTGGGGAAGTTCTGAGCTGCTCTGTTTGTTCCCACCAAGTGCAGGTGCAGGGGCTCCACCTCCGCATCACCACCACCCCTTGAGGGTCGAGACCACCCACAACTCAGGGGCTTGTGAGTGTCCGGGCAGAACAAGTTGGATGGGGCACCCCGGGGTACGACTTGACTCTCGCTGGGGAGGCAGGGGTGCAGTGCAGGCTACTGGAGATGCAGCTTGCCTGGAGGCAGGCAGAGTGGTCTCAGGATGCTCACTCTGCACTTGTGTGTGTGTCTCCTTCTGGTCGGTTCCCTTGTGCAGCCCCTCTGACCTCCCTTTATCCTCAGCCCAGGGAATTCCTTTAATCACAAGGGTAGGACATTTGCCTCAGCCATTCTTAAAAATAGTGTCTTTGTGAGTTGTTCCCATTGTCCAGACTCCTTTTCTCTCCCTTCATTTCTGTTCTATTAATATCATCTCTTTTCTGCAGAATAGCCCGCTGACTCAATGGGGTAGATCCAGAGATAGAAAGAAAGACTGCTAATGCCAAAATAACAACACAGACATGTCAGGAAAACTTCAGAATGTTTATCCTGCCACGCTGTAAAAAATTATACAAATAATATATTAAAAGACTCAATGTAAAAACTCAAATGATTTAGAGATGGAGTGAAACAATTTTTTTTCCTCATTCCTTCTCTAATTTATTCCAGTCCTCAAAGTTAACATGTTAACCATTTGCTATGCAAACTTTCATTTTTCTGTAGACACACAGTTTTCTTTTTTCACATAGAATATGAAATAGGTCACCTCCAAAATGCTGTAATTCTATGATTCACTCTCTCCCATTGAGTCATCTACTTATAAAAAAGTCCTTTGCATGGAGAAATATTTCCAGTAGGTAATAGTTAATATCTGCTGAATGTTTACTGTATGTCAGGCACTCTTATAACTGCTTTGTATATAATCATCATATGTAATTTTCACAATATCCCCTGGAATAAGTGTAATTACTGACTGCAAGTGACAGATAAGTGCAGATAAGTACAGACAAATACACAGAGGCCAAGTGACTCCTCTGTGCCATTAGAACAAGTCACAATTCATGCCTTTAATTACTTTGCTCTATTGCTTCCATCTGGTAGACTTGATGATTTTGCTGCTAAAACCTTTAAAGATCATGTTAGATTTTTACATCTCTTAAGACAAGCATGGGATTTTTATATGGAGTGGGTTAACTAAATTGACTGTTTATAAAAACCCTAACCACCTGCATGAGGGCAAGCCAGAGACTATAAAGCACAGATTCAGGATTCCCAACCCCTTTCCTTTTTTTAAAAAAATAGCTTCTTGTATGCAATTTATGTAATGTCAAGTCTAGGATATAGTCCAAATAGTCACAGAAAAATGAAGATACATGAAAAGGTACTTAAAGTTGCAAGAACTAGGGGTGGAGCCCCATCGCAAAAGCTTCCCCTGGTTCCGTTCCAGGCCTTTGGAAGAGCTCGGCACACTGCCATGGTCCCTGGGACAGTTTCTTGACTCACTTCTCGATACAGTAGCATCCTCAATTTGATGGAATCATAAGGCCTTAAATTTGGTTAGCAGTTCTACATTCCTGATGCAATAATATTTCCAGAGTGTGGGAGGACATCAAGCTTTGGAAATAATCTTGGAGAGTTTTGCTTATTAAGTTTGGAGTTTTCATCCTTCCTAGTACTTTTTTTATTAAACAGCAGGAGGTTCCCTTCATTTTTCAGATTCATGTTGTTTTGCCTTTGTCTAATGAACTTTCAAATACTTTTTGATGAGCTATTATGGTTGGGAAAAAATAAACATTTCTTTAAAATAAGAAAGGCAGTGATGATGACAAGTAGAAAAAGCCCTAAAATTGAGGATATGCTTCATTATTGCCTTCACTGGAATGGAAAGTTCATCTTACTCGTTCAGAGTGTATAAATAAAAGTCAAGGATTCTCTGGGTCCTCTATGGGCCCTTGTATCTGTTCCAGAAGAGCCTTTACAATTTCTGATGAGTAGAATCAACTCATAAAATATAGGATGTTTAATTAGAATTGAATGTCAGAAAAACGAGTACATTTTTAGTATAAATATGCCCCCAATATTACATAAGATATACTTAACATTAAAAATAATTATTTGTTGTTTATCTGAAATTCAAGTTTAGTTGGATGTCATAGTAGGCTGATGGACCACAGTAAAGGCAGCTTAGGTAAGGTACATTTGACCACTGAAAGTCACAAGTTGCTTGAGGAGTTCTGGGGACAATGTGAAATCTTTATGGATCTCAGAATCCGTGGTAATTTCTTGACTGCAATTACTTCCCTGGGCTTCCCTGAGCTGAGGTGACCTTCCCTGAACTTCTCAGGAGTCTGGAAGCCCATATCTAAGGGGGAGCCCCAAAAGTCACTCTCATCCTCATAACCATGTTTTCAATACAAAATGGAATCTTCCTGGAAATAGCTGCATGTGAGCAATAACAGATGATGAGGCCTGTGAAACTTGGGATTAATATAGCTCTTACTTTTTATGGGTAAAGTCTTGGGAGATTTAACTGGAGTGATGTGAAAGATTCCAGGTCCCCAGATAGACACAAACAGTCCTGTTGCACTGCTGGATGTGTGATCAGGCTCTAGCTGTTCAGAGAGCACACTCAGACCCAAGCTTGGCTGTTTCTGGGGACCAGGTAAAGGCCTGAGTTTTAAGAACACTTTTTATGGTTTGTGGAAACAACAGCAAACTACACATAGTTCCCAGAAGGGAGATCACAGAGGAGACCACCGTGCAGGCTCTTATATTTGGTCCTGTATAGATGGTGTTTCAAAGGTGGAGTTTATTTACAGCTATGGAGGTCCAGAAAATTCTCTGATGTACTCTTTGGACCCTCACTTGCAGGAAAAAAGAAGGGCTGAGGCTACAGAAAAGACATGAATTTTCTGGGCTGACAATGGCCTAGGCCTTGAAGACATGGTGCTGCTCCCCAAAGAGAGCAAAGGGATTTTCATCTGTCTTTTTCTCTTTCATGGCAGCATGAGGGGAAGCTACTACACTGGCTCAGAAGATTTCATACATGGTGGAAGAAGACTGGTATTTAGGTAACACTGGTATAATAAGAGCCAAGGAGAGCAAATTATCAGGGGTAGAGTTGTCTGGAATGGGAAGGATGTTGCTGGAATTTCACAAATGCCACAGTACCAGGAAAGCCAACCAGGAATACTGGGCTGTGATTTGGGTTGCAGATCACGGAGCGAGGAATTTCATAGGGGTTGGTCAGTTTGTCATTCATGCATTCATTTGTTTAATAGGTATTTGTTGAGTTGCTATCATGTATTAGGTTGTATTCTGGGTTTTGAGATACAACAGTGAAAGGAACAAATTCTCAGTCTTTAAGGATCTTAACAGTTCAGTCAGAGAGACTGATCAATAAACAGGCAACTACAATACAGGAGATAGCTGAAGTACGTACAAACTGTGCATGCAAACAGGAGGGCCAACCAACTAAGCCTAGTGGTGGGGTTAGGGGATGGAAGATCCAGGAAAGATTCTCAGAGGAAGAGACATTGGAGATCTGCAGAGTGAGTAGGACTTTTCCAGGGCCTTCCCAGGCAAAGATGGAGGGAAGGGAGAAAGTCTCAGGAAGAGGAAACAGTCTGTGAAGAATCCCTAAGATGAAAATATACATGTTCTTTAGTGTGGCTGGGATGTGAAATCCAAGGGAGAGAGTGACAGATGTGTCTGGGACAGGAGGCAGGGCTCCGCAGACTGTATTAACAGGTTTGAACTTCATTCTGTGGGCAGTGGGATGCAGTGAAACTATTGGATTTAACTGAGCAGCTATTAATACATGGACAGTTAGCTCGAATTCTGCGTGTGGGCCACTGTCCCACATGGGACTAGGCAGGTCAATGGGGCTAAGTGGGACAGTAAGTTTTTGTTTTTGTTTTTCTCCCTCTAAAAGCTGACATCTAAGCAGACTCTTAGTTCTGCTAAGAGTAACATAAAATAGTGAAATCTTCTAAGATTCTGCAAGGCAGATCTTTCTTTGTGTTATTCTAAATTATCTCAGGGCCTGAAAGGGCTATCACTACAGAAAAGGGCACATGTAACAGCTGAATGGAAATAACAAATGATGCAAAAGCAGAATTTAACGAATTCTTGGGCAGAGTCTTAGAAGTATATAACAGTAAGGGCCAACACACTGGCAGAATTTCCAGCTTTGTGACTCATGGTCCTCTTAACCGTCTCCTCTTCCTGTCCCCCAACCTTGTGAGGATGAAAGGGTAATTCTAGAGCCCTCTGATCAAAGTCCTTTTCATGGACACTTCCTGTATATTTAATGGCTTCTTTCCTTGTCTTGAGAAAAAGATTAAATTAATGACGATAGTGATGAAATGCACTCCCTGAGGAGCTGTATGCCACAGGTGTGAGAAGTGGGGAACATGTAGTACTTGTAAATGTCTTCAAGGAAATCTCTCTGGTCCAACCTGTGCCAGCCCAGTGTGCAGTGCTGCTCCCCTAGAACACAGGGGACATGCCTTTGAGCCTGCTTCAAGGGTGGCAATGGAGTTATAATTGGACCACACCACAGGTAACCATTTTTACTTCAAAAGTTATTAAAAAGCCAGAAAATCTCTCTTCCCTTAAAACTGGTTGCTTAATACATTATTCAAGACCCTCTCTCCTCCACCAAAGTGTGTGTGTGTGTGTGTGTGTGTGTATGTGTGTGTGTGGTGGGTGTGTTTCAGATCTGCTCAAACATTTAAGAAGTAATTGTAAAGTAAGAAAAATGAATTCAGTGTGTCTGTATGAATTAACTTCAATTTTTTTTTTTTTTATATATGGACTGGCCTAAGTCTCTTGGTATCCTAAAATATTTACCACATTGTTTATTTACTTATTCTTTCTATTTTATTTTAATTTTTTCCTTTTCTAAAATTTCAGTATATGACAGGGGTACAAATATTTAGTTTACATATATTGCCTTTGCCCCATCCAAGTCCGAGCTTCAAGCGTGTCTATCCCCCAGACAGTGCGCACCGCACCCATTAGGTGTGAATATACCCATCCCCTCCTCCCAGCTCCCATCTGATGAATGTTATTACACCTGATGAATGTTATTACCTTATGTGCACTTAAGTGTTGCTCAGTTAATACCAAATTGATGGTGAGTACATGTGGTGCTTGTTTTTCCATTCTTGTGATACTTCACTTAGTAGAATGGGCTCCAGCTCTATCCAGGATAATACAAGAGGTGCTAGATCACCATTGTTTTTTGTGGCCGAGTAGAACTCCATGGTATATACATACCACATTTTATTAATCCACTCATGTATTGATGGGGTGTATGATTGTACGAATTAATTTCAATATTTTTTTATGTATGGACTGGCCTAAGTCTCTTGGTATCCTAAAATATTTACCCCATTGTTTATTTTAAAAGAAGAAAACGCGCAGCTCCTGGGAAGGAGCCACTCCTGGAAGCTTCTTCAGTTTCACTTTTGAGGAAGGTTAAATATTTCTGTGGAACTAATTCCAGGATATGAAGGAAGCCTCTACTCACATTGATGAAAGACCTTGGTTCTTTCAAGCACGGACTCTAAGAAAGGTTTCCCTTTCTTGATAAGTGTGTCCGTGTGTGTGTCCGTGTGTGTGTGTGTGTATGTGTGCGCGCGCGCGTGGGTGCACGCACGCATGTGCCTATGTCTACATTTAGATTAACACTTGTGTGTCACAACCAAAGTGCAAGAAGGAAACTAATCAAGGCAGATGGCTATGCTGCTCCCCTCAAGCCCTACCTGTGGTTCGAAAGTAACAAAATTCCCTAAACAGTAATATATTACTTATTTTTCCTATCAGTCACTCAGTACCATTTATAGCTTCCAAAAGACTACTGTTAGTCAAGTCCTCTTACTTTATATTTCTAAATGTGTTTCATTGCTATCCATTTTGATCTTGGAAGTGTAATCTTTAACAAGGTACCAACTTCTGTGAAATGTCACTACAACAAAAGATATCAGTTTTCTCCATGGAATTATTGTACTAGGATTTGATCTTCATTGCTAATTCTTGGGCTGTCTTCCTAGCCATGGCTTATTTGGACTTAACATTTCTTCTATCTGTTACCGCTTCAAAGCTTTTATCTAGAAGTTAGACCGGTAAAGTAACATAGAAGGTTTTTCTCTCATGATATTCCCTTCCTTTGATACAAATAATTGAAAATGGGCTATCATGGCATCAGAGGAATTAAAGTTTGAAGGTTTTAAGAAAGATTTGGAGAATCAGGAGCAAAAAGGAAGTAATACAAGTGAGTATGAAATATTATTTTGCCCCAAATACTACTTAAAATGGATTAGAATTTAGATTTACTGTGGAAAATGGTTACATTCTAGCTCTTTGAAGTTCTAAAACCCAGATGTTTTTTAAAACTCCATTTTAAACTTCTAACTGGAGATCTTAGAATAAAATTGCCACTTGGTGGCATGTAGAGTGTGAAGAGGTAAAGGAAAAGTCAGACTGGAAGGATGCTACAAAAAGAAACTTCCCATCCATGACCAGGCAGTGTGAATGGAAGTCAGATGGGAAAAGGAACAGAAGCAGAGATGGTTTTGTAATTAAGGAGCATGCAGCTCTCTAAAAGCACTAACCCGAAAGGGGCAGGTGCAGAGTGCTCAATAAGAGCTTCTTGTAAAAGTCCATACTGAAGAATGGCAGGGCCACTAGGTGGGAAACTTCTCCAGTTTTGGTACACAGGCTGGAATTTCAAAGATTTGAAGACACAGGCGTTTCTCTGAAGGACTGTGAGATTGTTTAGTAGGATTTCCAGAGCTGATTACATACTCATTCCAAGGAAAGTATGCCTGTCAATCTAGGGACAGCTGAAAGCAGTGGGAGGCAGACAGAGAACTGACTCTGTTACCTCAGCAAATCACTTAATCCTTCTAACCGCAACTTCCTCACCTGTAAATTGGTGATGATCACAATAGCATTGCTCTGAACTTTAAATGAGATCATGAATATTGGTCACTCAGCATAATACCTGGCACAAAGGAGCTACTTAATGAATGGCAGCCAGAAATCATTTTTAATATGATAGAGAATAGTGCATCTCAGGCTTTTGTTGAAAGAGACTTATTATTATCTTTGCTCAATTGCTAAGATCCCTGTGATCCCCTCTGAATTTACTTTCGGCACTTGTCTTCTATTCGAAATTCTTTTAGTGTCCCTCCTGTATCTGTTAGACCCTACTGCTTTGGTATACTCTGGCAGACCTCCAGCTGTGGGTATCTGCTCTCTTCCAGCCCAAGAGCTTCTTTAGGCTGTAGATGTCTGTGCAGACAACAGGGAGGACGTGAGGGGGGCTATAGCTACCCAGGAATATCCCTTAGCCAATGATTGGTCACAGTGGGACACTAATGCCCTTGCTCCCTAATCTTTCAAGTGGAATTATTCTGATTCCCAGTTTCTCTCTGGATTGGCTACCATTGCCCGTAAACCACCTGGCAAATGACACACCCTTTAATGCCTTTCTTCTCTTCTCTTTCTCACTTTCTTACTCCCCTATTGAGGTTTTTTCCATTTCTCACATTAATAACTTGAACTGGAATCTTTATTACTGGGTTTGATTCTGGGAGAAACCATATGAAGACATTTTATTGAGGAAACAAACTTGTTAAGTTGCCTTCTATCAGAAGATATTATTTATAATAAAAAACTAAAGTTATCTTTATGGTTAATTTATATTTCTCTATACACATTATTTACCTACTTTATTGTTTGAATAATTATACAATGTAAAAGTGATATAAAAAGCATAACGGCTCTACTGATTTTATAGTTAAATGCATTCACTTTAAGCATCTAAGACTAGGCATCAGTTCTGTGAAATGCTAATGGAAAAATAACCAAAGATAAAACAATTAATGACTGAATAATAATTCCAATGTCATTTACAGTCATTGAGTACTGCTGAATTCAGGTGTCTGCACACAGTAGTGGTTGGTGTCATAGGAATACTAGATTAAGTTGATAGCTACTAACCAAGCTTAGAAGAATGGAAATGGAAGAGAAACTGGCCATCGGTTCATAGTCTTTTACTATTTAGTTATTGAAAATGCATAATAAAAAGATCTACTCTCTACCCTTTTAACTTTGTTCACTTATTTGAGAAATAAAAGGAGTGAAAATGGAAATAAAGTGTAAGCTTTTTCTTAGTGAAAGGCATGGTATCGTCTTAAAGACAACTTTAATTGGATAACTGCATAAGTTATAGGAGTAGCTGGATTTTGAATTTGGAGCTGATCTTTTGGAGGCAAATGAATAGAGGCCAAAAGGAAGGAGTTAAAGGGGATGGGATGGGAAGTTTAAAAAGTATAGCTGAAAACCATGTATAATCACAGCTCAATATTTAACAACTACTTTCTTATCATAAATATAAAAGCACAGCCAGAAGCACCCAAAATTTATAATAAATGTTGATAAATATTATCATCATGAGATCTGTTTTGCATTTTTTCTGAGGCAACAAAACCCAAATTTTATGTGTTCCCAGTCTTACTTTTCTAGTTTCATGCACTGACCACTCATTTGATTTTGAAAAGCTGTTCCATCTGTGTGTCAGGTTGGCATGAGCTAAGAATCTCTCTCTCACTGGTGATGCCCACTCATGGGATGATTCTGCCTTATAAATACAGCTTGGACCACGCATTTACTGTTTTGGCTTTGCCTACCAGGATGGTTTGCAAGTGATACCAGTGGATGCATCTTCAAAATAGCAGTTTTCAAGCTTCTTTTTTTTTTTTTTTAAACAATTGAATCTTTTTTCAAATGGAATATTCTGTAGAGCTCTAAAATATAATATGCATTATGAAAATACTGATTCAACACACAGGCAGTTGAAAATGGTAACAGCTTGCTGTATACTCTCACGCCACTCTGCAATCATTTTTTATCCAGAAACTTGAAAGAGATATAGTGAGAAATTTTCACTTCAAAATTGAATTAACAACAATATCTAACTACTGCTTCTATTTCTTATTAAAAACATCAAAGTCAGACAAGTGGCACATAAAACTTGTAATAAGTACTAAACAGATATATGATTCAATCATATTAAGATATGATATTTTGGAAATTAATTTGTTATTGAACAGTTGACTATTACATGATAAGGTTATGTTCTAGGCAGATGAGTCTGCATCTTACCCAGTATAAAAATGGGAGGATCATGTTATTGCAGGACTGGGTTATCGGTATGGGAAAAGTGAGTTCTCTTGTTATATAAATCTTATCGAAGGTACAGTTTACTGTGATAAGTTCAAAGGATATGTGCTTAGCAATCATACCAGGAGATGTCAGGCTGGGGATGTTCAAGAATCATGGATTCTCTGTTCTCCTTGGTTCTCCCGGTCCAAGATCTTATTTAGTTGCATGAAACCCAGAGTGGTGTCTCTTCTAATCCTTTAAAATTCAGATTTGTCACTCTGAAACTCCAACATGATTTCCTAACATGTATGCAAAATCTGCCATTAACCATCCCTTGTAACCTGGCCCTAATAGTTTTTTACCTCATCACTAGTGTCATCTTGCTAAATTGCCCACAGTTTATGTAATAATGACATGCCCAATATGGACCGGCTTAGCATGTAGGCCTTGATAAACCCTTTCCCATATGTGGGGACTTGCTTAGACATCTTTAGAAAGGGAGTAAGTCAGGCACTGGCTTTTTAAAAAAAGAAAAAGACCGGGGCTAATCTACATTCTTACTAATAAACAATGTATTTAAAGGAAGGTCATTTATATATACAGATTTCATAGAAGGAACTTTATACTGAAGTTTTCACACAAGAGTGGGTTAACCAGGCAATACCTTGGAAGGATGTTCACTAAAATGTGTTAAAATTTTATATATATATATATATATATATATATATATATATATAATACATGTGAGTGATTTCTAGTATATTCCCAAAGTACAAATATATATATTAAAAATTATAAATTTGGACAAAATTATTTGTATGCAACATCTGAAACAACTATACAGAATTTTAGAGCTCTTAGAAACATAGCTTGAAAATAAATCCTAAAATGAGATCCCTGATTTGAGTGGCTATTTGCAGATTGAATTTGGATTATTGCCATTTTATTATTTTATTTTTTAAGATACAAAAAGGCCTGATCATTGTTTTTAATTGACAAAATGAAAAACAAAATATTAATTGTTATAATCAATATTATCTTCATCATTATCATCATACAGCTTAAACCAGCAATCGTCTTTTTTCTCTCTCATGATTCTCATTGGTTGAATGGGCTCAGCTGAGCAGTTGGTTGGTTTCATGTGCAGGTGCGTGGGTCTGCAGTTACCTAGCTGGTTGGCTTTGGGCTGAGAGCTTGTCTAGGCCTGGGAGCTTGAGCGCCTGTCTTGGCCTGCAGGTGCTCTGCGTGATGTGGGCTTCTCTCAGCATACCAGCAGTCTCAAGAAGAGAGGGTTCAAGAAAGAAAGTCAAAAGCTGCAAGGCATCTTATGTTCTAGCCTTAGGAGTCATAAAGCTTCATATCTGCTCTATTCTGTTGCTCATAGGAAGTCACACGTATTGCCATTTTATAAATGAGAAAGAAACAGCAAACAAACCAAAAAAAAAAAAAAAAAAAGGAAAAGAAGTCAAAGGGATTTCAGCTGATATGGGCATGATTATGTATAATAGTACCTCAGTGGCAGAACTGAAAAGTGGAACTCAGGTTTTCAGTGCTGAAGTCCAGGAATCTAATGAGCTAAACTTCCAGTAAGTAGAGAATAACACTGAAGTTCCAGACCACAGCTGCATTATTGACTTTGGTGTAAAATAAAATTCATTTCACTCAAGTGGGAACTATTGTTTAAAAATAATGCTGGGATATAATTTCCTGTTACTCTGTCTTTGCTCTTAATCCATTGTCTGTTGGCTGGGTAATGATAAACAATTGAAGTGTAAAGACATGTGCAGGAATAATCATTAGACTATGAGGACAGAACCAGTACTGGGTAGGAATTGTAAGCCACTGTCTTAGGCTATAAAGTCATCCATAATAATTTTCCCGGTAGTTTTTGGGCCATGATGTTGTCCCGAATGGCAAGCATTAATCAACTGAGCTTAGAGATGATAAAGGATTCATAGGAAACCATATCATTTGCTTTTCCCTGAGGAGATGCTAAAGTACATTCCCAATAGATTATTATTTTACATGACCCTCATTTAAAAAAATCCTTTTCCTCAAAGAGTAAAATTCAGAACAATACACTCTAGACTGAAGATTTGGGTGGCTATTTGCATCTAATCTCATCCATGGGAAATTTTGAACTCCTGCCCCGACCCCCACCCCAGCACATCATGGGGACTTAAGGGAAGCCGAGACAAGGAGCTCACCTTGGAGATGCATAACAAGGTTGGGTAGTGGAGGAAGACATAGGGACGAGTATTCACTATAGCCATTTAGTTTGCTCACTCAGAAAGCTAAATCTAGAGGATGGGAAAGGATCTAGAAATGGAAGATAAAGTCAGGAGTAGAAGTGAGACAATGTGAAATCAGGAGGGCATGGAGCATGGAGGGATCCCTTTTATCTTTATTGATTTTTAAGTATGCGATTTATTAGTTTTGGATGGCATAAGTGAGCATATGCTTTATGTATGTGCAATTGTTTTGTTTCCTTTTACTGAGAATCTCTGACACAGCGTAGGGGTTAAGGTCAGTGATGGTTAGTGGGTATGAATCAACAAAGGAACAGATCTCAAAAAACAGTTCAGTTAAAGAACATTAATAACTAATAATCACATGAGAAAATAGGGCATGTTCAGGCCATTTCATACAAACAAAGGAAACATTGTATACAACAATATGCTCTCTCTATGAGTTTGCACCCACTGGGATAACTGTGAGTAGGAAAGTACATTGCAGTTAGTTGGGTTGTTACAAGGTTTCTAGCATTCTGCTTCCAAACGTGACTTTCTTTTCTTTTCTTCCTTTCTGTTTTTTTATTCTTCTTCTTGACAAGAATACTTACAGACTTGGCAGAGTAGAAACAATGACCTAGAATATATTGTCAATAGATAAAATAAATAGATTGCTAACGTAGTTCCCAATGGGACAGGACCAAAATGTATCATGAATAACCAAATGTTCATTTTATTCCCCAAAGGGTACTGGGTAAATGAATCTGGTTCTAGGCCAGATGTTGTTTAACAACCTGAGCTAGTGGCAATAGAGACTTGCTGTGTCACTTTGGAAAGCATGTGTTGACTAACATCGTTGCTCTTTCTGGTGGCAGTCTTTCTCATCATTTGCCACAGCTGAGAGGGCAGGGTTCTTCCACAAAGTTGTTTAGATGACAGATGCTTCTTGCATGGATGCTCTGAGTTAACTACTTTTCTAGAGATTCCATTCTAGCACAAGCTGGGATTACAGAAGCCGTTCAGCAAATGAACACTGACTGGACCACCTGTTCCATACATAACATATGAGGCTCTTCAACTTGTTTGAAGCCTGGTACAATTTATCTGCACAGGTGCTGCAGGTGGAAAGCCATTAAATTTTCATTTATGTTGGCATTTTACTAGAGTCATTCAAGCCTCCCAGAACTGGAAAGGGTTGCATTCTTAAATAATAGGATTCATAAGAAGTTTAAATCTTATGGAGAGCAGTGGGAACATGTAGGCAATGACCCTCTTTGTTCATAATATCTCATTGGTTTCTGAACTTGTTCAATGTTTTGTCTTCCCCTGCCTCTCCAGATGATACTGTGCCAGGCTCATTAATGAGTAGCCCACCTTTTCATTTAATGTCAAACATTTCCATTGTCCAAATAATAAACAGTGGTCTCACTGGTGGATGCTGACTGTGGTCACTGGTTATCTGCTAGTTGACTCCAGCTTAGTCTCTGAGGCTTGCATTAGGTTTTTATTCTCTGATGCTATATGAAGAAAACTGATTAAAAATGGTCCAAAAGACTACACCAATTTTTTTTTCACCCAAACACAGATGGAAGAGATACAAATAGGATAAATAGATTCTAGTTTGGGGCATGGCATGTCTATAGTGAGTAGAAAAGGGAGAAAAATATGGAAATCTGTTAGTTTTCACATTAGAGATTGACTGTAAAGTGACATTTTAAAATTCTTTGAAAATTGTTTAAGAAATAATTTCATTCTTGGGTCTTAATGTGTCTGAGCACAAGTCCACATTAAATGCAATAAAACCCACTGGACCCTTGATGATATAGTGGGAGTCCTACACCTGCTTTATGAGATAGCTATATAGGTGGGTCTTGCAATCTAGTCTGTGTTTCTGTATTAGAGAGGACATTAAGGTAATAGTGACATATCATATGTCAGTGCACTGTTCTGGGATACTCCTTCTCCTCTTTTTTTTCATTCTCTCTTCATGCTCCTCCTTCTCCCCAGAACATATAGAACGAGGTGGAAATTTCCTAAACTCCTTTTATTTACAATTGTAAAAACATTTGCCATGTTACATGGTAAGCATGTAGCCTTTTTTTGTTTTTTGTTTTTTTTTTGAGACAGAGTCTCACTCTGTTGCCTGGGCTAGAGTACCATGGCATCAGCCTAGTTCACAGCAACCTCAAGCTCCTGGGCTCAAGCAATCCTTCTGCCTCAGCCTCCTGAGTAGCTGGGACTACAGGCATGTGCCACCATGCCCGGCTAATTTTTTTACATATATTTTTAGCTGTCCAAATCATTTCTTTCTATTTTTTTAGTAGAGAGGGGGTCTCGCTCTTGCTCAGGCTGGTCTTGAACTCCTAAGCTCAAACAATCTGCCAGCCTCGGCCTCCCAGAGTGCTAGGATTACTGGCGTGAGCCACGGTGCCTGGCCCAGCATGTAGCCTTTGTCACCTCATTTAATACCCCCAACAAATAACGGAGGTCAGCATTATTGGCATTATTTTACAAACAGGAAACGGAGGCTCAGAGAGGTTAAAAAACTCACGCAAGTTCCTGTATCTAGTAAGTGATACAGCTGAGGTTCAAATCCAAGTCTTACCATAAAAGCTTCCCTACCCCCACATGACTGATCTGCATCAACCCTAAGCCCATGTTTTCTTTAAAAAAGTTTAGAGAAAGAGAGACTGAGGCCTTGACTTGGATTAAAAAGGAATTCCATAGACCTGAACCTCAAGATACACTTAAGTTAATGAAATAGGAAACATTGTGAAGAAGCCAGCCCGGCATTCTCAGGGATGGGAATAGTTTCTATTTCCATAGTCTTGTGCTTGTTTCATCAAATATGAGTTGATTATGATTCAATAAAAAAGACCACCGTGACCCAAAGCTGGAGAATTTAAAGTCATCTTTTGAGGCTTGGCAGCCAGTGAATGTTTGATTCTCCACTATTGCTATGTCATAAGGGCAAAGATAGATCTAATTATAGAATGTGATTTTATTCCACCCTATATTCTAGACAGAAAGTGCACTGAGCTGCAGTGACCTCTACTCAGGGCAAACGTGACTGGGGGTCACAAGCAGCACTGACAAAGGCTTGCCCACGCGGCACTGCTCCTGTGGATGGACAGACGTCTTTTGGATAAAATGTCGTGGTTGTCTTGGAGGGTTTAGAAAGGTTAAGTGCTGAGAAATGATGGTGCTGTGGATGGTTGTTGTGAAATATCATAGGTCTTCATTATGCAGGTGGGAATTTGTCGAAAACCCCAAAACACTGAAATGGCTCTCTTTACAAAATGGAAATGGCTTTTATGATGTGAATATTCAGCAACTCGAGGTCAAAAGGAGTTTCAATAAACAGAGGAAAAACACACAGGTCAATTACATTTTGCCACCTGGACAGGCTTTTGCCTCTGAAGCATGTCTTTGGACGTAGTACATCCTTCTGGTGTGTACTCTAGACATTGTGGGCAGGCGTCGGGTTACTACCGGACTGACTGCCAGCGGATCAGGGGAGCTGCTTGCTGACGGAGGCCATTGGCAGCTCCCTGTGTGTCTCACTGCTATTCTTACTCCCCGGGAGGTGTCATGCTTTCCTCTTCTTCCTCTACTCGCCTCAGACACAGCAGGTGCTTGTGCACCCTGGCACCACCATGTACATGGGAGCATGGCATGTGCTCTTGAAGCTGAGTGTCAAGCATTGAACATTTGCACACTTAAGCCTTGCCAAAAGCCAAACGGGCATAACATTTTCTGGAGAATTATTCTTTACATTTGGCAACTAGAATTTTTTTTGAAGCATTTCTCAGCTTATTTTGTCGGCATTTTCTCTTATTTGTTGTGAATTTGCTATTAATTCTTAATTCATGCAAATACCAAATTTGGTATGACCTTTATTCATTGTTAGTACCCAGAAGTGGTATTGCTGGATTATATGGTAATTCTCTTTTTTAGCTTTTTGAGGAGCTGCTGTGCAGTTGCTATGCTGTTTTCCACAGTGGCTGTACCATTTTACACTTCCAACAGTGTGCAAGTGTTCTGATTTCTCTGAATTCTTGCTAACACTTATTTTCTCTGTGTACGTGTGTGCGTGTGTGTGTGTTTTAATAGACATTCTACTGGATGTGAAGTGGTATCTCATTGTGGTTTTGATTTGCATTTTTCTAATGATTAGAGATGTTGAGCATTTCTTCATGTGTTTTTTGGCCATTT
>CM052439.1:100080745-100095962 GCA_028533085.1 Varecia variegata | reverse complement strand
GTGGCAAGAGGTTTGGACATGAGGGGAGGTTAAGAACTGAGGCCAGTATTTCTATCTACCACAAGTACTTAATCCAACTCTATTAACCAAATATAAAATTACTAGAAAATTGTTGAGGACTCACAGAATTGATGGAAATTTAATGATCAGGGGGGCGTGTGTGTGTGTGTGTGTGTGTGTGTGTATTCCAGATATATATATATATATGTACATATATATATATATATATGGAAGCTGGAAGCACAATAATTACTTTTAGCAGTAATAATCTGCCAGGATACTTCCATCACTGAGCACTCTGTTACTGCCACTGCTGTGAAAGAAACCCAGCTGTCCTTTGTTTTATTTACTCACTCAAGGTTTAAAGTCCTTGGCAGGAGCATCCAATCAACTGAGTCTAGGTATGTCTACATAGTATTATTAGCGTCAGGAAAAGAGAGGACCTAGCCCTTTGTGTTTCCATATTGGGAAGTGGACACCAGCCCTATCAAGATTACAGATAATTAGGGATTCTCCTAAGACATGAGGGGGCTTAGAGGACAGAGAGACAAAGACACAATGTTAAATGGCTGCACTAAACTGGAATGGGATAGGAATTCTGTGAATGAAGAAAAGACCTTCAATTATAACATCAAAACACTCCTTATAAAGGGAAGTACTTCCTGCTCAACAACAGACAGTGAATCTATAGATTATTCATGATAAATCATCTGAGGGCTAGCCAAGCATCTACTAGCAAAACACATTTGAACAACAATCTCCTTTGGATTGTGAATGAAAGGGTCTGTTAACCTTGCAAATGTTTTCTTTAATTGTTTTGTGCTGCTTGAATATACTTGAGGAAATTAAATATGTTCACAATTTAACATTCAGCATTTGAAGAATCTAATGTACATGCAAGAATTATATGGTTACCTCAGGTTTTAACCTACTCAGGAAAAACCACAGGGTCTTGAAATGTACTAACTGGAATGGATTTTTATGCTCAGAGACCTACATGAATGTGATAGGTCCTCAATTCTACTCATGGCTTCAGGAGATCTATAAATTCAAATCACTATTATGCTTAAATAATGTAATTGCACTCAAGAGACATAGACTGCAGTATCAGATTAGGTCATGAGATTAATGAATTTGGGGGGGTCTCATTTTTTCTCCCTAATTTACTTTTGGACATTACAGCAATAGCAAATACACTAAAGAGAGATTTAATAAATAGCAAGTGTTGCTAAATGTTTATAGTAAATCAAGTCTGTTTCACCAAACAGCTATTTGATTAGTGAAGAGAAGTGGAGAAGGAGCAGAAAGGGAAGTTAGAAAAGGGAAGGGAGGAGGGAGGATTAGGAAAGAAAGGAGGCAGGTGGGGAGGGAAAGGGAAGGAGACAGTGCCACCTGTCCATGACCTCTCACTACTCTCAGGTACACAGTGGTTCTCTGTGTTATTCATGCCTTATTTAGGATCCTAAGTTTGTGCAGTGTCCGTTAGCAGAAGGACAAGTGTATCCTCTCAAGCAAGTGTGGTCGCTGTCATCAGGTGAAACATTATGAGTCTTGGTTAACCACATTCATAGTTGTGGCCCAGGCTCCTGAACCACTGCTGCTGCTGCTGCTTTTTTCTTTTTCTTTTTCTTTTTTTTTTTTTTTTTTTTTTGAAATAAAGGATATCCTGTGCATAGCAAGGATGTCCTTATTATAGATGTCCACTCAAATAAACTAATAGGAGTGGAGAGAAAGGAATTCAAAAAGAGGGTACTATTCGTAAGAATACGACTTCTCATCTCATCTTCTGGGCAGTTGTGGTTGTGTCCTATCATGGCCTCCTCTTAGAAGGATGTTCCCACATCAGTTGTTGGGCCTTTCAGTTGCTCCCAACAATCTTCAGCAGAGCTCCACTTCCTTCCATTCCAGATTCTTCTTACTAGATAGAGTGTGATGGGAGAAAACAGTGAACCCATATTTTCTATACTGAAAATAATAATAGACTTGTGTATTTGCAGGTATTACACATAATGAAGGCGCTTGGCCAACAGGGCCCCAACAGCTCACACTGTAGAGTGAGGAGACTGAAAGGAGCAAATTAATTGCATTCAGTTGTGTGATCTGACCTAGTCATGCCACAGTTTGGAGTCTTCATCAGTAAAATAAATGGCTTCCTAATTTAGACTATTTTTAAGTTTCTCCATTAAATATAAATATTTTTGCTTATGTACATTTAAATAGACCATCTAGTTCTAATTAGACCTAAAATGAAAGTAGGGAAAATAGCTGAACTGTCCGCACTTTATGCTCAATAAACTACCATAATTAAATTTTGTGACTCAGTTCTTGTCTAGGAGAAAACGTATTAAAAATGATGTGCCTGTTCTTTAAAGCAATCCAAAAACTCGAAACAACTAGGAAGATGGGCATTTTTTATCTGTTCTTGACATAAACTAGATAGATAGGGTTTGAAATCAGTTTACTTCTATCCTAGACAACTCACCAACAAATTATGGTTTTAATGATTATCACCAATGATGGACTTTAGTCCTCAATTATGCAGGTGAGGAAAAATCCTGATGTTAAAGAAAAAGAAATCTCCATAGTAGTTGCACTAATTTACATTCCCACCAACAGCATACGTGGGTTCCCCTTTCTCCACATCCTTGCCAGCATGCATTATTGCCGTCTTTTTGATAAAAGCCATTTTCACTGGGGTTAGATTATATCTCATTGTAGTTTTGATATGCATTTCTCTAATGATGAGCATTTTTTCATAAAACTATTAGCCATTTGTATGTCTTCTTTTGAGAAATGTCTACTCAGATCCTGTGCCCATTTTTAATTAGATTATTTGATTTTTTTTTTCCTATTGAATTGTTAGAACTCCTTCTATGTTCTAGCTATTCATCCATCCCTTGCCAGATGGGTAGTTTGCAAATATTTTCTCCTACCTGTGGGCTGTCCCTTCACTTTGTTAATTGTTTCCTTTGCTGTGCAGAAGCTTTTTAGCTTGATGTGATCCCATGTATTATATTTTTTATTATTATTTAGAATGTACACCTTCTACTTACTAAAAAAAAAAAAAAGTTAACTGTAAAAAGGTCTCAGGCAGGTTCTCCAGGAAGTATTATAGAAGCAGGCATTGTTATCACTGGAGATGACAGCTCTGTGCATAATTGTTGCCCTGAAGACCTTCCAGTGGGACAAGCTGTGGATAAGGAAGACAATGATATTGATGATCCTGACCCTGTGTAGGCCTGGCCTAATGTGGGTATTTGTGTCTTAGTTTTTAACAAAAACCTTAAAAAGTAAAAAATAAATTAAAATTTTTAAAAATAGACAAAAGCTTATAGAATAAGAATACAAAGAAAGAAATTATCTTTATACAGCATAATGTGTTTGTGTTTTAAATTGTTATTACAAAAGAGTCAAAAACGTTAAAAATTACAATATTTATTAAAGTTAAAAAGTTATAGTAAACTAATGGTGATTTATTATTGAAGAAATAAAAAAAAGTACAAATTTGGTACGGCCTAAGTGTACAGTGTTTAGACAGTCTACATGGTGTACAGTACTGTTCTAGGCTTCACATTCAATCTCTATTCACTCACTGACTCACCCAGAGCAACTTCCAGTCCTGCCAGCTCTATTCATGGCATTAATAAGTGCCCTATACACGTGTACGATTTCTTATCTTTTATATCTTATTTATACTGTATCTTTTCTATTTTTAGTATATTTAGATGCACAAATACTTACCACTGTGTTATAATTGCCTACAATATTCAGTATAGTAACATGCTATACAGCTTGCAGCCTAGGAGCAATAGGCTGTATCATATAGCCTAGGTGTGTAGTAGGCTCTACCACCTAGGTTTACGTAAGTACACTCTATGATTGCCTATTTTCTCAGAATGTAACCCTGTTATTAAGCAACACAACTATACTTACAGCCTCCAAAAGAATCTTTGTCTCATGCTATTCCGTAATTTATTCCAATAAATGTTCCTACAAGATTCAAATTTACTCAATTATTTGCATGTTTTACCTCTACTATTTAAATTCTTGCCAAATTCCAAATTAATTCTATTCAACATTGTTTTCTACAGTCAAGCAGTAAAAGAATATTGTCTAAATGCTAATCTGCTGTTTATTCATTTTCTTCCTACAGCTACAGTCCTCCAGAGTTTGACATTTCAATAAATCCTTAAAAGGGATTATAATGCTGCCTTGGTATATTTTGTTTTCTCCAAGAAAATAAATTAAGAAACTTTCCCACCTTTAACCCTTTAAAAAATTAGAAAGATGCCTATCTTTCTTCCTCTAGAAAACAACCTTTGAATTTTGAATTAATTACAAGCATCTGGAATAAAAAATAGTCTCTGGGTAACAGAAGATGATTTCAATGGATTCTGGCAAAAGCTTTCCTGTAATTTGTTTCCTGCAGAACAATCTGATCAGCCTCATTCTCATAGGATGCTAAAGTAGAGAATCCCATATGTGCTTATGCAATATTCAAAAGGTCTTTGGATTTTTTCTGCAGCTTTAACTACAGCCCTTGGGTTTGCCTGTCATTGAAGGCAATCTGTGTGTAGTTGATTGAAAATGCAATTCATGATGTGATTCTTTTTAATGCCCCAAATTGAGAAGACAGGTTAAACTTTGAGTCATGATTGGGGGAAAGAAAATTTAATATACAGGAGCTAATTAATGAAAACAACTCATTGAATTAAGAGCTATACACAGCTGACATGCTGAAACAGAGCAGGTTATGTGGAAGAACCCAATTTGATCCTATTATTCTCCTCATGCCCTCATTATCGAACACCCACATTGAACAGGTGGAGCCTGGGTGGAGGGTGTGGCCACAGTTGCCTCTGCTTTACAGTTTATTCCATCTAGTACTTCACACCCGTCACACAGGTCACACAACCGCCCAAAATCATAAGAGCCTCATCATTGCCTCCAGTTGCCAGATGTTCACAAGGTGAGGTTGGTCTCACCAAGGGAATAAATCCCGACAGCCAAGACATTTCTACAGTTTTGCATTGGTCCATGCACTTAGTAAGCATTGCAGGTCAATGTGTAAATTTCATATGCATTTTAATGTTTATATTTAAAACACAGAAATAAATACTTGAAAAAAAAAAGGAAGAAACAGTATTGATTTGTGGAAAGAATGAGATTTCCTCCCAGGGAATAGCTGTCGGCTCAAGAAACAAACATTTCACTTTAATCAAACCATGCATGCCAATCCAGTATAAATCACCCTTTCTAGGACCATGTCAGTTAGTTCAGGGATTCAAAATGCAGAAAAATGTTCAAAGTGGAACTCACTTCTCATCTGCAGCTTCAGCCTCACATGCACAGTACGTACTAGATGGATTGAATATTTTGCTATCATTTCCAATTCAATTTGTGTCAGGCCATGTCCTAGAGGCAATGAGGTGAGGAAGTCCGGAGATGGCACAAGTCTAGTTAGAGAAGGAGAGAGTAGCACATAAAGATTTATAAGCATATGTCAATTTGCAGGAACAGGAGTGCAAGGACTGATCATAACCTAGGGAAGAGACAGAATGTGCAGCATCACCTGAGAGGTGTTTTAAGGTAAGAACAGGGATTGGTGTGGAGATGTTCTACCAACACTTCATGGGCCCCACCAAACTGCAAGGGACACTCAGAAATACAGTCTAGCTGTGTGCCAAGGATAGGAAATAAGTGGATCAAGAAATTAGATTTCATGAACACATAGCAGGCTTTGGACTATTAGTCTAAAAAGTAAATAATTTCAGGTCTATCCATCCATTAAGGCTTCACTCAAATCCAACTCTATTAGGAAAGTTTTTTACCAGCTCAGTCAGAGGAAAATCTGCCCAGCTTCTGAGCACAAACACTTATCTCTTGCTTGGCTAATAACTCCACCTTGTGACCTAACTTTATTTTATCCTATTGCTATCTAATTATCATGTTGTTTTTAACATTCTAAGAATAGAAGTTCTGATTCCCCAAATAGATAATGAACCACATATAGGCAAGTAGTAGAATGCTGTATTTCTAGTTCAGACACACACACACACACACACACACACACACACACACACTGCCTCTGTCCCTTACTCAGATTAGATATTTTATGGGAATATAGTGAGTGAAAGCATGAGTTTCAGGATTTGTAAAACTAAATCTACCAATGATAAACTCCACTGGACGTACAATGCAAAAGTAAAAAAAGTTTCAAGAACTGGAGAGCCAACAGATGTCAGCCACAGTCCATGCCCTCAATGGACTTTGTAAAGAATGAACAGATGCATCAAGTAATTTTCTTTTTAATTGAAAATGGGGAGTTCCACATAAATAGTGGTTTGACTACATAAATAATTTTTTTCCCAAAATCACTTTAGCATAACATAAAAGAATAAAAAAAATGACAAACCCTAAAGGATAAAGAAAATGAGAAAGGAGACAATAGCAACAAGATATTGCCATAAGACTTTAGAAAATGGAAAGTGGATTGAGAAGGGGTAAATGACTTGAAGCATGAAAAAAAACTGAAACCTGGAGGGAAGGATATTGATGAGCAGCAGACTGGGAGCGTGTTTAGAGCTCTTAGGAAATGGAAGCACCGTATACCTTGGGAGGCATAGACAAGGAAGCCACTGTAGAAGGATTTGTTAGGTACTAGATGCCTCCTCTACCCTGTGCCAGGTGAGTTTTCCTCCGTAGCTCTTCAGAGAAAATGTACTCTGTAGAGAAACTGAGTCCAGAAAGACGTGGGACTCAGGGGCACCAGAATCATGAGAGTGAGCCTAAGGTGCTGTGTTGAAGACGGGGGATTAAGACAATGTCTACGAATGGTGAGGGACAAGGGTGAGGAGGACCAGTCTCACACGCCAAGGAGTCAATGTAAGAAAGACACCGTATTTCTCAGCAGCATGATGACAAGCTGTAAGATAATGGAGTCATGTCTCAAAAACTATGAGGTGAAGTTATTTTCAACTTAGAATTCTATATCTAGCTAACTGCAATTGTGAGGGTAGACTCTAAACATTTTTAGATGAGTCTCAAAAAATTATTTCCCACCTACTTTTTTATCAGGAACATACACAGGATGTGCTCCAAGCAAAACTGTAAGCCCAGAAAAAGATGCTATGAAAACCTGTTGCCTCCAGGCAATTATTTAGCCTTCCACAGTTTTAAGGAAATTGAACTATACTATAGACAATTATTTGACAAAGGATCTTGGAATAAGAATTACAAATGAAAGAAGGGGGGAGCTCCAAAAAGATAAGAAATAATGCTTTCCTTATATTCAATTAAGAAGAAAACTAACATTATCTTTTATCAAACTTGTTTTACACCAATATTAAATACAATTGTATCCTTGTGTGAGTTTTTTAGTTTCTGAGGAATAATAACCTGATAATTTTTCTTTCATTTTTTTCATATAAACACTACATTGTCTTCAAGGGGGCAAAAGGATAGGAGCCACCTTTAATTCAGTCACCATATTGGTTAAATACCTTTTGGTGTATAATAGATACCTATTCATGCTATTTTAGCAAATAAAAAATTTATTGGAACACATGGATTAAAAATTCATATGTAAATGGTTTGATCCCATGGTTTAAACTATTATCAGCCAAACCAGGCTCTTTCCTTCTCTCTGCCCCTTCCCTGATATAATAGTTTATTCTCAGGTTCCATAAATAGGCAAGATATCTAGTCCATGCTCTCCATGTTCAAATCCAGCAGAAAATAAAGAGCATCTCTTTTAGAAAGCTACCTTATGACTCAAATAACTCCCTCTGATTGGCCCGCTTAGGTCAGGTGCCTTTTCCTGAAACAACTATGATGTCCTTGGAAGTCAGGGTCACTTTCTTCATGCTGTAGAGCCCCAAGTGGACACTTGTCTGGAGACCATGGAATCTGTTACCCCAAAGGAAAATTGGGATACTTTTTCCAGTAGAGGGAGGATGGATGCTGGGCAAGTAAAAATAGCATATATCAATTACAACCTTTTAATACATTCAAAAATCCATTATTCCACTGTCTCCAATGAGCAGAATTCCCATAGAAAGGTCTTGTCCTAAGGCTAACTTTATTAAGTTCTCTTGGTAGAAAAAGAAAATATCAAGTATTAATGCATAATTTCCTTTTAAACTTATGATCAAATTACACACAAATGAACATTTTCACATTCCATCTAATCATCTGGGATCTTTACAGAGTCCTTGCTCAACGCTTGTAGTAGCTCATAGTTGTGACAGAAACCAGCGTTAATTGTACAGAGTGTAACTTTCTTCCCTTAGAGAAAGGACATGCATTTTCAACTGCAGCTTTTCCCCTGACTATCATCACATGCCACCTTTAGCTTTGAAGGTGAGATATAAGAGTTTCCCTCATACCAACGCCCCTGGGCTGTCAGCCACAATCAGCCTCAGCAGGTAGCCGAGCATTTTGGAGAGCTACACCCGTGTACCTCTGAAACCCCAGGCAAAGATAGCAGCTCCAAGTAGGCCTCCCGCATGTCCCAATAAATGGCTAAAATGATGTGGCTTTCTCTTTTCAAATAAAGGAAATAATTTTCAAAAATTGAGAAGAAGCTCTGCTATTCCTGCATTTGTCTGAGATAAACCTTTCTGGCTGTGCTACACACCTGCCTCTGGAGAATGGGGTAAATTATCCCTGCCATTACCATCCCTGAAGCCTTGAGGAGGTCTTCAGAGTGATTTTGCAGAAATAATATATTCTTTGCTGTCTGATCTGAAGTTCAGAGAAACCAGAATTGCTTCTCTATTTCCAAACCTTGTTTTCTTTCCAAAATGAAAATTTATTGCATTTATTTATTGAGTACCTATAAAAATTACAGGATCCTTGTCCATAAGATTATAGTCTTGTAGAAATTGTGTGTCGTACAATGATTTAGAAATTTACTCTGGAATCTTAAAAACTGCCTCTGATAAGCATAGCTAATCTCCTAGATAAAACATTGTCTTTTATAATAAATTATCACCAAATAAGTAATTGGTGTATGGATTCATGGCTATACTGTGAAAATGGATTCTAAGGGAGAGAAATATATATATTGTAATATATAAAGATATGTATATCCTTACTTGAAACTTTTTTTCTCCTGTTGAACAAACTCCTATTCTTTGGTCTTATCAAATCATAACTGTAATAATTTTAAAATTTAAGAAAAAAAATTATAGGCCTGGCATGGTGGCTCACACTCGTAATCCTAGCACTCTGGGAGGTCAAGGCGGGAGGATCACTTGAGCTCAGGAGTTTGAGACCAGCCTGAGCAAGAGTGAGACCCTGTCTCTACTAAAAATAGAAAGAAATTAGCTGGACAACTAAAAATATATAGAAAAAATTAGCCAGGCATGGTGGTGCATGGGGGAGACTGAGGCAGGAGGATTGCTTGAGCCCAGTAGTTTGAGGTTGCTGTGAGCTAGGCTGATGCCACAGCACTCTAGCCCAGGCAACAGAGTGAGACTCTGTCTCAAAAAAAAAAAAAAAAAAGAAAAGAAAAGAAAAATAAATTATAAACTTTCTTTGGTTATACACAGTTTGATATCTTTAGATGCTATTATCAAGTGTTCCTAATTGTTTCCTAATAAAAGAGATCATAGCCCACCAGGAAGAAAATTATGTTCTGCAGCATTCAGCTGCTTCTGGAGTAGAGAAACAATCTGTTTCTTCCATCTACTTCCATTTAAGAAAGAAAATATGTGCAAGTAAGGGTTCCAATTATCTATATACATGTGACATAAAGATGTAGCCCTATAGACTCTCAGGACTGACAAGAACCTTAAAAGTCATCTAATCATCTAATTCTGCACCAATCAATGCCCAGTTCATGTTTACAACCCCAAGTGTGCGTTCAGTCCACACCAAAGCACCTCTAGAGAATTCTCTACTCCTGGGCAGCCCATTTTATCCTGTCACCCATAATGATATGCTCTGAATTTGTGGCCCCAAATAGTTGTAGTGCCTTCCAATTCCTATTTCCCCAGTGGTATTTGATGTTCTTGCTTAAATGGGTCTAATAAAGGTGCCCGTAAGATTGAGGACAGATGGGCAGTTTGATTTGTAGCTCCAAGTTATTAAACCCCCTGTGGTGATGAGTCTTATTTTCAGCCAGCTTAGCGAGATACACTAGGGGAAAGACTGCAAAGTATATTGTCTCCCAGTTCAGCCATTGGCCGCAGTGCAATTTTTCCACCTCAATCACATTCAGTCCTCATCCTTCCTCCAGTGACAGAAAGGAAATGGGGAATAATGGAATTTCTGGGTCACTTAATTAGGAAGGAGCATTCAATGCCTTATTCTGCTTCACTAGGCTATCTTCTCATCCTCAATTATGTCAAACTTCACAGATTAGGACTTACTGTGTCACCTACTCTCTTAGGTTCACAGTTGGATATTTACCAGGTGAAACACAAACGTGTGTGCTCTGAGATGATAAACGAATGCATAGGGAATCGGCAGTATAAGTCTGTACATTATGCCATGTGTCAGGGAAACCATGTGAGTCCATGAGGATCTACCCTGAAGACAGAATTTAAAACTTTCACTGGATCCTTGGAAGGCTGACAAAGCCCTAGGCAATGAAATGCAGATGAATTAGAAGGTAGAAATATGTATTGAAATGCCTATTAGCCATTTTGGGGGTCTGCATGACAGAATAAGAAAAATTTTATCAAGCTCAAGACAAGCTTAAAAATGCTAAGAATAGCTAGATTCAAAAATGAGACTTGGCCAGGCGCAATGGCTCACATCTGTAATCCTAGCACTTTGGGAAGCCAAGGGGAGAGAATTGCTTGAGGCCAGGAGTTTGAGACCAGCCTGAGCAAGAGCAAGACCCCATCTCTACAAAAAATAGAAAAATTAGCCAATCATGGTGGTGCTTGCCTGTAGTCCCAGCTACTTAGGAGGATGAGGCTGGAGCATTGCTTGAGCCCAAGAGTTTGAGATTGCACTATAAGGATGCACTCTAGCCTGGGCAATAGAGAGAGCGAGCCCTTGTTCCCCTCTTCCCCCCAAAAAGAGACTTAATATTTAGGCTTAAGAGAAATCACTTAAATTTTTTCCCCAGCTTTGTCCACTGAAAGGGCCTAGAAGTCCAGAAGAATTATACCCAAGAAGAAATGAGCACACCTGATAACGAGATCTCTAAGTGCCATTCTCTACTAAGAGTAATCACAGGTCCTTGGAGAAATGGCAGATTCCAAGACTGGGGCAGGGAAGGTAAAAGATGTACCTAAAACATTTTGTGCCAGAAAGCAAGGAGCCATTCAAAATGAAACAAAACAATAATAATAATAATAACAATGAAGACATGTGAAAAGGACACATGGAGCTCACTTGAAGAGGTTTCCACTGACCAAATCAGAGACAATTTGAGCACCAAAATAAACAAGGACTATAAGGCATTTAAACCCATTGAATAAAATAAGAATACATGAGTCCATACTGATAATAAATAGATGATAGATATATAATTAGTCAGGATTCTCCAGAGAGACAGAACAAAGAAGATGGATGGATAGATAGATAGATAGATAGGTAGATAGAAGATTTAGTAGGGGAACTGGTTCACACCATTATGGAGACTGAGAATTATGACAATAGGCCATTTACAAGCTAGAGAAACAGGGAGGCTGATAGTGTGGCTCAGTCCAAGTCCAAGGCCTGAGAACAAAGGAAGCCCACGGTGTAACTCTCAGTTCAAGGCCAAAGGTCTGGAGCCCTGGGAAGCTGCTGGTGTGAGTCCCAGAGTCCAAAGGCCAAATAACCTGGAGTTCTGATGTCCAAGGGCAAAAGAAGGATGCCCTGCTCCAGGAAGGAGAGAGAATTCACCCCTCTTCTGCCTTTTTGTTCCATCCAGACTCCCGGTAGATTGGATGGTGCCTACCCACTTTGAGGGCTGATCTCCCCCACTCAGTCCACCACTCAGTCGCCAGTCTCCTCCAAAACACCCTCACAGACATACAAGAATAATGCTATACCAGTTCTCTAGGTGTTCCTTAAGCCAGTCAAATTGACACCTAAAATTAATCATCACAGATACATCGATTTTTCTAACTGTAGAACACAGGCTAATAAATATAGAAAGACACAATTAGAAAACCTCTAGAAAATCACCTGCAGCTATCATGATAAAAATGGATTTAGGCAAGACTATTCAATGGACACTAAATCTGGGACAATGGGGATGGAGGAAGAATTATAAAGTGAAAAACACTGACTACACAGTGTAGAAAACAGCACCTTAGCCAAATGGTCAAAATTAACATCATCAGTAAGGTACAACTGGACATGGTGTCCTTCTAGATGTGTTACTCTGGAATGACATACAATCGCTTATGTGCTATTTGAGCCAAAAATGTATAACTTCAATCTGACTGTGAAGAAACATCACACGAACACAAATTGAGCGACAGTCTATAAAATAACTGGCCAGTACTCATCAAGAATATTAAGGTTATGAATGATAAGCAAAGATAGATGAACCATTCCAGATTAAAATAGACTAAAGAGACATCACAATTATATATGCAATACATGCTCCTGACCTGGATCCAGCATGGGGTGTGGGAAATGCTGCAGGGATGTTATTGTGACAATTGACATAGATTAAAGGATTCTATCAGTGTCGAATTTCCTGAATTTGATGGTATTCCATGGTTATATAAGGAAATATCTTTATTCTTAGGAAATGCACACCAAAGTGTGGGGTAAAAGGACATGATGAATACCACTGACTCTCACATGGTTCAGAAACAAATGTATGTATTTAAAGTGAAAAAAAAACAAAAGCAAATGTGGCAAAATAGTAAAAATTCGTGAATCTTGCTTGGTAAAGAGAATATGAGAGTTCTTGGTATCCTCTTGCCATTCTCTGCAGTTTGAAATTATTCAAAATAAAAAGTTTAAAAAAATAAAAGATCTGGTCCACCCTAAGTTCCCTGCTTACCCTTGCACACCTAGACAGGCTCAGCCAGTCTATTTTCTTCAGAGCTAAATGTGTCACTCAAGAGACAGCTTGCTGTGGAAACAACCCTAAGCTAGGAGCCAGCAGAGCAAACCCTGCTACTAACTAGTCGGTAGATAGTGAACAAGCTAAGTGATCTTTCCGTGCCTCAGTTTCCTCATCTGTAAGGGAGAAGGTTCAGCTTAAGGAAGACCTTCACAACAGATAAAGTCGGTACATTGCTTCAGTCCATAGATGGTCTCCACAAGCGCGAGTCTTTAAAGATAGGCTTGGCAGTCTTTCATTGGTGGGGCCCATTTGTAAGGGAGAGTTAGGCTTCAAATGGAAGTTGAGCACAATCTATGACACCCCTATCAAGCCTGAGATTATATAGGTTTAAAAGTAAATTCCCTAAGAGAGTTGCTCTGTGGCTCCCAGAAAACTCAGTAACACATTAAATAAATAAAGCTATTAGTAAATAGCTTTAATAATAAATGAATGAAGATAATGTCATTTCACTCCAGCTCCATTGAGTCATTTATTTATAGAACAAATTTTCAACTCAGATTCTTATTTTATGGTTCTTAGTACATATGCATAGACTTACCAGGAGCATTTTAAGATACAAATGAAAATAGAAACACTAGATTTTTAAAGAAAAAAATTCAGAAAAGGCAAAGGGCCCTTCAGTAGAGAAGGGTATTCTTTCACTGAACACCAAGGCTAAATAGGATTTCCTGTGTGTAGTGGATTTCACCTGGGCCTTTTCTATCATGTTCCTCAAAATCTTCAGCCTCTGCCCATGGCATCATTACAAAGCCACTTCCACATTTTCAGTATTTGTTACAACAGCATCACACTTCCAGGTACCAAAATTTGTATCAGTCAGGGCTCAACTAGAGAAGCAAAACCACTAGAAGATAGATAGATAGACAGGTAGATATTTATTACAAGGAATTGGTTTACACCATCCTGGAGGCTGGCTAATCAAGTATGAAATCTGTGGGGCAGGCTGCCAGGAAGGGAAGATCCAGGCAGGCTGGAACTTATATGCAGAAGCTGAAGCTGCTGTCCACAAGAAGAATTTTCTCTCTCCCTATCTCCCCCGCTCCACACACATGCACCCCCCTCATTTCTGTTCTTAAGGCCTTTCAAATGATTGAATTATGCCATGGATTATCTGGGATAATCTCCTGTCTCCCATACTGATGAAGGACTTCAGTGACATCTGCAAAGTCCCTTCACAGCAACACCTAGATTAGTGTTTGATTGGATAACTGGGG
The DNA here is from genome assembly GCA_028533085.1 of Varecia variegata. Taxonomy (NCBI): domain Eukaryota; kingdom Metazoa; phylum Chordata; class Mammalia; order Primates; family Lemuridae; genus Varecia; species Varecia variegata. The sequence goes on along the minus strand of CM052439.1, from coordinate 100,081,718 downwards.
ATGTAGTTTAACCAAGTTGACACATCAAAAAGAAAAAAAGAAACAACCACATTATAAAAACCCATATATGTGAACAAGATTGTCAAAAATTACTTAAATTTGAAAACTACAGCCTTTCATTCAGCATCCCTGCCATTGTGACAAAAGTTTAACAATAAAAAGAAAAAAAACTCAAGTTCTTTTCTTGTAAAAGAATAAAGATGTTTCAGTAAGCACAAAACAGACATTTATGATGAATATCACTTTTCTTGAAACAACAGCAAAAAGTTATCAAAAAATAGTCAAACTCATAGGCATTTGCAACATATTGTTTCTGCTTTCAGAAGGAAAACATTAGCCTCAATATAGCTCATAAGTCAGGTTCACCATGATAAAGGACCAGAAATTGGAAAATATTAGCCGTGGTAAATGACACAGTAGCTGAGAAACTAGAACTTGTCATATTTTATGGTGATTCAAAACAAAACAACTCTCAGTCCTACGCCTCAAAGGGGACAGAGGTTAGAAAAACATTAGCAGTTGTTTTATGACCACTTTGCAAGAGAAGCCCCTCAGGACAAGCAAAGCCTCCCTTTTCCTGTGATTTGAGGACCAACAGCATTTTATCATGGCATGAGAGGCTGATTCTAGTTTTATGATGACACACATCCTTCTGCTGATGGAGATAAAGACAATGCCTCACCAGGGCCGTGACCCTCCTCCTCCACGACCGGAGCCTGCAGTGTCTGGGTACCCCTCACTCGAGTGACCAGTCGCCACAAGCCATAGTTCATCTTCTTTTCTCTTCCTTTTTTAAGACACTTCACATCGGGAAAGAAAGCTGCATAGCAGTTTTTATGACTCTCTATTACCAGAACAAAAGGAACAAGAACAGGCATCAATAGTCCTTTCATATGGATAATTTTTATATACTGAATGTTCTCATGGGAAGATAAAGAAGTCACTTAGACATTCATCATGCAGGGAGAAAAAT
>CM052439.1:100061856-100080245 GCA_028533085.1 Varecia variegata | reverse complement strand
CCCTATTCTCCAACACAGCAGAGGTGGTTGGGAAAGTGAGGCTGGGCAGGGCTGGGATGGGTGAGCCTGCCCTCAAGCTCCACAAAACCTGGTAAGGTAGCTGTCTTATCAGGGGTTGAAGGTCCCTTCTAGGGTGCTAGGAATAGCCATCAGGGAGAGGCTGAAGTTCACCACCAAGCCAGAAAATTTGCTTGTGGGGACGGGGCCACTTGAGATTCACAACGTGCCTGTCAGAAGTGGGTTTCAGTCTTTTCCTCCTGCCCCTGTTCTGTGGTGTCCCTTTGGTGTCTGCTGGCGGACAGGAGCCCAAACCAGTTGAGCTCCCCAGCAATGGCTCTGCAGGCTGGGAGCTTCCATGTCTGGGATTGCATGGTAGGATATAGCATGACCTTCCTCTGGGGGGACGGGTACTCCACGAGTGTGCTGTGGCTCAGATCCACACTGCGCTCTTCTCTCAGGTCTGCCTTCCTAAGATTAGTTCACAAATCTCTTCTTCATGCCCCCAAGCAACATGGTCAAGTCCTGGGGTTACAGGATCTGGCCTGTAGTCTTGTCCCCTGGTCCTCAAAGATCAATCCCTGACCATGCCAGGGAGAAGTATGCTGGTCCCGAGTTACCTGCTTCATAGTATGCCCTGCTCTGATGCAACAGCCAGGCAAGCAGTACTGGGGAGGGCTGGTGAGCAAGGCGCTCACAGTCCGAGTACGCCTTAGTCCACTACCTGTTTTTAAGAGAAAAGTCTGAGCTTCTGTTTCTGTGGAAGCCTCAGTGTGGTGTACATATCAGCAGAGAGGAAGCAGCCACTCTTGAGAGCCCTGGCTCAATCGTCTTTCTTGGCAGCTGCAGGTAGGGGAGCGTCTGGGAAGGAAAAGTGTCTGAATGGAGGAAAGCTAGCACTCTGGTCATCTCTGTCCCTCTCTCCAGGAGGCAGCCCCCAAGGGATGTCCAGGCTCTGGAGTCACACATGGCTCCTGTGGTCTGGGTCAGAGTTGGGAAATGTTTGTGTGGGAAGCAGTGAGATAAAAACTGAGGGGCTGAAGCTCCCTGAGTAGGAAGAAGGCTCACAGTGGGTAGAGAAGCAATATGGAACCTGCCTTCTGGGCTCAGGTCTGTGCCGTGGGAGGTGACCCCATGGTGGCTGGCAGCCTGGTGCTTTGCCTTCAAGAAGCTCCCCATTCACTGGCAGCAGCCGCTTTTGGGTTTGTGAGGGTAGAAATTCTCTCCAGCAGCTCGGGACCCTGCTGACTACCAGGGAAGTGAGGGAGGGAGAAACAAAGCCCCCCACCTCCCTTTTTGCTGGGCTCCAAGCTGCTCCTGCATTGCTCTCTGCCAGTATCTTGCTCCTTCTTGTTCTGTTCCACAACTTCTTCCTGTGGAATCTCTGGTAGATTCTGGAACTTCTTCCTTGGAATTACACTGATTTATGTTTTTTCTTTTTCTTTTTCATCTAAAACTTTTCCTTCTTTCTGAGACAATCTGGCAGCTAATGTCTCTTTAGCCATCTTGTCTCTCTTCCTATTAGGAGTTTTTCAAATGTTCTCACCAACTGTAAATTTTAGATCAACTAAATAATCTGGACAAAAGGGGAAAAAGCAGAGGAATAAATCTTGTGGAGAACCCCTTTTATGTGCTTGGTAGGAGCCTGGGGCTAAGGATGAGGAATGAAGGATCTCGGTGTTGGTAATTGTGGTGGTGGGAAGGGCGTGGTGGTGATGGGAGGATGTTGGGGGCCTTATGACTTGACATTCTTTTTTGCCCTCATTTCTTATTTTCAGTTTTAGGAGATTATCTGCTTTTAGTTTCCACTAAGATGAAATGAGGTCGTTGAGTTCAGTGACTGATTTACAGAATCAAAGTTCAAGTAAAGCTCCCTGATTACTCTCTTTTTTTAGTCTGACATTTTATTATGTGAGTAGTAACCTTGGTCTCTGTGCTGTTTTAATTCAGAGTCTTATCTCACAGGAACCTTTGCAGTGGACAAAGTGAAAACATTTGTTTGGAATAAACAGTTTTCTCTTCTGCTCCAGTTTTTTTTTTTTTTTTCATAGCTTTTATGACATTTTTTTAAAGGCATTATTTTTTACAGACATCAGGCAGTTCAATTCAAAAGTGGTCTTAGTGAGTTGCAGATATGTTTTGCATCATTGCTGAGCTTTGGGTAGTGCAGCTTCCTTGCTTAGCAGATATTCTTGCATCTTGAATAAGTTTGGTTAAAGAGTTGGGAACTCTGGATTTATTTTTTATACTTTAAAACATGCGATGACCTTTTGAAGTGTATCTTTCCAAAAAATGTAAAGATTAGTGAATCTAAAGTGTAAAACTGAAAACTTAAATTATAGTTTATTTAATCTGGTTTAGAAGTGTGTTGGAGAACATAATTATTTTTCTTTTGGCCAAGTGAGACTGAGAGAACAGGATCAGAATCGTTATTAGTGTTGAAGTTGGAGTGGAGCATGCAGCTTGGATCCAAAGACAAAATATGACTCCTACTGCTTTTTCCCTCACTTCCAAGTTTAGACCTTGTGAACCTTTGTTTGAAAAGCTGGGGTCTATTCCATGTGGAGGGACAAATGAGAGGTTGGAGTAAAAGTAGTTTACTCTTACTCTGTTTCTTCTGTGGAGGGGGTGGTGGGGGCTGAGGGGAAGATTACTTGTAGGGGAAACTGAGCTCGCAATCCCAAACTTTTGGGATTTGCAGGGTTTCTGTGACATACTACCTTTCTCCTTGAAAAATATCTCATCAAATTTAGGTTGAATAAAAACTGGTTAGGATTTGAGTTAATAAGTTTACCTGTTCTCCAGCCTTTTCTTATTTCTCAGTCACCCTTGATAATTGTCCTTCAATAACCATGATGTCAAAGGCACATCTCTGTTTCTTGCTGATCTCTGTGCAAGGGACAGCAAATTTATTTATATATCTCATTCCTTGTGTACAGAATCTATTGAAGAGTGGTATAATTTAAAGAGAGAATGGTACTAAATATGTACCTTGGTTTTCATGGGTGACTAATGTGAAAAATGGTATTTATAATCCTTCCAGAATCAGCAGTGGTCAAGCTGTGAAGCAAGGAAGTATAAATTAGTTTTTCAGCTCTACTACAGACTTGGTGACTGGTGCTCCTTGTTACTGTTTTAGTCTTATGTTTTAAAAAAATGCCCGTGTGCAATTCTGGGTGATGCTGATGACTTTAGGACTGGGGATGGGTGTCATAGGGGAAGTAACTAGTCTAAGATGAACAGCTAGTTATGTGCAAATTCATTTTTCCCTTTGAAAAAAATAATAGTTCATTTTTCCATTTAGTAAATGACATATAGATAGTTGTAGAAATAATGGATGAGTCAGCTAGCCACCTAACTAGTGCAAACTCAGGGGTTTAAAAACATTCCTCTTTCTGCCTAGAATACTTAACAACCTGAGGCTAACATCCAAGATTTTTTTCTAAGATTTTCCTCTTGAATCAATACAGATGCACTGTGGACAGGTAATTTACTAGGAGTATCACAAATTTACACATTGTTTTAAATGAATTATCAGGGAATGTTTTAAGAACTAAATATTTTTTAAATCCAATATAAATATTGATTTATAAGGATAATAATAACCACCAAATTGACCAGATACTTTTGTTTACTGCTCAGAGCACTGTATTTCTATATGAAAATCTATGTGTGGAGCCGAATTATTATTGGAAGATTGCTTGGTAAGTATGAAATTAGATCAATAGAAGTTGGCTGGAGTTAGTGCTATCAAGTTACAACAACCTGATGCATCCACTTCTGTTGTAAGAACACACCTGCTGAGGAGCCCAGCTACGTCAGTCTGTGGGCCAGAGCGCTGAACCATGTGAAGATACTGCGGTAGGCAATATAATATATATAATATATTATAAGTATATATAATTAATATATATTTAAGTATATAATTATATATATACTTATTTATATATATACTTATATATATATTATAAGTATATATAATATATTATATATATTATATATACAATATATATAATATAATGATCCCCACAGATGTCTGCACTCTAATCCCTAGAACCTGTGAACTTGATTATGTTATGTTACATGGCAAATATTGACACAATAAACATTCTTAGATATATATTTTTGCTTTTGTGTTATTTATTTTTTCTTAATATCTGCCAGTACATTTTTATAGTTTGTTTTACATATAGGTCTTGTATATTTATTCTTCTAATCTTTTCTATGTACTATAGTGACTTTTAGTGCTTTTGGATATCGTGTTATTTTTTTACTATGTAAGTTTCTAATTATTTCTACAATATAAGAAAAGTTGATTTTTTTTGCATATTTACCTTATTTTTGGCTCCCTTGCTAAACTTTTACTAATTAGAATAATTGATTGTCCTGACTTTTCTAGACAGAAGATTATGTCATATGCAAGTGAAACATACTGAAATTATTTGCATCTAATGTTGATACTTCCTATTCCATTTTCTAGTCTTATTATATTGTCTAGGCATTCTAGGATAATTTGGAATACTATTGATGATAGTGACCATTTTTGTCTTGTTTGTACATTAGTGAGAGTCAGCCAAGAGATCTGCACAAACCCCTCTGATCCCAGTGCTGTAGAAATCTCACTGCGGCCTCTGCCTGTTGCTCAATACCAACAGAACCAGCACGATTTCTAATTTCATTGGTATATTGGTGGAAGCTAGTCCAAGTCTGCATACTAGAAGAAAGAGATGCTGGGAAATATACATTTTGGGTTCAACCTAAAAAAAGGAAGAAGAACTATTAAAATGGAGAATGTCCAAAGATCTTTGGGCAGCCACAGGTGATAGATTTCCATCATACCCCGTCTCCCCTTCTGCCATTTTGTGTAGCTTTGTTTTTGTTTTCTTTAATCACATAGAAATTTCAAACATTTCAAATATTCTGATATTTATTTGTTAATTAATTCACTCAATACACACTTATTGAGAGTCTATTATGTGCCAATCACTGTGCTTTTTAGTGGAGATAAAACAGTCATTGTGGAGTTTTGAGTCTAGTAGGGGAGACAGACATTAGCTATGAGAAATAAGTTTAGCACTACAGAGGTGATCGTGAGACAATGGGGAGGGAGAGGTGTATTGAGAACATAGACCAGAGATAATTGACCCACTTAGAAAGGTCATCTGAGAGTTTGCTAATAAAGTGGTGCTTGATTTGAGATTTGGAAGATGATTAGGCGTTGATTCAGTAAAAGGGCAGAAATGGAGAGGGAAGAGTGTTTCAGGCAGACCAGATAATATTTTCAGAGGACTGGGGGCAGGAGGGCACTTGGCAAATATGAGGATTTGAAAGAACATTGTGATGATTGATATGTAGAGAGTGATAGAAAACGTAGTTCTGAATTGTGCTGGAAAGATAGTTAGAGGCCAGACCATGAAAAGCCTTGTGGTCATGATAAGCATTTTGGTCTTTGGGAAGTCTCAGCCTCAGTCTTCCGTGTGGAAAAAAAATAGTTTGGAAGATTCAAGGTTACTGTGGATACAAGCTGGGAGGTGACTGCAGCTGCTCAGGGAAGAGTACCCAGTGCTCACCCCAGAGAAATGCTTGACAAATGTTGGCATGAAGTCGGAATGAAAGAAGTAACTAAATGCCAAGAGTAATACTGTATGTCTTGTAAGCAATAATAAGGCAAAAATAAAGGTATCTGGAAGGCATTCTGTGAAATTTGATGAACAAATCCAATATAGAGAATAAAGAAACAATTTGGCACAGATTAGCAAGGCATAGGATCAAAAATATTTCTACTAAATGAAAATGCCAGGTTGGTACAAAGAGAGCATCTAGACAACATAGAATTATTATGTTCAGTTCAGGTTATTCATTTTGATAATTTAATGTGTTCCTTGTCTGGCTAATGAGATTTACCAGTAATAACATGTAAACAGCTCAGTAGAAATCTATTAATTTAGATTATCAGGTTATGTAGAAGCTTCCTTAAGGAAATGCTCAGTGCCTACCAAATATATTGTTAACTATGCTGATTAATAAGGTCATTTGTATAAAGGAAATAATCTTCCAGGCCTTGAGTTTACTTGTTAATGGGATCTGAGGAGTCAGAAGGGAGTTTAGTGGCATACTATGTACATTTTTTGTTTATATCCCCATAGCTCAAAATGCTACAGATGTCAGTATCAATAAATAACTTTGAATCAAAACCTATCATGAAAGCTACTAGCACATAAATGCAACATTATAAACACAGCATAGAAAATGTCCCACATAAACTCCAAGCTCTCTTCTTTATTAGCCACATGAACAAATAAATACAATATAAACCAAGTGCAGTTGCCTAAATTATTTGTGTTTCTTCCTTGAAATATCATCCAAGAAGCTTTATGCTGAAGCCTAGAGGCAACTGGCAAGATGTAGGAAGTATTGTAGCTGAAAAAAATTACATTCTATAAACCCTTCCTCATTTTCTTTCTTTTTTTTGATGGTAAGGGGGTATAGTTTAATCTTGCAGTCCCCAACCCCCAGGCCATGGACTGGTACTGGTCCATGGCCTGTCAGGAACCGGGCTGCACAGCAGGAGATGAGCAGTGAGTGAGCAAGTGAAGCTTCGTCTGTATTTACAGCTGCTCCCCATCACTCTCATCACCACATAAGCTCTTCCTCTTGTCTGATCAGCAGCAGCATTAGATTCTCATAAGAGCATGAACCCTACTGTAAATGCACATGTTAGGGATCTAGGTTGTGTGCTACTTATGAGACTCTAATGCCTGATGATCTGAGATGTAGCTGAGGCAGTGATGCTAGTGCTGGGGAGCGGCTGTAAATACAGATTATCATTAGCAGAGAGAGTTTACTGCACAATAAGTTTAATGCACTGGAATCATCCTGAAACCATCCCCCACCTGCAGTCTGTGGAAAAATTGTCTTCCATGAAGCTGGTCCCCGGTGCCAAAAAGGTTGGGGACTGCTGGCTTAATCCTTCATTCTCAAACTTTTCTTGTCAAAAGTAACATCATCCTTCAATTCAACTTCTCATTTTGTCCTTGTTTACTTTTTCTTTATATGGGTCTTAAGTGATGGTTTTTCATTTCCTTTGGGTGGGCTAGATCCTCCTTGATGGATATAAGAAGTTGAGTGAGTGCTCAAAGCAACAAACTCCCTTAGTTGTCAGCATCTCATGGCATAATGAGTTCCTTCAAGGTAGTGATAAAGAGGAGAAGCAACATGTGCTCAGGAACATTTGATTTATCTGCATCGATTATAGCCGTATCTGTGAAAGAGCATATATCTTCATTATTCAAGATTCCCTTAATTTATTGGGTTCTCTAATCCAGAGTCTTTCCCAAGTCTTCCACTAAAATTTAGCTAGACTTCATGTTTTGCCACTTATTTCTATTTACTTCATTTGCATAATGATATAATTAATGGGAAAGTGTAGTCTGTAAGAAGAAAAATAGGGAATGGTGTCTGTTCATTTAAGGTTTACTCATGTTCACTAATATCTAATTCTTCTGTCCTTCCAAATGCCTTGAAAAACACTCATCTCAGCTTCCTTTAGGTTGGGCAGGGCCATATGCTTAATTATGGCAAATGGGCTGTGAGTGGTGGTGATTCAAGTTGCTTTTGGGCCAAGACATTGAACTGTCTAAGCAAGAGTCTCCAGCTTTCTTTTTCTCTGCCATGTTGATCATGGAGACACAAGCTCAGAGCAACCTGATCGCTGAGCCACCAGAGGGAAGACAGATCCTTGGACGTTCACCTGCACTAACAGCAGATTTTGTGTGAGAAATAGACCTTTACTAAGTTGCACCACTGAGATTGTGAGGAATTTTTCACTCCTGCAGCATAACCTTGTCCATCCTCACCATTATCCTGAAACTAACCTAATTAATTAAACCCACAATTTCTTTGACTCACTTAGTTCTTAAGGTCACAGGAATACCAACCCTCTACATAGAGCCTGTTTCACTACACGGTTTGTGTTCCCAATGTCTTGCCGGATGGCACGTGCTTTCCAGAAATGAACACATTTTATTGCTGCCAAATATAATAGATATAAACCAAAAAGTTAATAGTTCTTCTACAAAATCTGTTACCAAATGCATGTTAAAAACTAATTTTACAATCTTATCTCTTTCTTCTATGCAATAGATTTCTCTTTTAATTAAAATTACTTACCGAGCACTAAAATTATAAACTCCTTTGGATACACAAGAAAATATTTTGTCAAATATAAAGTTTCTATGTCATAGTGATGGATTAGTTATATTATTTATTTATTTTTGGTAATTCTCATCGTACCCTACAGATTTTAGCAGCAAATTATAAGAAAGATTTACATTCAATAGGTCAGAATTTCCTAATCGATGTTGATTGGCTAACCGGTAGTCTTCAGCAGCTGGCAGCTACTGTCATGACCCACTTCTGCTTCTGTCCTTCCCAGCTGCATTTGATTAGGCTCCCAGTAGGGAGGGAAGCGCAGCAGTCAGCAGAGGCTCAGGGAAACTGCTCTTGGATGATAATTATCATAACTGATACTTGCATAACTTTTGGCAAGTTTAAAGTATATACTCCACATTATCTTTAGATTAAACATAGCGGATACATGGGGATGGTTGTTATTTTTATTGTTGCTGTTGCTAGTATTATTATTTATTATTATAGTGTCTTACCACAACTAAATGGTAATTGTGAATTTGCAACATTCTTCAGGTTTTAAGGAGTTAAATCATGGTGATTATCTTCTCATTTTTGATGCCTGGATCTTTCAGTTGAAGTGCAATCTACAATGTAATCTTATACGGCATATCTCCAGGTTTCTTTCTTCCTTCTTCATTTTTATGCATCCTGATGGGCAAAATTCAGTGTTAATCTTTCTCTCTTAGTGTCCTTTGTTGAGAAGTATTTTCACTGTGGGACACCTTCTCTCACTACTTTATAGGCAGCTTCTTTTTTCTCTGTAGTGAACACATTGTGCTAAGGGATATGTCAAGTTTATTTTATCTGTGGATATTTGAAGTCCTAGTAAAAAGACCAACTACCCAGAGGCATCACCCTTTCTGGTGGTGTTCTGTGCTGTTAGCTTGGATAAATGAGGCCCATTGAAAACCACCTTCATTGGGTTTCTCATGAAAAGACTCTTCCAATATTAAAGGTTTTAAGAAATTTATTTTAAAACTTTCTTTTTAAAGTCATTAAAGTTTTATTTTTATCAGAGAAACATATGTCTATGTTAAAAAATGAAAAAGACAGAATAGCTTATAATACATAACGAGTTTTTTGCCCTCACTCCATCCTATCCCCAGACCTATTCACTAGGGGTAACCAATTATTTTAATTGTATCTGTTTTAATTATTCTAGTTATTACCTCTGTAACTCTCAATACTATAATTATGTCTTTATTTTTTGATTTATGATCATTAGAGAAGAGCTATTGACATTACCTAAATTCTTAAGGATGAGAATTTATGTTCCTTGCACAATTCTACCTCTTTGCTTTTTTTCTTCTTTCTATTTCTTCTAATTTATAGTATTAAAAAAATCTATTCATTCGTCTTCCAACTTCCAATAATGCCCATATATGTTTATTTTTTGCATCCACTTTCTTTTTTTTAAATTTTTTTTTATTTCAGCATATTATGGGGGTACAAAGGTTTAGGTTACATATATTGCCCTGGCCCCACCGAGTCAGAGCTTCAAGCGTGTCCATTCCCCAGACGGTGCGCACCGCACCCATTAGGTGTGTATCTACCCATCCCCTCCTCCCCTCTGTTATCTGCCCGATACCAGATGAATGTTACTACTATATGTGCACTTAAGTGTTGATCAGTGAAAACCAATTTGATGGTGAGTGCATGTGGTGCTTGTTTTTCCATTCTTGAGATTCTTCACTTAGTAGAATGGGCTCCAGCTCTATCCAGGATAATTCAAGAGGTGCTATATCACCATTGTTTCTTATAGCTGAGTAGAACCCCATGGTATACATATATCACATTTCGCTGATCCACTCATGTATTGATGGACACTTGGGTTGTTTCCACATCTTTGCAATTGTGAATTGTGCTGCTATAAACATTCGAGTGCAGATGTCTTTTTTATAGAATGTCTTTTGTTCTTTGGGGTAGATTGCATCCACTTTCAACATTCTTCTTTGAATCTCTGCTCTGTAAGATGGATGTTTTAAAGCCACTAACTTTTTTCCCACACATTTTTCTTTCTATTGCTCAACTTCTGGCAGCTAAAGCTCTACATTTTCCAAGTTGAAAACATTTACAATTTCTTTGTAACCATAATTAATCTTGTGCACTCATAGAGGTTAATTCTCAAATCTGAAAACTGGTAAGAAGCTTTTACATCACTTTGGCTACATAAATAAATATGAGTTTCCATGTCTTTCTCCTCTCCCATGCCACTTAGGGGAGAGCGTAGCATCAAGGCTGACAAAAAGCATCTTTCCTTACAGTTCCACAATTGCTAAAATTCATGTGCATTTTAGTTGGCTACATTTTGAGGTCATGACTCTTCTGAATAGTTTTTATATTCTTAGTATTTTTATTTTCCTGTTGCTTTTCCTTTCTTCAAGATTTTCTCTTTGTCTTTGATTTTCTGCAGTTGAATATGACATGTTTAGGTGTAGATTTTTTTGGTATTTGTCCTGCTTATTGTTGTTTGAGCTTCCTGGATCTGTGGTTTGGTGTCTATTATTAATTCAGAAAAATTCTCAGTCATTATTACTCAAATATTTGTTCTGTTCCTGTTTCACTTTCTTTTTCTTCTGGAATTCCCATTACGAGTATTTAAACCTTTTGTAATAATGCCAGAGTTCTTGTATATTTTGATTCCAACTTCTTTTTGCTTTTAAGTTTGAAAGTTTCTATAGACACATCTTTAAGCTCACTGATTCTTTCTTAGGCTTTGTCCAGTTTACTGATGATTTCATAGAGAGCATTCTTCCTTTCTGTTACAGTGTTTTTTATTTCTAGCATTTCCTTTTGATTTTTTCTTAGTTTCCATTTCTCTGCTTACCTTTCCCATCTGTTCTTGCATGTTATCCACATTTTTCCATTAGAGCCCTTAGCATATTAATCATAGTTATTTTAAATTACAAGTCTGATCATTCCAAAATCTCTGCCATATCTGAGTCTGGTTCTAACACTTGCTCTGTCTCCTCAAGCTGTGTTTTTTTAGTTTTTAAAAAATTTTTTCCTTTTAGCATGTTTTGTAATTTTTTTTGAAAGCCAGATGATGTATGATGTATTGGGTAAAAGAAACTGAGGTAGATAGGACTTTTGGGCCTTTTTAGTGTGAGATTTTATGTTTATCTGTCTAAGAGTTAGGCTGTGTTTACTGTTTGCTGTAGCTGGGTATCAGAGGCTAAAATTTCTAGTGTCCTTGTTTTTGTCTCCTCTATTGCCTTTGGGTTTTCCTAGAGACTTTTAAAATAGAATATGAGGCTTGTGGTTATTTTATCTGTAATTCCCTGGTTTTATACAGGAACCCTATTGATATGGTGGTAAGATGTAGGGGGAAGGGAAGTTTCTATAGTCTGATATAGGTTTCAGTCTTTCACTGAGCCCAAGTTGAGTATTTCCTTTTCTCCACATGGAAGGCTAGCAAGGCTGGAGTTGGACATTTCCCTTCCCCTAGCTTGCTAAAACCCCAGTTGGCTCTTGTAAAATAGTTTCCCTTGAAGACAGGCCTTGTTAAGGAGAACAGGGAACTCTGGGCCATTTCAAAATGGTAACCTTTCCCCTCCCTCTAACAGAAGCATAAGAGAATTTCTTTCAGATCTTTACAGTGAGAACCTGGTAGGGTTCCTGGAAGTGAAACTCAAGAAAGTGTGGGGCCCCCCTTAGAGATTTTAACTCTCCACCTAGTCCACCTTGAGACTCTAACAATTTGTCAATTAGAGTTTAAAGTGTTCTTCCCAATATTAGCTCCAGTTTGGCCTTCTGCTCCTGGGCTTGTGCTCTTGTTACGCTGTGATTCTCTGTCTCTGTTTCTCCAGCTTTTGGCAGCAGTTTTCCCTGTGGTTTCAATTCTCTGACAGATTTTAAAAGAATTGTTGATTTTGTTTGTTCACCTTTATTTTTTTGTTGTTGTTAGGAGAATGGGAGTGATGACTTCCAAGCTCTTTGTGTGTCCAACCAGAAACTGGAAATTCCTTTCCTTTTTCTTTACAAAAGAATAAATGTCTTTGGCATATAATCAAATTTAGTTCTTCTCTAAGTTATACTATCTACTGTGTGTGACTCCCCTCACTTCAGAAGGTATCTCTCCTGAAGCCTGTCAGACTGCTGCTCCAATCTGGACCTACTGATTTCTCTTAGAGTCCCCCATATACTGGCCTTTGAGGGACCTCCTTTTGTTGCATTTCTGGGATAGATAAACCTGATATCACTTCATAATTATCTGCTAATTATTTTGTAATTTAGAATGTACTTATTTTTAATTAAATTATTCCTCTTAAGCATTTTTCCCTTTCACAATGAATCACACACACATATATAATAATAATAATAATAATAATATTAGCTCATTAAATATGAAATGTCCGATTTTGAATCCAAAGTGTAGTTTATTATATCTCAAACAAGAAGCAGTACACTTAATCAAAGTATGAGCCTAAACTATTGACACAGTTTTGACATCTTAACAGTAGCTTGTTTATGCCAGCAGCAAAGAAGCCTGGAGAGTGAGTGGCCATGAAATAGCGAGAGGTGTTTTCCACAGCTTGTTGAGAATTGAATATTTTTTCTTGCAAGAAGTGGTCCAAAGCCTGGAAAAAGTGGTAATCAGTTGGCACAAGGTCTGGTGAATACAGTGGATGACAGAGAGTTTACAAGTCCAGCCTCTATAGTTTGAGCAGCGTTGTTTGTGTGACATGTAGTCGCGCATTGTCTTGCAAGATGATTGGCCTGTCTCTATTGACCAATCTCGGCTGCTTCATCACAAGCATCCTCATCAGTTTGTCCAATTGGTTGCAGTAAACATTTGCTGTAATCGACTGACCAGGTTTCTGCAGTGGATAATACCAGTGCTGGACCACCAAACAGACACCATTAGCTTTTTTGGATGAATATTTGGTTTTGGACTGTATTTTGGCACTTCATCTTTATCCAACCATGTGCCAAACACTTGCGATTGTCAAAAAGAATCCATTTTTCATCACACATAACAATACGGTGTACAAAGCGTTCACCTTTATGTCGTGACAGCAGAGAAAGACAAGCTTCCAGACAATTTCTCTTGTGACACTCGTTTAATTCCTGCAGTACCCATCTATCCAGCTTCTTTACCTTGTTTCAAACGGTCCAATATTGTTGGACTAGTAACGTCAAACCTTGCTGCTAATTCACATATACATTGAGATGGATTCACTTCCACTACAGCTTTCAGCTCATCATTATCCACCTTGGTCTAAGGTCACCCACGTGGCTTATTTTCAAGATTAAAATCACTAGACCAGAAATTCCGAAACCATCAATGTACTGTTTGGGAAGGATGTGTGTTCATTAGCCACATCTTTCCCAGACACTTGGTTGATATTTTGAGCTGTCTGTGCTGCATTGCTTCCACAACAGAATTCATATTTGAAAATAACACGAATTTTTGACTTATCCATGGTTTTGCAAAAATTGCTCTAAAAAATAATTTGAAAGATAATCACAAGCCAAACCATGTGTTTGAAAGACTGAGGATGTACCTTCACAATGCAAATAAAACAAGAAATGTCAAAGTGAAATGTCAGAGACAGCAACTGTCAAACTTAGTACATAAGGAAATTGGACATTAAGTATAATAACCTATAGCAATTCTAGGCTACTTTAAATCAAAAAACCATTTCAGCTTTTATCATTCTTATGTAATCGAAGAAGAAATTGCAGCTCAGAAATACTATGATTTTTCCCAAGGTCACATGCATAATAAGAAGAGCACATGGGTCTCCTGACTCCTAGTACAGTGCTCTCTAGCCAGGTCATGGTTGCTTGATAATTGAAAACCCTACTTCCTCCAGGAGAAAACAAAACTACTAACATTTGTGAATGATCCTTTAAACTGGAATAAAACAAACCTTACATAAGAAATAAGTAAGCAGGAAATTATATGAGAAATATATCCAGTTGGTCTAGGCACATGCACAGTTAAAAATTCTCATTATATAATAAGCTAAAATAATCTGGAAAGTGTGTGTAAATCTTTTCTGACAAACTGCCTACCCCCTCCTCCTGTCCAGCCTAGATAAACAGTTAACCACTCCCTTTTATAAACTTTATTGTTGTACTTTTGACCTGAATTGTGATTTGTTTACCTGTTCATTTTCTTTCTTAGCATTAAACTCCTTGATTCCATGATTACAGGGACTTTGTCTTATTCATGACTGAACACCTGCACCTGAGTCAATACATGGCATATGGAAGGTGCTCACTAAATGTTTCTTGAATGAACTGACACTTTGTATCCCTATGCTGTGTTCTTTAAATTTGACCTGGAAGGATAACTAACTGGGGCTGTGACAAATATTAATTATGTGAATAACCTTATCGGGAGGAGACAAGTAGTTCTCGTGACAGTTTTGAGATAGGACAATGTAATAGCTTCGTTACTTAAAGCAAGCTAGGAAAGATCATATATATTTTTTTCATATCTCTGAATTTGTGGACCAAAAACACCAAAGTTTTAGAACTTGTGCAAGGAATAAGCACATCACCCAGTGAAAACATTCAACTGTGTATGGGAGTGACTATATTTTTAATATCTCGCTTGCTAACCAGCACCTCTCACCTTTCGCTTATTTATTTTAAAGCATGAGCTAAAGTATCTACCTAGAATGTAATGATGTTTTGCTTTCACTGTTTTTTATTTAATTACAATAGCCTTCCATTTATGATAAATGGCAGTTTTCCATTTATGGTCTTAGCATAAATATTCCTTTAATAATAAATTAATTTATATTTTAAAGTGGGTCAACTTAAAGCAATATAATAAGCAAATGATAGCACAGGAGATACATGCACATGATAATAATTGTGCTAAAGTTTGGGCACACTGGGTTACAGCATAACATTAGAGCTAGTGTCTAATTCTAGCAACACATCAACCAAGGCCAAATTTGTGCAGCTGGAGAGTCTGAATCTGCAGGTTTGGTGTGATTCCTAAGTGGACTGTGGGTGGAGAACCAGAACCACTGGCTTAAGGTGGAGGTGGAGCCTTGTCAAGTCCTGTGAAGCTTTAGGAAGACCAGGGCTGTGAGGGGCAGCTCAAGCCTGGGTCCAGAAGGCCATTCATAGCCAACTTTTCGAGAGTCTCAGTGTCTTCCACTCTCATTCTCTCTTCCATGTACTTCTGTCTGGCATCTATTACTCTACCAATACAGCTCTCATGTGTTCAATAATCACCTTCCCAGGACATTTATCACTGCTCATCTTATCTGACATTTCCCTAGCTTTTAATGTGTATTTCCTTTCCACTATTCCTTACACACTCCTTTCCCTTGGCCTTCACGGCAGCCCACTCTCTTGGCTGGTCTTTTAAGTCATAAGGATTCAGGAAGGCAGTCAAAAAGATGGAAGTCACTTGCAAGCTGATTCTCATCTGTCAAGTCACAAAATTTTGGGTTCCTTCAAAGTTGGATCCTAGGCTCTCTTTTTTTCTCTCTGGATTCCATCCCTAGACAATCTAATCCACATCAAGTTTCAATCCTTACCTCTATGTAGAATAGTAAGTTCCAGCTAGACCTATTTCTAGAATTCAGCCCCATATACCTGATTGTCTTCTTGACAACTTCACCTCAATGACATCTGAAAATTCTGTCCAAATCAACTCTTGAATTGTCCTCCTCCCTTCTCCTTGACTCCCCTACCAAACCTAGTCTTTCTGTACTATTTTCTGTCTCAATAAATGTTGCCATATTTCAGATATTACCAACTCCAGAAACCTAGAGTTACCCTAATACCTCCTGGACCCTTCCATCCTATATCCAATCCATCCACAAGTTTTCTAAGCTTTACAGCCTATCTCTAACAGTTATCTCTCTCTATCTCTGGATTATTATTACTGCCATTGCCCTCTCCAAGCTACCATCTTCCCTCCTGAATGACTGCAATGTCTTCCATGTTCTTCTCCTTATTTGTCTTCCCTGGCTACACCCCTTCCCCTATCCTGCTGTTCACACTGCAATGAGAGTGTTCATTTTGAATATTACCACCCCACCCCCTTGCTGGAAAACCTTGATAGCTTCCCATTGCTCTTAGGATAAAGCCCAAATCCTTAATGTAAACTTCAAGGCCTGCATGATCAGAACCTGCCACTTCCCTGTAAGGCTTCACCCCATCCCCTACTTCTGCTTGCTTGCACACTGAACCGTGACCTAATTATTCCCCCTCTGTATATGCTGTCCTTCTGCCAGAGATACTTCATCTGTTCTCCTCCCACTCTCCACATCTGACAAGTTCAAATGTTCCACTCCAGGGGCTCTCCCTCAGAGAAACCTCTCTTCCCTGGCTATAGCAAATTCTCCTGTGATAACCTAACCTGACACCATATAACTTCCCTTCATGCCACTTAATTACGGTAATAATTTCACTTCTATTTGTGTGTTTGCTAGTTTAGGTCTATCTTGCTTTTGTTCAGTGAAGTTATCACTTTTTGGGAAAGTCTGTGGCACATACTAGGTGCTTAATAAATTGGTCTGGAATGAATAAAGAACAAAGGAAGGTAATGAAGTTGGTGTTAGAAGAGTGGCAAGGTAGTGAGATATGAGTAAGTAAAGAGCAAATGATCTCTATCTTCTTCATTATTTGGTGGTGGTTCCTTCTGGTGCAGATGGGTAGCTTCTCTGTCTGCTGAATTGGAACTGGAAGTACTAGTGAATGACATTCATAGTAACTGGTGGTATTGCTTCTTTGAACATTTCTAGTCCCTATTTTGCACTTCTCTTCATGGGATAGGTTTTTGGTGTAAGAGTATATTTATTGGAAATGGTTAATTATGGGAATTGAAATATTAATATAAAGGCTTTGCTTCATGAAAAGTGTTCTCATTGGTTGGGAAGAATTTCCTAGGATGGGAACACTTAAAGGTCACTTCTATATTCAAGCGAATAGTTTTTGATGGTATAAAGTAGATATTTTGTAAATTACTTGCCAAAAAGTGAATCTCCTTTCATTTAAAGATTATCCATTTGTGTGCAAGTAAAATTGCCTGTCATAGTTTGAAAGGATTATTTATGGTTTCTAAACATTCATCTCTCCCAACTCAGCTCATATACTGCCTTTACAAAATGGAAATTTAATTCCATTAGATTGTTCTATTGTCCAACATATACAACTTGTTATACTGTATTATAACATGATTACATTCAATTGCCCCACTTGCTATATTAGAAACTGACAAAGTACATCAAGCAGTTTTTAACTTTTTACTATAATATGTACTGGTGACTGTGACTAACACTACTGATCACCTCAAAAGATAATCACCAGTAACAATAATGTTGTGCATGACCCAACAAGAAAATAGTTCATGGAAATTTGGAAAAGAATAATTATAAAAAATGATTACATGATATGCTCTCCAAAGCTTTATAGGTGGAAAACAGAAATGTAGAGTTTAAATAACATTTCTCTGTATTTGAATTTTAGAAACAGTTTCTTTGATTTCTATTAAATTGTATTAAGTTTGGTGTTAACATGTATCATATATAGAACATGGTATGAATATTATTTTTTGTAACTATAAAGTTTGGAATTCTTTAATTCCTGAAGTATGTTTCTGTATCTCAGAGATAGTGCTGGTTAGGGGTGAGGGATAGACCGAGAGCTGACAAAATGATCTCAAAGATGCCATATCTCTAAGAAATTATGATACAGAGATATAACCAGACTGAAGTGTACCTGTCAGACTTCAGAAATCAGCTCTGCTGTGTTGTTTGGCCACATGCTTGCTTCATAGGAGGAGACACCATCTGCTTTAGGTATTACTCACTCTGAGGGGTTCGTGAGCAGTAATTAAGGGGAGAAGTGGCGTAGGCTCTTACCAACAAAAAGAGACTTGATGGATTTGACACTGTGCATGAGTATGTAATTAGGAGGGAAACTTTGAGTAAAAAAATTGAAGGGAAAGGCATATATTAGGCATTAAACATGAATTTATTTATTTATTTATCTATTTATTTTTGTTTTTATTTCAGCTTATTATGGGGGTACAAAAGTTCTGGTTAGATATATTGCCTGTGTCCCTCCCATCCCCCTGAGTCTGAGCTTCAAGCGTGTCCATTCCCCAGACAGTGCGCATCGCACTCTTCATGTAGATATACACCCATCCCCTCCCCCCACCCCCATCTCCCCAAGTCAGAACTTCAAGCATGCCCATTCCCCAGACAGTGCGCATCGCACTCATC
>CM052439.1:100030749-100061756 GCA_028533085.1 Varecia variegata | reverse complement strand
TGAATTGATGGGCATTTGGGTTGTTTCCACATCTTAGCAATTGTGAATTGTGCTGCTATAAACATTCGGGTGCAGGTGTCTTTATTGTAGAATGACTTATGTTCTTCTGGGTAGATGCCCAATAATGGGATTGCTGGATGAATTTATTTTTGAAGATCGATCTGTATTTTTCAGACAAGGGCAGACTGTAGGATTCGAAATGCCCATGTCTTCCTCTCTCTTTATCCTCTTCCACTGCTAACTTTGAGAGTAATGACTTTAGTATATTTCTATGTTCTTTGACCATAACCTTCGAATTAGGATGTGTGTGGCTCTCCACAGCTATTCCTGTCTCCATGAGCAAGTGCCTTGGGTGTGGGTGGTGTTTGTACCCTCCACCTATACACTCACAAGGGGCTTGCAGAGGCCATTGGCTTTATCAGGAATGAAGTCACTGATTGAAACTGTAAGTTATGATCTTATCTTTCCATTGTATTCTGACAGTCACAACATGGAACAAATGCACTGTCATCTTTCCCTTCTTTTTTGCTAGCAGCTTCAAGAAAAATAATCTTTGTTGTCAGGGAAAGAAAAGCTTTATTTTCAAGAAAAAGGCATTTTCAACCATGGCAAGTCTTGGGATTATCATAAAACTTGTCAAATAATGGCAAGTTTTATTAAGATGTCGTGATAATTCATCTTAACTTTTGACAATTATTCTTTAATTTTAGTGACAGTGGAGATATTTGTGATGAGAAGATTTCAAAAGCATTGCTTGGACTCCTGAGGAACTCAATGTGGTCTATACATGTGCTTAGGAGATTTATTTTTGTAATAAAATGGCAGAATTTTGTAATCTTTATTACTTGCCTTTTCTCCTAAACTATAAGAACAATTGATATTAATGATTTTAAAGTTTTTTTTTGAAAAGAGCACATGTATTATGGGAAAATAATTTATAATTTTATTTGATAGACTAGACTAATTCAATGAAATCAATCATAAATTTATCTTGGGTTTTATTCCTTCCCATGAACTAGTCTACAATCTCAATGAGGGCAGGGACTATGGCTGTTTTGTTCATCTATGGATAGCCTGTATAGCCTGGGACACACTGTGTACTCAATAAATATATATTGTCTGGATGGTTGAATGAATAAGAAATAATGGCAGACTGCTCACTAGTATTATTTAGTAGATGGCATATGCAAGGAAGACGATTATTGAGTGCATTTTCTGTATTGTCAGTATCATGTAGTGTGCTATGCAGATATGAAATATAGAGCCCTGCTGACCATGTTAGACAGGGAGGAGGGGGGAAAGGCACAACAATATAATATAACTTATCCATGATGATCAAACTGAAGGAAAATTTATGTCTATTGATGGCAAAAGATTCTGGAAAGATTCTCAGGCTGGTTTGCCTATAAGTACTTTGTTTTGTGAAATATAGGTATTTATGAAAAGTTTTGTTAGTTGATATTAGATATCTTTTAATGCTTAAGGGAAATTACTATATAAAACAATTTATATTGAAGAGTTTCTTCTAAAACTTATGAGAATGATGGGATTTATTCTGTATGGAACTTGGGATTTTATCTTTCAAAACAGCATAAAATGCAGAATAGTGGCACAAAGGACACAGTGTTATTTATGATAAAACTAAAGACTCCTTGTATGCTGCCATTCTATGGCTTCCATAATGCAATTCCTTGAGAGTGCTACAGAATCACATCTTACTTTACAAGTGGCATGCAAATTTTGCAACATCAGGCAAACCAGACAGAAATAAGCCTAACTTCATTAGTTTTCTGTAACGGTGGCTTCTTACTTTGTTTTTCCCATGAGCATCCTGATCTAAAGTCAGATTAGGTATGCCCATGTATGTATAAAAATCTATATATAAAATTTATACTTCATCTCTATACCTATGTAGATGTCTTTATCCATGTATCTATATCTTTATATAAAAATCCCTAGAGGAATTTTTGAACTCAGAAATTTACCAAGGATTTTTTTTGGAATGACTGAGCTGATAATAAGAACTATGTTGAATTCATTATAGATATAAGTACAAGGATATATAGAGAGTTCTGGTGTCAGATTTGAGTTCCTCCTCTCTCTGGGTCTCTTGATAACTCTTCATCTGTGCAGATAAAGAAATCATTTTGGCCACTGCCTGGTAGGGTGCTAGGCACATAGTGGTTGCTTAATAAACACTTAGGAAAACCCCTTCTGAATACCGGGGATCCTTTTGTGTATCCCACTGTGGCTTACCACAGGGTCTACACTGTGATGCCTACATCTTGCTCTAGGGTTTTTATTACTTAAATGAGTTAATATGCAGAAAGTAGTCATTTTTAGAGTGCCTGCCACATTGTAAACATTTTCTAGGTACTGTTACATAAAACAGTATATAAAAGTATGACTTAAAAAAGATAGGGTCCTTATGACATAATACGGTTTGGGGGCAGACAGAAAAATTCATTGGTGTTTCAGTTGAAGGGCGCTAGGAAGCACCATATTAGTAAATGCAGGTCAGGATTGCAGAACTTAAGCAAAAGAGATGGCTGCCGAGAACGTGAAGAGATTGGAATTTTACCTGACCTTCGAGCTAACCAGTTAGAGTGCGTCAGTTTCATAGATGCTGATGAAGAGTCTTCTGGACTCAATCTTCCTGTTTAGAGGATTTGCAATTGCCTTCAACAGTTCTTTTGACTCCATTTTTAACCAACTTCTTTAGTTGCCAATTGAAAAGCCATTGAAAGATTTGGTTCAGGTGTATGATGCCTGTAGCACAGCCTGAGCTCGTAGCAATATTTTGTAGTAATTCTTCCTTTTCAGAGATCTTTCTCAATGGGTAGAGGTTAGGGCTAGAGATCCAGTGCCCTATTTTTCCTTTTTGTGCAGGATTTTAAAAATTCTTCTTATTCTCAGTGTTTATTACTTGCTTCAAGGTTTGCACCACAGAAAATCTCCTTTGACTTCTGCTTACCATTTGGCTTTTGTTCCGTTTCAAGTTGGTAGAGATGTCTATCATGTGTTTAAACTGATGTCCTTTTCTCTTTTTATATTTTATCTATCATCTTTCTCTTTGGAGTAAAAGGATTAATGAAGTTCAGAGTCACTGTATTGTCTTGAACAATGCACACCTTGAGGTGGTTTTAGAGCTATTATTTTAGGCCAGGGTTATCTTCTCTTGTTCCATTTTATAATGCACCTCAACAGTTCTGCTTCTTAATTTGTGGTGATGGTCTTCGCACATTGTTATTGTTGGATCAGCTGTCAGTCCTAGTGGTAGGAGAGTGTGTTGAAGGATAGTCATTTTAATGTTAACATCCAGCTGTAGTGGATTAGGCTTGCATGTGCTTTAAAAAATAAAGAAAAAATATATTCTTACTTTATTTGCTCCCACAATTGGAAAGTTTGGCTGTTTTTTATTTTCTATGACTCCAAAATGGAACATCAACCACATATATTAGATTAAATATTAGGTTACAGCATTAGAACAATCCTTCTTGGGAAATTATCTGGAAAACGGATCTTTGTTAGTCCTACTCTGTGGCAGAAGGGACTAAGTAATTTTTTCAAGTGTCTCACTGTCTTAATCTAGTAAATGTGAGATAAAGGCAGAATATTGATTCTCTTTATTTACCACACAGAGTAGATACTGCTTTCCCTATTCACTTATTACATTTCAAGGAGATGATGACCAGTGAAAGCTCAGCATCTAGTACAACTCACAGCTCAGTAATGAATGATTGCCTTAATGAATGATAGCTTTAGTTTAAGGCGATTATGTTTCCATTTAGAAAAGGCTGGGGTCTACATCAGTTATACTTAAAGCACCTGTAGCACTAGTACATTTGTTTATTTTGGAAACTATTATTTTATCTAGTTTCCAAAGCTTCATGTTTGGTAAATTTTATTTTTTTAAATTAATGACATTTAATACAGATTTAACTAGTATATTGATGACCTACCCTTGGTTGTATGATTACAGTGACATGTTTAACTACACATAACATATTCACATTTTCTATTTTTAAAATAGACATCAGTCATTTACCACAGATTCTTTATTGCTTCAAAGAGACATTCTTAGCAACAATGTTGTCAAGGGAACATACTGAAACTGTTACATAAAAGCATGTCTCTGTGAGGAAAATCTTTCAAAATGGTATTTCTATTTTTTCCCAGATTATGTAAAATTGTAATTTACAAGCAATTCAATTTAAGTAAATAATTTATAAGCAGATTATGTAATGGTGTGGTTCAGGAAATCTGCCAAGTAAAGACATTTTTGAATTGGAAGGTTAAAGCATTAGACGCCACTAATAAAATGTAAAGACCTAATCAAGAGGGGATTTAAAAAATGATATGATGTCTGATTCTCATGCTAAACATGTTAATTTCAATGAAATTTTCAAAATGCAGATGACATAATTTCTTAGAAGAATTAATAGATTAAAACTGTCCCTCTATTTCCATGTTGACTGAGTACCTGAGGGAGAGGAAAAAAGGCAAAGATTACATTTGAAGGTATAAATTTCAAAGTCCATAGGAACTGAGTATGAAGTGCCATTAAGCAGCAAGTATCCATTATTTATGTGTTCAGGCAACCATGTTAGAAAACAGTAGTCAGAGCCTAGGCTGGCCACAGACTTCTGTCTTCGGCCCTGTCTTGTTATCCATTTAAAATTTATCATTTAGTATCGAAGGAGATAAGCTTGAATGAAAAGTTTGCAAGAAGATATCATGGAATACATAACATGTTTTGTTAAAAATTATAGATTGATCTACATTATATCGTTGAATATTTGAATTTAAAAGGATGAAAGAGATTGTTCAATAGATAAGGAAATGTTCCAAGAAAGGCTAAGGAACTTGCCTAAGGTTACTAAGGAACAAAGTCAGAAATAGAATCTGGATTCCTGATTCCTAGTTCAGTGCTATTTCCGTGATATTGTTGGCTTAAAGAACTTGGGTCACCACTCTTCTCCTGCGCTTCTTTCCCAACTGTTAGCACCATGGATCTTCAACTGAAATGTCAACTCTGCATAGCATTTTGGATATTATTTAAATCACTCTTTGTGGAACGGAGGAAAGAACACAGAAAGTGAAAAAAAAATGCTTTTTTATTTTTGAAAAACATATAGGGACACTCCATAGGAATGAAAGGCTATCCAGTATAAAGGAACTACAATAGTCTAAATGCCTTTTGATAATCAAAATTATGAAAATGTATCAGCTTTTGCTGAAGACAACGTAAAAATAGATATAAGGGGGAAATTAAAAATTATGTTTCCTCTTTTCATTCATTTCTCTTTCATTCATTCTTTTACATTCATATCCTTAAATGTTGCACAGACAATCCCTATCTAAGATGGTATTCTTGCCTGGCTTGTCTCTGGGAGCACCAGCTTGTTGACTGGCTTTGTCAAGTAGACTCATCTAGTGGAGATCTACAACTCATAGAAGGGTATTTACACTCTGGCCTTTTCAAGTCAGCAAAAAGATAGATTGCTACTTATCAATGGTCAATTTTTTTCAGTAATCTTATACATTTGAAAAGAGTGCAGTCTTTTATTCTCTGGCCATTTTATTATATATCAATTAAAAAATTAAAAAATAAAAATAAAAAGATTTTCTCTTTGCTTTTAGTTTCAGAGATTTACTAATATGTAATCCACATGTGATTTTCTTTGCAATTATCCCACTTATAGTGCCTTTTGAATCTGTGACTTAAAATGTTTTATCAGTTTTGGACACAGCCAATGTCTCTTTCAATACTACTTGCGCTTCTCTTTAAATATTGTTTTCTTTCTTCTTCTGCGTTTCCAAATACATGTATATAATACTTTTTCACCATATGCCATTTTCAATTTACACATTTGTTTCTGTATCTTCAATCTTTTTTTCCCCCAGACTATAGTCTAGATACATTGTTTCGACCTTTCTTCCATGTCACTGATTCTCCCTATCACCATATTTATTAATAGTACTGTTTAAACCAGCATACTGACTCTGGAATTTCCATTTGGTTTATATTTGTGATAGCTTTAGTTATTTGCTCAGTTTATATTCACTTGATTATATTGGACATATTTATTTTAATGCTCTTGTCTCTGGATCTCCTGTATGACTAATTTTATTACTCATTGTTTGTCTTGGATTGTAGAAGCATTATCTTGTTTCCTAGGTGCCTGATTATTTTTGATCAAGTGCTAGATATCATACATCAAAGATTATGGGTATAATTTGAGGATCATGACACTTTTATCTTCTTCAAGAGAGATTTTATATTTGTTTCTGGCACAGGTGGGGACACTAGCAATTCCAGGCCACTTTATACAAGAGTTGAAATAACTCAAAATTCTGTTTCAGTCCATATAAAGTGGTTTTATTTATAATTCCTACTTATTCCTTGGGTATCAAACATCATAGTCCTAGCCCAAAGATTCAATGGTTTACCAGACTACCCTTCCCCTCTCTGCCTTTGGTTGATCCTTGATTTATCCTTTACTTCCAGTTTTGTCCTCTTAGCTTCATGAGTGTAATGAAGTTCTCCTCAGCTTCTTTGAGGCTTTTCTATAATATTACAATGGGCAAACACCCTTAGGACACAAGCAGCTATCAAATTCCAGGTTATCAATCTGGGTTTTCTTATTTTCCTAGCTCTTGCAACAGTAAGTCTTCACTGCCTTAGTGGTTCTGTGCCATTACACAGATTTTGTTTTATTTTGTCCAAAGTTTCTATTTTCTTTCAGTAAGAAGATTGGTCCAAATTATCTAGTCTTCTATTACTGGAAGTAAACCTCCAAAGTTTTATCTTTGAAATTTGTCCCATTTTTATATACTTGGGAGGCTTTCATTTTTCTACCAAGACTTTTTTGCGAGGGAGGGAGCTGCTATGCATTTTTTTCCTCTTTTTACTAGCAATACAGAGCTACAACATAGCTAAAAAGAAATTTAACTTAGTATTTTTACTATGCTCCTTTCAAAACTTGCAGGTAGAAATTCAGAGGAATTAGTTGAGAGGGAAGGAAATACAGTATGCTCTATCTTTTCAATGACTTATTTAATACCAGACTGTTTCAGCTGATATCATACATTTATTCCAGAAGTTCAAGTGACATATATTATTTTTATTTCTTGACTGAATATTTGTATTGTGGAATAATAACAGGCAAGTAAAGAGTTTTTATTACTAACATACTATTGATCATTGTATAATTATATCATTGTATAATGTTAAGTAAAAACCTAAAGTAACATCTATAAAACCACCAGCTGACCTGAAAACTAGAATATTAACAAAAATGTCTTTCTACCTATTTGTTTTCTCCATCCTGTTTTTCTCCCTTTTGTCCTGAGATAACCACTTTCCTGGACTTTTGTTTAATATATATGCCTAAACAATATATCAGTTAATTTTAGTTGTTTTAAAATTTTTGTCTAGAGTCTTGACCTTTTGAAAGTCAAAGAATCCTCCCAAGTGTTTATTGCTAAGCTAGCTGAATAGAAGGCTAATGCTTTAGGCATCTCAGGTCCATTGCTGATTGCTATCCAAGAAAAAGAGAACTTTTACTTCTTGTTAATGCTCACATCAAAACAGTTAGAGCTTCAGCATACATGCTTAATAAGTATTGGTGGGTGGAATAATTGTGCTGCTTTTATTGTATTTTTTAACCAGGTCTATAGATGGTTTGTAAAGACAGCTAAATCCATGTGGGCTGCAAATAACTTTTATGCCTGGCATATAAAAGCAGTGCTTCATCAGCTGCCCCAAATGCCATTCCTATTTATGTTATCTTCAGTTGCATTCAGCACCAAGGAAAGGAACTGTGGAGGAGCTAACTGCTTAGAATTTCATGAATTGTGCACTAAGAGTTTTCTACTCCCATCCAACTTCATGGACTTATACGGGCTCTGAAAATGATAATTACATCATCTCTGACAGTGGTTTTTGATTTTAGAGACCCACATTCTGGTTTTACCCACAGAAGTTTGGAGACATTTATTAAAGAACAAATAAGAATAGATACTCTTAGTATACAGTGAATAGTGCAAAAAGCCAACAAAATTATTGTGAGTCCAAAGCTGAAAATGGCAATTAAAATAGACTGTGCCTTTATGGAATGGCTTTATTTGGAATTCAAGAAGAATGTCGTGATTTAAAAATATGCTTTGCTTTTATTATTAGAACAAAAATTTTGTGAAGAATAAAAGAAAAATGTAAGTAAAACAGACAAATTCAATTAGTGGGAGAGGGACATTTTCTTTGGAAAAAGGTTCAAATCTTAGAGGTCTGACTAGATATGACAAATTAAAGAAAATAAGGCCCAAGTTAATTGCTCTTGAAAGTGGAACTATAAAAGAAGGAATTGTTTTAGTTATTCTAGGATTAGGGGGAGTGATTGGGCCTAAAGAAACATGGTTGTAGCATAGCAGCAGGGTCACAGAGAATGCACTGGAATCGTTATGCTGAGGGATTCCAGATCTAACAAACTGTTTGTAAACTTTTGAGTAAATTTTATTCTAAACCCAACAATGAGATGTTTTAGGGACAGGCGTTGAAAAAGTCAGGTTTTGTTTCATTTTGTTTTCTCTTTCACTTGTGGGGATCTAGAAGAAAAAATCCATTGTTACAACTGGCTCTACTTCATGTTGACCTGCTTTTCAATTCCATTGTAAAAAAGGAAACTTTTAGAAACTTTACTTAGTCTATAAATATGCTTGTCTATAGACACTGTTAGTTAAAGACAGAGGTTCTATATTTGGGTAGAATTTGTTTTTTTAGAGCCACCTACAAAATTGTAATTTTCTAACAAACTCTTGAAAAAGGTCCTTTTAAAGTTGTAGATAGGGAGTCTTTCATGAGAGCCAACAATAGGGGTATAGAATATTTGGACAGATTTGAAAGAGAATGATTGAAATATCAGCCAAAATTCAAAGAAGGACTGACTTTCAAGGTGATACAGTTATGGCAAGTGAGAATGGAGATACTGCCTCTCCCTTAAGGGGAAGAAACTTGTGGAACCGGGTTAAAGGGAAGTGATGGGAGATACTATACATTGAAAAGGAAAGACGATAATGCACCTGATTCAGCCTGGGTTGGAAATTGGTCTGCTAGGACAGTGATTGGGATGGTTCAAGCAAGGAGGTGAAGGTGGACAAGATTTTTTTAAACAGTGAAGGTTTTTGTCAGCACCGGAACTGACTGACTTTATCTCATGATGGGACACCCTACCAGATAAAACCTGGAGAAAATTACATAATAAAATCAGATAATAGAGCTTAAAACAAAGGAAAGGCAAAATTGATATTCAGGTCTTGTGAATAGCTATGCATGTGGTAGAGAAAGAAAGGAATCAATTTAAGAATCAAGTTAAACTATTTTGAGCCTTCTCAGAGTAAGAGACCAGCAGGTAAAAATAAAGCATTAGAGACATTTCCTATTGCAGAAAATATGCAGCTGAAAGAGATATTGCTCAAAGTCTAGAACATTCAAAAGGAGAGGAAAGACAGGGCCTTCAGAGAGTGATTCTCCAGGATAAACCAAGGTAAGGAGAGGGAAACCTTCCAAAGCAGGTGAGTCTCATAGGTCTAATACATTCCATAGCAGGTGGCAGTAGTCTCTGAGGAACAGGCTTACGTCCTGGACAGATCTCACCAGCAAATGCTATCCTGGGGTAGGGGCGGGCTTGGGTCAGAATACTGAGCCTCAAAGGGGAAATAAAATTAAAAAGTTTTAAATACGTTGCATAGGAAAGATAGGAACTTCAATAAGATGCGGTGATGGGGCCACGACTACCACCAATTTCAAAACTTTGTCAGGAGTTTTTTCTACTCTCTGATTGAGGACAGAGAATGCAAAAGTGAATTCCCCTCTCCTCCATATTTATTCAGCATAATTAATCTCCTTATGGCAGACTTCACAATTCACTGATTTTGGACCATGGACAAGTGACACTGACCAGCTGGGAGTCTAGTGTAGCAGAAATTAAGGTTTTCTGCATTCATTCTCCTTTCTTTAGAAGGCATTAAGACTCTGCTATGGTCTTTGGGTCCACCACATGTTGGTTCCTCGTTTCTGGGGACACTTATTTTACTGGTGATAATCACTTTGGAACTGAGATTAGGTTGTTTTTAAACCGGGATTCTAATGATTTTATGTGTTCTATTAACTCTTTGTACTTTCTTAGCAGTGGGGTCCATGAAGAAAAGAATTTAACTCCTGATACATTAAAGGTATAATACCCATTCCCATGGAGCACAACCCAGATGACAACCCAGCTACGCAGGCCTTTTCTAGAGAATACAGAAAGGACTTGAGGAAAATAGATTTTAATTTTAATTAATTTATTTTTTTTGACTTTCATTTAAAAGCCAGGGTGACTTAACATTGAGGCTTTAATTTTTTCCTGAGAACTTCATAGGGGCAATTATGTGTATTCAAATCTGGAAATTTTTATGTTATTGATGTTGTCTTATTGGAGAATAGTTATGCTTCTGTTTGATTTCCTTGTGTAACCTCCAGGGCATTATGATGGATGGCCAGGCTGGACACAAACTAGAATGGGAAACAAAATAGGGAGTACAGATAGAACTTTGGAATAAGTTTACTTAATGTATTAATACTACTTTTTCTCAATTCATATCCTTCATGGGTAAAAGCTAAACTGGCCACAGTGGAGCAGTGGTTGGTCTTTGTGGAGGAGCCTCATGGGCAAGGGAGAGGACTGTCCTGAAGCTCATCTGCTTCCTTGTGAGATAAAACAAACCCTTCCTTGTTAAGCTAAATGGGTGAAGAGAATGGAAAACAAGAGAATATGTATATATGTGTGGGAAACTTATTCCCTACTTCTCATATTTCCACAAATGGGAAGTAATATGTATTTCCCAGTAGGGAAAATATGAGAAAAACCCTTCTTGATTTTTTCCTACCTCTTTTACTCCTAACCAAGGATCAAGTTATGATTTCTGGGATTTATAAAATTGGGAAATGTACTGAGCATGATCAACATTGCTCCTTCTGGGTTTTCCTGTTTTTGGCATCAGGCTGACTGAAGCACACCCTAGAGGGAAGTTTACCAGGAAAGATTCTGTCTCTGCAGTAGAGAGGTCAGCAGTTTTGGATAGGGTTAAATTCAAATCAAGGTAAAATGTATTAGGAGATACATTTGGACACTGATCCAAATCATGCTCTTCAGCTCAGTGTTACCACTAGTAACGTTGAATTTGTATGCTCATCTCCCTGACTACCTGGTTTCAACTCAGGGAGGCTATAGGCACAAGAATGTAATTATCATCACTAAAACCCCAACAGATATAGAGAAGTATCAACTGATGAAGGAGGAACAGAGGGAGCAATGGCAGTTCAATGAGCAGGGAGCGCCCTTCCTGGGGCTCCAGGCACTGAGGCATATGAGAAACATTTGCATCATAAAAGCAGAATAAAAATGGTGACTTATGACTTATCATCACTTTTTCTGAAGCAGTGGGTCTGATCTCACATGCCTCCTATGGCCGGGTAGGTGAAATGAAAAAACATAACACAACTATCTGCTGTCTTCAGGAAACACATTTGAATAACAAAGATGCACACAGACTCAATGTGAAAGGATGAAAAAAATATTCCATGCAAATGAAAATCAAAACAGGGCAGGAGTAGCTATCCTCATGTCAGATAAGACTTTAAGCCAACAAAAGTAAAGAGAGACAAAGAGGGTCATATATCTTTACTCTCTCTATATAATGGTAAAGGGAGCTATCCAACAAGAAGACATAACAATCCTAAATATATATGCACCCAACAAAGGAGCTCCCAGATACATAAAGCAAATTTTACTAGAGCTAAGCAAAGAAATAAACAGCACCATCATAATTGCCAGGGACCTAAACACTCCATTGTCAGAGCTTGACAAATCATCAAAACAAATAATAAATAAACAATAGACTTAAAACAACCTCTAAATCAAATGGACCTAACAGACATTTACAGAATAGGCTACCCCAAACTACAGAGTATACAGTCTTCTCAGCAGCACACAGTGCATTCTCCAAGATTGATCATATCTTAGGCCACAAAACAGGTCTCAAGAAATTAAAAAAAATCAAAATCATACCATGTACCTTCTCGAAGCAGAGTAAAATAAAACTAGAAATCAATTATAAGAGAAACACTCAAACCTTCACAAAGTCATGGAAATTAAACAACCTGGTGCTGAATGATTGCTGGGTCAAGAATGAAATTAAGATGGAAATCAAAAAATTCTTTGAACTGAATGGCAAAGGGGACACAAGCTATCAAAATCTATGAGACACAGCAAAAACATTCCTCAGGGGAAAATTCATACCCTTAAATGCTTACATCAAAAAGACAGAAAGATCACAAATTAACAGCCTATTGGCATACCCCAAGGAATTAGAAAAAGAAGAACAACCAAATGCAAAGCCAGCAGAAGAAAAGAAATAATGAAAGTCAGAGCAGAACTAAATGAATTGGAAAACAAACAAACAAACAAATACAAAGGATTAATGAAACAAAAAGTTGGTTCTTTGAAAAGATAAACAAAATTAACAGATCTCTTGCTAGATTAACCAAGAACAGAAGGGACACACATAAGCTCAATCAGAAATATAACAGGTGTCATTATAGCTGATACTGCAGAAATATAAAATTTCATCCATGAATATTACATAAATCTCTGTGTGCATAAACTAGAGAATGTAGAAGAAATGGACAAGTTCCTGGAAACACACAGCCTGCCAAAACTCAACCAGGAAGAAATAGAACTCCTGAACGCCAATAAAGAAAGAATGAGATTGAAACAGTAATAAAAAATCTCCCAACAATAATAAAAAAGCTCTGGACCAGATGAATTCACTGCTGAATTCTGTCAGACCTACAAAGAAGACATGGTACCCATAATACTGAAATTATTCCATAGTATTTAGAAGGAAGGAATCCTCACCAACTCATTGTATGAAGTCTGAATCACCTTTATACCAAAGCCAGGAAAGGGCACAACAAAAAAAGAAAATTATAGACAAATTCCCTTATGAATATATATGAAAAAATCCCCAATAAAATGCTAGCAAACCAAATTCAACAGCACATCAAAAAAATAATCCACCAGGAGCAAATGGGCTTCATCCCAGGGATGCAAGGATGGTTCAACATCTGTAAATCAATAAATGCGACTCATCACATAAACAAAAGCACAAAGACCATATGATCCTCTTAATAGATGCAGAAAAAGCATTTGACCAAATCCAGCACCCTTTCATGATAAAAACCCTCAATGAGCTAGGCATAGAAGTAACATATCTAAGAATAATAAAAACCATATATGACAAACCTACAGCCAACATCATACTGGATGGGAGAATAGTGAAAGCATTCCCGCTTAGAACTGGAACTAGACAATGTTGCCCACTGTCACCGCTTCTATTCAACATAGGGCTGGAAGTCCTAGCCAGAGCAATCAGACAAGAGAAGAACATTAAAGGTATCCAAATTAGGAAAGAAGAGGTCAAAATATTGCTCATTGCTGATGATATGATCTTTTATCTAGAAAATCCCATAGATTCCACCAAGAGTCCTCCAGAGTTGATAAATAAGTTCAGCAAAGTCCCAGGATACAAAATTAATGTACATACATCAGTAGCATTTCTATACACTAATAATAGTCAAGCCAAGAGTCAAATCAAAGACTCCTTACCATTCACAATAGCTACAAAGAAAACAAAATACCTGGAATATACTTAACCAAGGAGGTTAAAGATGTTTACAAGGAGAACTACGAAACTCTGAGGAAAAAAATCACAGCAGATACAAACAAACGGAAAAACATAGCAGGCTTATGGATAGATAGAATAAACATTGTTAGAATGTCCATACTACCCAAAGTGATTTGCAAATTCAATACACTCCCCATCAAATTACCAAAGTCATATGTAACAGATCTATTAATTGAAAAAATTATTTCTACACTCTATTTGGAACGAGAAAAGAGCCTAAATAACCAAGGCAATCTTAAGCAAAATAAATAAATAAAATAAAATAAACAAACAAACAAAAACAAAACAAAAACCCCACCACAAAACAAAACCGGAGGCTTACCAGACTTCAAACTATACTACAAGTATACAGTAACCAACACAGCATGGTATTAGTACAAAAAATAGAGACATAGACCAATGGAACAGAACAGAGTACCCTGATATAAAACAGTCTATCTATAATCAACTGATCTTTGACAAAGCAGATAACAATGTACACTGGGGAAAACAAGCCCTATTTATTAAATGGTGCTGGGAAAATTGGATAGCCACAGGCAGAAGAATGAAACAGGACCCCTACCTCTTACCACTCACCTAAATTAATTCAAAATGGATAAAAGAATTAGGCCTAAGGAATGAAACCATAAGATTTCTAGAGGAAAATATAGTTAAAACTCTTCTAGATATCAGCCTAGTCAAAGAATTTATGAAAAAGACCCCTATGGCAATCATGGCAGCAACAAAAATTAATAAATAGAATTTGATCAAATTGAAAAGCTTCTGCACAGCTAAGAAAACAATCAACAGATCAAAGAGACAACCTATAGAATGGGAGAAAATAATTTGCAAGCCATACATCCAATAAAGGACTAATAACCACAATTTACAAAGAACTCAAGCAAATAAACAAGGAAAAAGCAAATAACCCTATTAAAAAGAGGGCAAAAAGCATGAACAGAAGCTTTTCAAAAGAAGATAGACAAATGGCCAATAAACATATGAAAAAATGCTCAATGTCACTAATCATCAGGGAAATGCAAATTAAAACCACAATGAGATATCACCTTACCCAGTTAGAATGGCAAAAAGTCCAAAAACCATAGATGATGGAATGGATGCAGAGAAAAAGGAATGCTTATACACTGTTGGTGGGACTGAAAATTAGTACAACCTCTATGGGAAACAGCATGGAGATTCCTCAAAGGACTAAAAGTAGAATTAAAGTAGCATTCAATCCAGCATTCCAACTACACTATTGGGTATTTACCCAAAGGAAAAAAAGACTTTTCATCAAAAAGAAACCTGCACTAGAATGTTTATTGCAGCACAATTCACAATTGCAAAGATGTGGAATTACCCCAAGTACCTATCAATTCATGAGAGGATTAATAAAATGTGGTATATGTATACCTTAGAGTACTACTCAGCCATAAAAAAAGATGAATTAATACCTTTTGCAACAATCTGGATGGAACTGGGACTATTATCCTAAGTGAAGTGTCTCAAGCATGGAAAAACAAACATCATACGTACTCACTATTAAATTGGAACTAACCAATGAGTGCACATGTGCACAGAGGGAAAGAAAACTCAGTGGAAATCAACCAAGGGCGGGGGGAGCAGGGGAGGGGGAAAAACCTACCTAACAGGTACTGTGAACACTATTTGGGTGATGGACACACCTTTAACAGGGACTCAAGCATTACAAAAATGATCCTTGTGACCTAAAATGCCTGTAGCTCCTTAATATTTTGAAATAATATGAAAAAGCAAAGTAACAAGTAACAAAGGGTGGGATCTATGTGTTCATTGTGTGAGCAGAGGTGATGACTGGGGGCACAATCCCCCTCCAGAGTGAAAGTGTGTGTACTAGCAGGCTGTAGCCATGGGGGAATCCTCGGATTTTTTTTTTTTTTAATAAAAGGCAGAAGTATTTTTACAGAAAATTCTCTACTATTTTTAAGTATTGGCTTAAATTTAGGAGAAAGTATTTGGCCAATTAAAACAGGCCTATAGACTGGATGTGGTTTTTGCACTGTTGTAATGGAACTGATGTTTCTCTCACATGTTGGGGACCTGCCCCCAAACCACTTATATTTGAATTTCTTTATTGGGAATGCACTTTATTCCAACTGGCTAAGGCACTTCAGTTTCCTGTCTGTTTGCTGTATTTAAACTTCTGCTCTACCTCTTTTATTACCACTGATTTAAGAATTTATCATATACTGCCCTAGACCAAATGTAGAGTTTATGACTTCAGTGTTCATGAGACTTGAGTGGATCCAAGGAAGCACATATGGTGAAATGTGCCATCTCAACATTTTGTCAATTACGCCAGTGTACTTGTGCCAGGGAAAGTGATTTCCCCTCCTAAAGACATATGAGCCAGAAAGAAGTTCTTTGATTTCTTGTTTTATGTGACATTCTGTCTGCAATTAGCAGGCATCCAGATGTTCATGCATTTTATATTCAACTTATATAGTCATTTATGTTTCCCATCAGAAAGCAGAGTGGTTTATGTTCCAGAAACTCAATTGAAAAACATTTCTTCTAACTTGAACTTGAAATGACTAAATGCTTCATGCTGTAACTTCTAATTATAAATGTTCTGTGAGATTAGAGGACTTTTATTTTTATCTGAGTAAGTTTGAATTTTGTCTACACCCATTGAACAAACATTTGAAAATATTTCCTTCAGTTTGAAGCTACTTGTATCTTTCATTTTTTTCATTGATAGGCTCTTTTGCTAAACTCCTAAAACTTTATTTGTAACTTTTAGTCTTATTTTATAAAATCACAGTTGTTTGCCATTGTATATTCTATTTTTCCCTAGGCTGTGAGATACTCAAGAGGCCCTTGCAACACTTAATACAGGACCTTCTCATACTAGGCGCTCAAGAAATTTACTTCCTTTGTACTAATTCACTCTCTCTTCAAATTTAGAGAAAAGGTATTTGTAGATCAATTTTTTAACTCAGGGTGGAGCTTTCATGAGCTTGGTCCTCTTTGCCAACTCATGTGGGACATGTGGCATGAACAAGAAGTGAACTTTTAAGCTGAGATTTCAGGTCTGTTACTACAACATAAGCTAGTCTGTTCTGACTAATATACTGAAGAGAGGTTAATACATATTGGCCAGGCAGCTCACTGGACTGCCACACTCTTCCACAGAGCTCATTTCCACTGGATCTTGTAAAGCTGTGGTAGTCATCACTTTCCTCTCTAACTGTATTGTTATTTTATTATGGACAAATTTTAAGTATATATAAAACCAGAAAGGATGATGTAATAACACAATAAACCCATCAATGTATGACCAATCTTGTTCATTTCTATTATCCTCTTGTCCCTACTCGACTATATTGAATCATCCCACGTATCATGTAATTTTACGTGTAAATATTTAAGAATATTTCTCTAAGATAAAATTTTTTAAACTTAATCATAATACTATTTTTGCAGCTAAAAATTAACAATATTTCCTTAATATCATTAAATAGCATTCACATTTCATGAATAGTCTTATAGGCTATTATTTTTTACAATTTATTTCTTCAAATTGTGATCCAAATAAAGTTTATAATTGTGATTGTCTAATATATCTTTGAATCTCTGTTAATCTGAGATTAATCTAGATATTTCCCGCTTTAGTTCTAAAAACTGTGTCATTTTTCCTGCAAAGTTTCCCACAGTCCAGAGGGTGCTGTATGTTCCCATGGTGTTTGCTAAACAGATTCCTCTGTCCTTTGCGTTTTCTGATTGGATCTAGATTAAATTGCTAATGAGATATAGACAATTGAGACAGACTGCATTTCGTCGGGGGCAGGGCTATACTGTGTATTTTCATCATGAGGCACGTGTCTGCTTGTCTCTACCACTTTCCCTCCCCTCCTACTTTTTAATGCCTTCAACACCTTAGAGATGGCTTCTGCTTTTAATAATGAGGACGCATGAAACTGGCAGGGCCATCCTTTCATTGTCAGCACAATTGAACTCTCTTTCCCTTTCTTTTTAAAATCAACTATCTTGGGCGTATAATTTATATAAATAAAAAAACTATTTTAATTAAATAGTTGATGAGTTTTGACAAATGTATACATTAGTGTAACCACTCCCACAATTAAAGTATAGAATAATTCTATCATCCCCACATCCCTTGTCCTCTTCCTGGACAATTACCTCTTCCTTTCTCCAAGCAACCAGTGATTGGTTAAAATTTATTTTGTCATGATAGATTAAAATGTCATAGATAATCCAAAGTGTCATAAAAATGAAATTATGCTGTATGTACTCTTTTGTAAAAGCTCAGAAAAATATCCATAAATTTCATCCATTTTGTTGCATGTATAAGCAATTTCTTCCTTTTTATACTTGAATAGAACTCTATTGTATGGATGTGACAATATTTGTTTATTCATTTACGAGTCAATTGATATTTGGATTATTTCTAGGTTTTGGCTATGATAAAGTTGCTATAAAAATTTCTGTACAAGCCTTTAAATAAATATTTTGTGTGTTTTCATCCTCTATGGTAAATCCTAGAAATGAAATGATTGAGTTATAGGACAGGCATGTACTCAACTTTATTAGAAAATGCAAAACAGTTTTCCAGAGTTATAGTTGGGAAATATTCTACTCCGATCAGAAATATATGATAGTTCTATTACTTTTACATTCTTATCAACATTTGGTATTGTCAGTTTTTTTAAATTTAGCCAATCTAATGGGTATGTAGTGGTATCTTATTTTGACTTTAGTATTTATTTCTCTGGTGACTAATGATGTTGACTTTTTTTTTTTTAAATGCTTACAAGTCATTTCTGTCTCTATCTGTCTGTCTATCATCAGCATCCTCATCTATTTATTTGTATTCAGAAAGAGAGAAGGCCTGATCCATCTGAGATCTTCCTTGATGCCCTGGGTAATTCCCAAGTGCTCTTCCTCTGGAGGATTGGAATTTGAATGTTTCTCTGTTGTGTTTGAGCTCTGGGAATTGTTCATTTTACAAATCCTTGGTTGTTCTCTACCTGCGTCATGAAATTTCACACTATGCTGCTATACGTTCACAAATTAATAATCAGCTCATATTTAAGGAAAGTTGTACAAATTTGTGAATGGCTCCCTCCTCCTCCTTTCATAGCTTCCTTCTCTGCTTCCTACCTTCTAGCCACCTTTTTTCCCCTAAATTTTGATTGCTGTCTTCTAAAATTCTCTAACTTTCTGTGCTCTGCTTGGTATTCTTTTCCCAGCTTCATGATTGAGAATATTCCATGACACAGAAAGCCAAAATAATAACAAGACTCACTCATCTGTTTTTCTACCATCAGGATAATATCTCTACACTGTTTGTTATGCAATGTCCAAAAACAATTGTTTCACATGTTTTTCTTAGTTTCTTAGTTATTTATGGTATGAGGCTAAGTATGCAAAAATCCGATGACTCCTTTTTCTTTGCTTATTCTTAAACCACTCACACCCAGCTGAACTCTCTAAATTTGTTCCATTTCCCTTTACCCACAGTAGATATTTCTTTCTAATCCTCATTATTCTCCTTTATACTCCATCTAATCTTTTCTATATTTGTTTTTGCAGATTCCTAGAGCTTTTGTTCTCTGAAGAAATAGAAATGATCAAGCATAAACTCCCTCAATTTTACTCCACCATCTCTCCATGTCTGGTAAGACCTCCTGCTTTCTGTTTTCAAGTGCAGTGCCCTCATATGATCAATTTTCATGAATTTCATTTCCATAAAATTATATTGCTTTACCCATCCATTCTCCCAATTACCCTGCACACCACCATTTCTTTCCATCTATTGCTATATCTGTATCTTACTACTTAAAATTAGTGCATGATATTCTTTCTCAGAGTTCTATCTTGCTATGGGTTGCCAGTTTTCTCCTTTGAGTCAGCACACTCATGAAAAACCCTCAGGGTAATAGTTACCACTGCTAGATACAGCTGCCAAATCTATTTTCTTATACATTTTCACCATTTATTCCTTCTAATAGTTTTAGGATGAGGGCTTCTCAATCTCAGTTTATGGTCATTTGGGGCCAGATAATTCTTAGTTGAGGAGGCTGTTCTGTGCATTGTAGGATGATTAGCAGTCTCTGAATCCTCCTGCAAGATGCCAGGAACATGTTCTTCCTCGCTCAGTTGCGACAAAATGTTGCCAGACCTTGCCAAATGTGTCCTGGGGGGCAAAATCACTCCCCAGTTAAGATCCACTGACTTAGAACAGTTTTCTCTGATTAAGAGAAAAAGTCTTAGACTCATTTTTCTCAATTGTAAATGAGAATCATAAAACCTATTAGTCAAGGCTATTTTGCGGACTCAAGATGATGCACAAAATTTTTAGCACAGTGTTCAGGAAATGTTTGCTATTTTAAAATTATTATTGGCCTTTCTGTTAATATACTGACCCTCACTTTCCTTACTTCTTAAATCTTTTCCATCATGTATAGAGACATAGTGTATCTTGCTTATTGTAATATTATAATTATTACTTTATTAATCTAATTTATTATAGCATATACATCTTATTTTGCATTTCTTATACCGATAACTTTTCCTTTTCCTAAGTCTCCTTTTCATAAAAATTGTCAACCTTTGATTCCATACCCTCCTTACACAATTCTCCTTCTCTTTACATTAACTTAAAAAAATGTGAATGTACATTCATTGTTACAGACCCTGTTTATATCCTAACATCTGGCCTCTGTTCCAATCACTTTACTAAAATTGCTCTGGCAAAGTTCAACAGTATCTTTTTTTATAAAAAAATTTAAAACAAAATTAAAAATGGAAATAATTTAAATAGATCATTTCCTCAAGGGTTGTGAAACCACCCTTTATAAAATTAATAAAAGGCCACAAGATCGGAACTGTGGTAGGGGCCTGAACTCTGCAAATATATAAACATAGTTAAAATATATATATATATATATATACATATATATATATATATATATATAATCAGCTATTGTCCCCTGGTTTGCTTTCCTATAATTGCTACTCAGGAGTCACATAGCTGATGGTATAAAGATTCTTAACTTTCTTAATTACTCCTATAGATGACATCCCCCTTGTGAAACCTAAGGCTAGTTTTTGAGCTATCTTCCAGGCCCTACACTCCAGTGGATGGGCTGACACACCCAGACCAGTGGCCCATACCGAGGAACTGACTCAACTTGTCTTGCTACCCCGACCCAGGAACTGACTCAGCACAAGAAGACAATTTCTACACCCCTATGTTTTCAACTGGAACCTAGCCAATTAGCAGACCCAATTGCCTAGCCCTTTGTCCACCAAAATGTCTTTAAAAACCCTTCCTCCCACATTCTCAGGGAGATGGATTTGAGAACTTCCTTCTGTCTCCTTGCATGGTACCTGCAATATTAAACTCTTTCTCTTCTGTAACCTCTGCTGTCTCAGTATATTGGCTTCCTCTTGAGCAGTGGACAATGAATCTGGTAAGGCTGTAACACTTGTGAGGAAACAAAAACAAACAAACAAAAAAACCTGTCGTCCCTTCCTTCTTCACTTTCCCCTACCCCACCCCAACCTCACTACCCAGAGTCAAGCATTTTCTATTCTTTTGGATGATTATTAAGGTTTTTGCCTTCATATTTCTGAATGACAGGTCATGATGGTTAATTTTATGAGTCAAATTGATTGGGTCATTGGGTACCTAGATAGGTGGTTAAACATTATTTCTGGGTGTGTCTGCGATGAAAGTGATTCAGGAAGGGATTAGCATTTGAATTGGTAGACAGAATAAAGCAGATTGCCCTCCTGAATGTGAGTGGGCACCATCCAGTCCCTTGGGGTCCTGAATAAGACAAAAAGGCGCAAAGCGAGAATTCTCTCTTTCTGTCTATTGCTTGAGCTGGGACATCAGGCTTCTGCCCCCAGGCTGGGACTTACAACACCAGCTCTCCTGGGTTACCAACTTACAGATGGCAAATTGTGGGTCTTCTCAGTTTTCATAACAATGAGAACCGATTCCTTATAAGAAATCTCTTTATATGTAAAATATATGAATATAGACAAATATATAAATAAATATAAATACATATATCCTATTGATTCTTTTTGTATGGAGAATCCTGACTAATACATGTGCTTATATTGCACTACACTTTATTTTTCTTTTTTGGCTTTAGATATTATTTATTGACTTCCTACTCTATTAAATTGGTGATTACTTTTCTTATTCCCTCATGCCCTGGCTCTTGCACACACATTCCTTCTTTCTATCTTTCCATGTTCGTTACATCATTATTTTTGGTGTTTGCATTATGACTATGTAAGCTAAGCTGACTGGGCTATTTTATTGGAGGATTTCAAATTACCAAGGTTTTTATTTGTTTACTCTTATACTGGTCAATTTTCTCCTGGAGGAACACTCTAATCTCCTGTCAGGGGAAATACATGCTTTGCTTCAATGCCCCTTGGGACTAAGTGAAGAAAAAGCAACAAATATTTCACTATTCGCTACATGGTTTCACCTCATCCTCTCATTTGCAGCATGAGCATCATGGGAGCATCTACATATATGTGTATATGTAGAACTGTTGTCCTGGAGTCTACATTCCCTCTACTTCCCTTATCCAGAGACTAACCTTTAGGCTTCTATTGTGTGGAGCAGGGGCAGCTGCCTTGCAGTGCAGAGTAAGGGGTAGGAATCTGGGAACCTAAGGCTTCTTGTAGTGATAGTCAACTAATCTCCCAGTTTCCAGTCCCAGTTGCATCACCTCTTTTTAGGAATAGCTAGTTCCTCTTATTCCTGAGACTTTCTAGGATTCTGAGTCACGAATATATTTGCTCCTTGGCTTCTCCCACTGCTGGCTGAGGTTTTGGCTTTCTCTGTCCCTCTGATAGTTACTATGCGACTGTCTGCTTTCCAGGTTCTCAATTTTGTTGCTGTCACTTCCTCCCACACTATCTTTATTCTTGCATATTTATGCATTTTATCTCTTGATTTCTTTAATTTTTCCCTTAATTTCATTTTAACGAAGGTTTGGAGAGGAGCAGGTGTAAACCAGAATGCTCAATCCACCACATTTAACCTGAAGGCCTCAATGGCTTCCTTATTGTGAAACCCCATGGTCGCTTTTTATCCTCATTCCTCTTGACACATTTGTAGAATTGACTAATATTAGCCCCTTTCTTTGTAAACTTTCTACTCCCCTGGCTTTTTTGTTATAACTTTTATATAGTAACAAATGTCTCTTGGAAACTGCTACATGCTAGGCATTCTATTAGATGATGGGGTCACCAAGATGAATAAAACTCAGCCTTTGCAATGTGTGTGATCCATGTGAAAAGAGATGAGTTACAGTATCGTGTACATTGTGGTAACAGTGTGAAAAAGAAAAAGAAGGACTGAATAGTGCTTTGGGGTTGGGGATAAGTAAAGATTCACCAGTTAGAAATATTAAGGGAAATAATTCAATAATAATTATCAAAGTAACAATGTTTATAATTATTTAAACCTGCCATAAGGCAGGCATTGGATGGAGCCAGGGCCTGGGTTTTGAACTACTTAGCTATTCTGCACCCTATAGATGGACAGTGTATTTTAAAACAATGTCTCATGAAGGTGTTTGGCCTGTCAGAATAATGGTAAGCAGACCATGGAGATCCTATCTAATCATTTCTTTTTCCAATACTATTGAGAACCTATTGTGTGCTAGGCATTGTTCTAGGTGCTGAGAAAATAATACTTAAATGGCACCGTCCCTGGCCTCAAGCAGTTTAATCTGAGGAGGAGTATAATAAAATTACTTGAAGAAGAGAATGTTTCAGATAATGTGAGATATGGACCAGTAGCAGAGAGACCACGTGTTGGGGGAGTCAATATGAATTTATAAGTGGGAGATGCTGAAGGGTTGAATTGAGGCAATATAAGTCTATGTGGAGAGAAGAGATTAGATTCAAGAGACATTTCTGAGGTGTATGCAACAATTGATGGGGAATAAAGAAGTCAAGAGAAACTGAAATTTCTGGTAGGAGAATAGGTTGCTAGTGATGCCATTTACAGAGGAAGAGAGGCAATTTCTGAGCCAGCATTACAGGATATGTTCCATTTGGGATGCTCATGGACAACATGCTATACTTGGAAACAGAGCTCTGTAGCTCAGGAGGACACCATCCAGAGAGAAGAAAAAGATTTAGAGAATAAACAGATGATAGGGAGAATTACTTAGAGACTGAGTTTGGACTGGCCTAGAATGATAAATGAAAAGAAGATTCAGAATAAAGGAGTAGAAAGGTAGGATAATGAGGAGTGTGAGGCACCGATGTGAACTAAGAAAGACAGGAATTTAGAGAAACAGAATAGTCACTGTGTTGAGAACTGAAAATAAGCATTTTGATTTGGTAGTTAGGAGGCATTGGTGGTAAGCAACAGTAGCTTAAAAATGGGTTTGTCAATGTTAATTTTTTATATTCCTTATGTATTCCTCCCATTTCAGCAGCTATAGCTTGAAAAAAAAAGAGAAAAATTTGTGTATTTCATGA
Source organism: Varecia variegata (assembly GCA_028533085.1). Taxonomy (NCBI): domain Eukaryota; kingdom Metazoa; phylum Chordata; class Mammalia; order Primates; family Lemuridae; genus Varecia; species Varecia variegata. The sequence goes on along the minus strand of CM052439.1, from coordinate 100,037,459 downwards.
TTCTTCCAGTGTTTTCTAAAACAATTCTATAACAATATCTCTAAGTTATTGCAGCATCTTGCAGGTGTAATTGATCTGTGTTAGAGACCTGAGCTATGCACTGTTTTAATGAAGACAACAAGAGCTCATGCTTGTACAAAGTTTTCAATTCCACAGCCCTGAGTTCCTGGAAGATCTGTTACCCATCTGGATGGGTTTGGTCTCACTGTAGAAGCAATTAACTAGGTAAATAATCAACAGGGAGTTGCCACAATGGTAGCAAAGCAAGCCCATTGTCATAACTGCCAGGAAAGCAAACACTGACATTAAGACAGCAAGAGATTGAGATTGATAATCTGTACAGTTTATGTGCATCAGGTGTGAGCCCACCTGCTGAGAAACGACAGACAGGTATCATGCCCAAGAAGTTAAGTTCAAAGCAAGTTCTTTTCATTAAAAAACTCATATCTTCATTTACCTGATTATAGTCACACCTGTGCATAAACTATTTTCAATTCACCTCTCTTTCTTACAGTGATAAGAATGTTAAAACTGTATGGTCTTGTCATTATCAGGACTTAGCCTTCAATTATCATTGAGGAATTTTTGTTGATTTATTCATGCTATTCTTATTTGTTTTTACATTTAATAGCATAACACATGAAATATTTCCACACACACATTCAAAGTCTCTTTTCCAGTGAATGATATTAATATGTCCTTATGACTTGATCTAATGCCCTCCTCTACTATATTACAATGGATCTCCTTTTTGGTCATTAATGATTCATACCCAACACTTCTTTCACATTAGCATACTGAATCACACATCCTGGCCTTCCAGCTTCCATTACTTCATTGTCTTGTTTCTTCTTCCATTTTCAGTTTTAAGGATTCTTTGATAGAGAGGACAAAAGAAAAATAGGACTGAAGAAGTTCTGTGTGTTTTTTGCCATCTGTTAACATTACACCATCTGCTTCAAATACTGATCTAACCATCTTTTTTCCGTGCTTTTGAAATGAATCTCTGTTTCTTTTTCTCCCTTACATTGTTTGTGATTATGTTGTCAAAATCTTCCTCCTGCCAGCCTCTCTGCCTCCCTCCCTCCCTCCCTTCATTCACTCCTCCCTTCTTCCTTTACTGAGAGGCTCATTCTCTTGGACTACTGTCTAGTGTCTTATACCAAGTGAACATACTTATATTTCATATAAAATGCTTGGAAATACTTATTTGAAGTCTAGGAGACCTGATTGTTTCTGCTCAGGGTTCTTTCCTTAAACTCCATGAGTGCATGTACACGTGTGTGCTTGCTGGCCTGGGTGGGGCTTCAAGGGGGAAGGACCGGGCTGGCAAGAAGACAGAAGCCTGAACATCTCCAATTTCTGTTTCAAGTTATCAGCCTTGACTAATGGCATCTCCATCAGTCTAATTTCCCCAAAGGAAATTCTCATGTCATCTTGGGCTCTTCCTGTATCTTATTCCTTGCATTCAGTTAGTCCCAAATGCCTATTGATTCTGCCTGCATTCCAGGCAGACGGCTACCCTTGACTCCACTGCCACCCCCACTCCCTTAGTTCAGGCCCTTCCAACCTGGACAGTTACATGGTTCCAACTGCACAGACTCCATTTCTCCAGTTCCTCCTTCACACGCTGTCTAGTCACCTGTCTCATCCCCCGTCCTCATTAACCCCATGATGACTCCTGTCAACACTGTTGATGACTTAAAACATTCAGCTAGTACTGGGTCTCCCATTTCCTTAACCCCCTTCACTTTAATATTTTACCTCTGTCTTCTTTAATCAACCACTCCCATAATGGTCACCGATACCTCTCCTGTCTCCAAAATCTTGATTTCAAACATTTTATTCTCTTATTATCACTTCTTATCTTTTCAGCTTCTTTGTTCCATTATTCTCATTTGAATAATTCTCCAACTTCTATGAGAACTTCAGTTCATTGATCTTTCTTTTTCTTAACTAGCATTAATTTCTCAACTTTTCTTTTTATTCACTGTATTATTATGTTCAAAGATAACTTTCTAGTTCCACAATTGGAGACAGTAGCCAATTTATTTCTTTAAAGGAGTGTGTCTGCACTCTGTGTCTCAGATTCCCAGGTTTTAAGGTTTGGGGAAATTTTAATATTGCTGTTCATTTTTCTGAGTCCTAGGAGAGATGAAAGAATATGATGTTAAGTCAAGAAGTGAATATAAATATTACAGTTCACTATATCTCCAGGCAGAATTTGGGCCATGCTGACTGGAGAGAAGCTGAATAGTTATTCAAAAAACTTCCAGCAGGTACAATAATAGCAGCATGGACTACCAAGTGTGTATGTTCTAGCCTTAAGCTGGAAGGGTCATTCATATAGTTCTCCCTCTCATGAGGCCAGCTGGTTTCTGACTCTTGTTGTCCAGACAAGTCAGAGTTGTAGACTCCCCTGGAAAAAATTAATTCACCAAATCCTTTTCAGCATATAGTTAAAATCCAGCCAAATACTTATATTTCAAATGTAGCAGTAGCTTCTAACTTCAAGCAACTTTAGTATTATGGATTTTTATCTACCAGCTTTATTAACCAAGGTCTACAAGCTTTAACTATATTAGTAGATAATCTAGTAACCAAAGAAAGAATGTTTTCCCGAATTATACTATTTGCTTGGGGGACCCCTTTCTAAAAAAGGCAGTCATCTTACTTGACTTACAACCATCATTTGGCAAAAGTGACCCCTCTCTACTTCTCAAAATGCTTTTCTCTGCTTTTGTAACATCACACTCACTTAGTTTTCTTACTATTTCACCAGTTACTTCTTCTTCTTTTTTTTTTTTTTTTTTTTTTTGAGACAGAGTCTCTCTCTGTTGCCCGGGCTAGAGTGAGTGCTGTGGCAACAGCCTAGCTCACAGCAACCTCAAACTCCTGGGCTTAAGTGATCCTTCTGCCTCAGCCTCTCAAGTAGCTGGGACTACAGGCATGTGCCACCATGCCCAGCTAATTTTTTCTCTATATATTTTTAGTTGGCCAGATAATTTCTTTCTATTTTTAGTAGAGACGGGGTCTCGCTCTTGCTCAGGCTGGTCTCGAACTCCTGACCTCGAGTGATCCACCCGCCTCAGCCTCCCAGAGTGCTAGGATTACAGGCGTGAGCCACCGCGCCCGGCCCACCAGTTACTTCTTTCAGTCCTCTTTTCTAACTTGCTCTTCTCCACCATATATTGAAACATCCCTTGACTGTATCCTTGTCTTTTTTTCATTACCTCGTGGATTCCCTAAATGATCACTTTCATGTCCATGTCTTTAAATATTATCTATAGGTTGAGGCCCATCAAATTTATATGCCAATCTTTACATCTCTCTTGAACTCTAGACTTAAATCTGGCTGCCTCATTGACATCTCTGCTTCAATGCCTTATAGACAACTCAAACCCAACAACTTAGAACTGTTGCTCTAGCTCCCACCCTATCCATTTACCTTCAAACTTTCCCCATCTCACAACAGCATTACTGTTCATCCAGTTGTCCAGGCAAAAATTGTAGGAATCATCCTTTCTTTGTCTTCTTTCCTCATATCCCAAATTTAGTCCACAAGTTAAACTCTATTGGTTGTAATTTTAAAAATATATCTTGAATATGAATCCTTCTTATTACATCCACCAAAAATACCCTAATTATAAGCCTCTAACATTTCTCAGTTGTAACATTTCAGTAGCCTCCTAATTTATCTTTCTGCTTTAATCTTTGCCTCCCACAAAGATCATAAGATATATAACAGCTCAGATGTTTTTTCTACGTATAAATTGTATTATGGCATTTCCCTTCTGAAAATCCTCCAGTGGTTTCTCATTGGAGCCTGGATAAAATGCAGGTTCTAATGAGAACAAACTTCTTACTCTGACCTGTATTTTATGCTCTTCTGCCTCCTTTCTGACCTTATCAATCTCCATCTTCCCTCTTACTCACTACATTCTGTTCACAATGCCAAATTTATCACTTTTATTCTTTTTTTTTAAACTGTAACAATGACCCTAACAAACATTTCTTTTGTTTGAAAATATTTTCCTCTATTTTCTTTCTTCAGTGCTTTTATTTCATAACTTAGGTATTATTTCAAAGATAATGACCTCAGAGAGAAAATCCTTGACTACTCTAATTCAACTTGGCCTCACCATTTTTTTTGTGGTCGTAGGACTGAGGTCTCTACTAGTTGTTGGCTGGGGACTGTTTTCAGCTTCTAGCTTTCGACACGTTTCCTGCAATTTTTAATATGGATGTTTGCTTTTTTTCATACTAGTAGCATCATGTCTTCCTGCCTTCCTCTTCTATAATCAGTGGAAGAAAACTCTGGTTTTAAAGAGGTCTTCAAATTAGGTTAGGTCCACTGAGGATATACACCATTTTGTTATATAACGTAACATAATGACCTGAATGGTATTTAACATATGCATGGGTTCAGCCCACACTCAGGTGTTTATATAGGGCATTTAAACCAAGATAAAGGAATTTTGGGGACCATCCTAGGATTTTGCCTGCCATAGTCCTATATCTATTAAAGGAAATGAATTCTCTGTTAAGAAACTTCTGACGAAGAAAATTGTCAGGCCCAGTTGATTTTATTGGAAAATTCTGCCAAATGCTTAGGAAGAATGAATACAAATTCTACATAAACTGTTTTATAAGTAGACAATGAATTGTTTAACAGCTCATTTTATGAGTCCAGAATTACCTCAATATTAAAATAAGTCAAAAACATTACAAGAAAATCATAGACCAACATACCTAATAAACAAATTTTCAAAAATCCTTAACTAATATTGTCAAATCAAACTAGCAATGTATTACAATGATAATATATCAGGATTAAATGGGGCTGATTGTGGGAATATAAGAATGGTTTAGCTTAAAAAATAATTCTATGAAATTTATGTTATCAATAGACTAAATATCATATAATCATCTCAATAGATGCAGAAAAGGTATTTGAAAAAATTCAGCATTCACTCACACTTACAGAAACAAAATAAAATTCCTAATGTACTAGGAAGTAATAGAAACTTCTTGAAACCAACAAAAGAAGTCTGCAAAAAACCCTGCTGCCGATATCATGCTTAATAGTAAAGGGCTGATTGCATTCTTTATGGATTCAGGAGCGAGGCCAAGATGTCCACTGTCACCACTTCTATTCAACATTATAATGTAGATCTTGGACAGTGCACTAAGGCAAGAAAAAGAAATAAAAGGTATACATGCCGTTTTTTTTTTCCCCTTTAGTACTTGGAATATATTATCCCATTCTCTCCTGGCCTGCAGGTTTCTCCTGAGAAATCTGCTGCTGGTTTTATTGGACTTCCTTATATATAATTTGCTTCTTTTCTCTTGCTGCTTTCAGGATCTCCTCTTTTTCTTTCATTTTTGACAGTTTAATTATAATATCAATGTAATCTTGTTTGGATTGAATCTTATTGGAGACCTTTGACTTCTCTGTACCTAGATATTTATATTTTTCCCTAGATTTGAAAAGTTTTCTGCTATTATTTCTATAAATAAGCTTTCCACTGCTTTGTCTCTTTCTTCTCCTTTTTTATCTCTCATAACTTGAATGTTTGTTCTTTTTTTTTTTGCCCTTAAAAGCACACAATTTTATTGAATATAAACATTTGCTATTTTCCACTTTTAGAAACCACACCCTTACAACCTGCTGTCTATGCAGTTATGGCACATTATATATACTCTCATGATGTGAAAAATAAATACAGCAATTTAAGTATAAAATGCCAAATAAAAGCAACACGCAGAGTGTGGTTTTTTAAAATAAGCTTAACATTTGAGAAAATGTACCAAGAGTGGTTCTCCATCCTTGGGTGTGCAGGGAGCAGCTGTGTCCCCACAGGGAGTCTGCTGCAGAGATGGCTGAGCTCAGCCAGGCTGGGAGGAACCTCCCATCTCCTGGCTCCTGCCACCTGGGGGCTCCCAATGCAGTTGCCTGTGGAGCTTCATTTCTCCTCCAGGTCTACAAAGTAGCATCTCTCAGCAATCACAGCATCTCTCAGCAAATTCTGACTCTTCCTGGTCTTCCACAAAAATGTGGAGCCATTAGCTTAAAAAAAGAAATGCCATAAGACAGCAAAGACAGCATTGTTTCCTTCACATGGAGCCATGGCACAAAGGAAATGGGGTCCTTCATTGAAGATCCACCGAGTCTTTGAGTGCGGCAATGGATAGTCTCAGACACTCTGTGAAAAGTGTGACCTTGGTGAACACAGGAGTCGCCCATTACAATGTTCGGCTCAGTGAAAGCATATTGTTTCAGACCAACCAGGGCCACCATGAAGCCTGAGCAAAGCAGCAGCGGCAGGTTCAGGGCAGGGGCCAGAGACGCATCCACAGCACCTACTGGGTTCAAGGGCTCCTTGAGACCATCTAGAACGGGGTACTCCAACTGCTTTCTCTTCTCCCCTAAATAGAGACTTTGTTTTCATCCTGTCTAGTCCAGCCAGATTCTGGTCCCATGCTGGGCAGTAACTCTTGCACCCCGGGAGGACACAAGCACCCAGCCCACCTCCCTGAGGGGCCAGGTTCTGGAGCACCTCCCCCAGGGAACGCTCCCGTGTGTACAGTTGAACCCAGGACCCAAAGTCCTCCACATGCCATGACTGCCAGCAAAATCATCCTGAGTGATACTGCCCCAGCCCGGCCACAACAGACTACCTTGGGTCAAAACAATACAGCCACTTCCC
>CM052439.1:100006484-100030249 GCA_028533085.1 Varecia variegata | reverse complement strand
CTTCTGCCTCAGCCTCCTGAGTAGCTGGGACTACAGGCATGCACCACCATGCCCGGCTAATTTTTCTCTATATATTTTTAGCTTTCCATATAATTTCTTTCTATTTTTAGTAGAGACGGGGTCTCGCTCTTGCTCAGGCTGGTTTCGAACTCCTGAGCTCAAACAATCCTCCCGTCTCGGCCTCCCAGAGTGCTAGGATTACAGGTGTGAGCCACCCACCGTGCCCGGCCAGCTTCCAGTCTTTTAAAATCCCTCATATTTAACATAAACAATGAAGCATTCTTTAGGACAGCAACTTCTCATTTGTAGTTTTACAAGAAGGAAACTTGGTGTAATTTCAAGAGAATGGGCTTGACATTATATTACTTGTACTGTGCAAATAGTTTACAATCATGTCACTAGTATTTAACACCCTACACAAAATCCCTGAGAGGTTGGTACTGATAGTGTCTCCATAATACAACTGGAGCAGCTGAGTCTGAGTGGCATACATGAACTTGTCCATGGTTTCTTAGCTCTCTACCAGCAGACTTGGTACTCAAAACTAAGTTAGCTTGCTTTTTAAAACCATACTTGTTTCCAAAATCTGGATGTTCATGTATTTTCTCAGATTTCAGAAGCTTTCAGCCATTATTATTATTTTTTTTTAAATAAGCTTTCTGGTTCTTTTTATTTCTCTTCTCCTTCTGAAACTCCCATAATATGTACATTGGTTGGTTTGATGGCATCCCAAAAGTCCCTTAAGATATTTTTTTCATTCTTTTCTTCTTTTTGAAAATCCGACTGAATGATTTTCAGTGACCTGTGTTTGAGATCATTGATCCTTTTTCTCCTTGATCTAATTAATCTGTGTTTGAACATTTCTCTTGAATCTAATTCTTTTATTGGGAACATATCTCCTTGTTTCTTCATTTTTCTTAGCTTTCTGTGTTGGTGTCTGTGTATTAGATAAAACATCCAATTTTCCCAGTTTTCCTAGTCCTTGTACAGGAGAAGACCCTGACCAAGCAGCCTGGCCAGAGATCTTGGGTACCTCTCAAAACGTTATGCTAGTTCAAACTGTCATCGTTGTTCTGTGCAGCCCCTGTGTGTCGAGTATGCCAGGTCCCATCATTTCTCAGGCAAGTTAGAAGCCAGGTCCTTGGTAGCAGCCAGAAAAGTTGGGATGGTAAATGTGTGGGCCAAAGCCTTTGCTCCTCAGAGAGAAGCTGGGATTTAGGAACTCCCTCCTGATCATATGGCACTGTGACAGGAGCAGGGATTATGGTGAGAGTTTCTCAGCTTTTCTTATCAGTTTCAGTATGGGTAATTTTGTACTCACTTGGGGTTCAGGAGCTTCTAACTCTAACAAGTTTCTGGGTTTCTTGCAATGGGAATTGATCTGTGTGATGCCATGGGGCAGTGTGTTTATGGGGGGTGGGGAGGAAGGAGAATCCAGAGCCTTCTATTTCATTGTCTTGCTAATGTTACTCTCACATCTGTTTTTAATTGCCATGCCATGCTGCATATTAGCCTTCACTGAGGTGATTCACACTTTAACTCATTTGATCAGCAATCCAAATTCACTACTGGGTTAAGCAAAGCAACTGACTCCTTGAGTTTCAATTATCTAGTCTGGAAAATGTGTATAATGGAATATACAGATAGGGTTGTTTTTAGGGTTGAAGTTGTTAATAGATATGAAATAGGTAGCTCATTTTCTGGAACAAAGTTCATGCTCAAGAAATTTTAATTCTCTTCCTCTCTTGCCACTTTCCTGTCCAATCTGTAACCCATATTAGCTCAAATTTTGTGCAACTGAAAGCAGAGAAACGAGTTATGGTCATGATTAATCTTTATTCCTCCCATTTAAAAAGATTAAAAAAGATTATTGAGGATTTTTGTACAAAGAATTCATTGGCATGTAAAGTGTTGTGGAATCATAGAGAAGGAATGACCATTTGTGCCTGGGGCTAGGAGGCAAAGAAAGAAATCTGGGAAGGTCTCATGGAGGAGATGACACTTTGGACTGAGTCTTAAAGAATAAATACAAAAAGAAAAAGTGGAGAAGGAAGCAACTGCATGGTATGCCATGGAAACTGCAGGAGGAAAGGCAAACAATATACTGTGGATTAGTGCATCAGAGGAACAGCTAGCACCTAGGAGTGGTTTCAAGGTAAGAGGCAGAGAAGAATGTAGCAAAAATGGTAGTCTTATGGCAGGAGAGAATCTCGTCTCTGAGCATTTTGACTGCTTTGAAAACTAGTGTTCCTTGTATGATTTAGATTATACTGCATAGCCAGTAAATGTTCTTCATCTTGATTGCTTCTGAGTAGCAAAACTATTCTGAATTGTTTCAGCCTTGATCTTATCTATTACTAAGAAATCATTTGTTTTATCAAATGTAGCATTGCCTAAATTTATTATATAATACCAATGATCTAAAAGATAATGCATGTTGAATAATAATCTAATAATCAATTAGCTTTTTTTTAAAAAAAATGGGCTGTGTAAGGCCTTGTAGAGGTCATTTGCTGTTTTGGGAACCAACAGATATAATACTGTTATATGTATTATTCTACTCTCTTTTAAAGTTTGGCCATATCAGCCTTATAAATACAGTATAAAGAGAACTCTTAGAAGAAATGTGGTAAAATTCCCCATTTCATAACACTTAAAAACTGCTTAGTTTGACCAATTTATCAAATACCCCTAAAAAAGACTTGCTGACACTGAGAAATGCTTTTCAATCGTTCAACGGTCATAGTTCATGAAGCTATATGTGAGTCAAATACTTTAAAATATTTATTAACTCAAAATATCAGTATACCTTCTCAAGATTTCTCACCCGAGTTAAATGAGAATATGGGGTGCTGGGGTTTATAAGGATACATATCTAAACCAAAACCTTAGAGGGAGAGAATAAAAAGTAGATGCTCAGAAAGGGTAATTGCATTTATCTAGGGCAAATATTGTGCCATGTAACTAATTAAAATAGTTCATAGATGTTGAATTTCACTAAAAGCAAATGTAATTTATTTTTCATTTGTTGAAATAAAATCAGACTCTGAGTCTGATCTCTGTTCTGCAAGCATCTGTAGCTCAGGTTATTTAAATGATGCTCTTGGGGTCCAGCCCCTTCTGGTGAAGAAATTTGAAATCAAACAAGTGACTGTTAATTCAAGTGCTCAATTTCCAGCTTGCGTTCATATAGACAATGAATTTTCTAGGCCACACCATAATCAATTTTATACAGCTTTGCTTTATGCAGTATTCATTCTTTTAATCATCAAGTTTATGCTGGTAAATTCATTTTGTGGGAGTGGGTACTCCTTGATGCTCTATTTTCTTCCTGTTTGTCATCCTGGTACTAACAGAACAGTTGAGTGTTTATTAAGTGTCTCATCAGTGCATTGGAGTGATTATGAACTTACATTACTCTCTTAAGCACATCAACTACTAATAAAAATTATGGTTTTTATAGTTTGGCTCTCACTTTGTAATATGTACCCATTTTTAGTTTTATATATATGTACACATGCATACATAATACACTTTTCTCCAGCCCATCTCCATACCCAAACTCTTGCCATGATCAATTAAACTATTTTAACTCTGTTACAGTGAAGAGATGAAAAAATGATTTTGGATTAAAGATAGTCAATCCATGAAAATATAACACTCATACATATTATCTAACATTCCCTTAGTTGCCCCTTATTTGTAAAACAAATCTTGGCCCAGAAAAGGTATTTTAAGACGATAAAGAGCATAGAAAAATACTTGAAAAGATGCACACCAAATTCTTATTATACTGATTATGTCTGAGGAATGGAAGTGGAGGCTGATGATGGGAAAATTCTTTATTTATTTTTATTTCTTATTTCTTAACCTGCTTTTGGAATGAAAAAAGGCATCATGATGTGGTATGGGCTAATATTTTCACAAGTATAAAATTGTAAGAATTGTGTGTACTGAAAACTATAAAATGTTAATGAAGGAAATTGAAGAAGACAAAAATAAATGTAGAGATGCCCCATGTTCATGTATTAGAAGAATTAATATTGTTAAAATGTCCATAATAACCATAGTTATCTATAGATTCAATGTAATTCCTTGGGGGCCAGCAGTGGACCTGGGGTGTCTGATTTGGGACCTCCCTGCCCACCGTCATTTTGTGGAGCCACACACCAGTGGGACAGACAAGCAGGCTGGACACCACATTCCCCACGCTTGAGTGGGTTACTGGGGACACAGTGGGGAGGTCTGGAAGCTGAACTCAGTGGTGAAGAAGCCCACGTGGACAGAACTGATGGGAAAACACTGCAAGGGGAATGAGATGAGGCAAGCTGGGAGAGCACCCATCCTCCCTGACAGGAAAACCACCCTGTTGGATTAGGGTGGATCATCTGGTGAGGAAGAGCCTGCCCCTGGGAGCCAAAGCAACCAAATGGAAAAATAAGGCAGTCAGGCTGACTCCACCAAGAGACTCCTGGAATTGATAAAGAAATTCAATAAAGTCTCAGGGAACAAAATCAATGTACACAAATCAGTAGCATTCCTATATACCAATAACAGTCAAGCTGAGGGTCAAATCAAAGACTCAATACTATATTTGGAAGCTACAAAGAAAATAAAATACCTAGGAATATACTTAACCAAAAAGGTAAAAGATCTCTAAAAGAGAACTATGAAACACTGAGGAAAGAAATTGCAGATGATACAAACAAATGGAAAAACGTGTCATGCTCATGGATTGGCAGAATCAACATTGTTAATATGTCCATACTACCCAAAGTGATTACAGATTTAATGCAATCCCCATCAAAATATCAATGTCATATTTCACAGATTTAGAAAAAATTACTCTACACTTCATTTGGAAACAGAAAAGGGCCCAAATTTCCATAACAATCTTACACAAAAGGAAAAAATCTGGAGGCATCACATTACCAGACTTCAAAGTATACTACAAGCCTATAGGAATCAAAACAGCATGGTATTGGCACAAAAATAGAGACATAAACCAGTGGAACAGAACAAGCAACTAAGATATAAAACCATCCACATATAGCCAACTGATCTTTGACAGAGCAGACAGCAATATATACTGGGGAAAAGAAGCCTTATTCAATAAAGGGTGCTGGGAAAATTGGATAGCCACAGGCAGAAGCATGAAACAGTATCCATATCTCTTACCACTCACAAAAACTAATTCAAAATGGATAAAAGACTTAAATGCAAGGCATGAAACCATATGAATTCTAGAAGAAAATTTGGAAAAACTCTTCTAGATATTGGCCTAGGCAAAGAATTTATGAAGAAGTTCTCAAGGGCAATGACAGCAACAACAAAAATAAATAAATAAATGAGACTTGATTAAATTAAAAAGTTTCTGCACAGCCAGGGAAATAATCAACAGAGCAAATAGACAACCTACAGAATGGGAGAAAATATTCGCAAGCTATACATCTGACAACTGGCTAGTAAGCAGAATCTACAAAGAAGTTAAGCAAATCAGCAAATAAAATCAAATGACCTGATCAAAAAGTGGGCAAAAGACATGAACAGAAGCTTTTCAAAAGAAGATAGACACATGGGCAACAAACATGAAAAAATGCTCACCATCACTAAGCATCAGGGAAATGCAAATTAAACCACATTGAGATATCACCTTACCCCTGTTAGAATGGCTTTTATTAAAAAGTCCCAAAATAATAGCTGCTGGTGGGGATGCAGAGAGAAAGCAATGCTTATACACCCCTGGTGGGACTGCAAATTAGTACAAACTCTATGGGAAACAGTATGGAGATACCTCAAAGAACTAAAAGTAGACCTACCATTTGATCTTGCAATGCCACTACTGGGTATTTACCAAAAGAAAAGAAGGCATTTTATCAAAAAGACACCTGCATTTGAATGTTTATTGCTGCAAAATTTATAATTACAATGATGTGGAATCAACTCAAATGCCCATGAGCTCACGAGTGGATTAACAAAGTGTGCTACTTGTATACCATGGAATACTACTCAGCCATGAAGAAGAATGACTTAATGTTTTTGCAACAATTTTGTGTAACTAATGGAAAAATAAACACCACATTTACTCACTATTAAATTAGAACTAACTGATGAAGACACATATACACAGCAAGGAGTGAAACTCAATGGAAGTCAAGCAGGCTCTATGGGGGAGGTGGGTATGGGTACAATGAACACTATCTGAGTGATGGGCATACTTATAACCATGACTAAAGCATTATAAAAATGATCAATGTAACCAAAAATATTTGTATATTTGAAATAAAGTAATGGCTTAATATATAAATTTAAGGATTTGTAAATTAAATTTCAATTGTGTCTTTAAAATGGTTGGTAAAATGGGAAATTTGAAATTAGAAAAATTCATGGATTTCAGTGTGAATTAATGATTTAATCAGATTAGTGAGCATTGGAATCTTATACATCCTGTGTAGTTACATGCAATAAAAATTAAAAAAGAATCTATAATATAAATAAGCCTATGTGTCCTTAACAAAGCAAAAGAAAAAAAAGTAATTGCTTCATTTGTACTTGATATGGTTCATAGAAGGCTTAAGACTGTGTCTTTCTCGTATAGTACTTCACCTTTTCTGAAGACTGTCAGTTACAACAATCGCCACGCGCCCCTATTATTGTGGTATGTTTTTAGTGATATGTTTATCCAGCTGGGTAAAAGCAGTATCAGAATAATCAAAGACTCATATTAAAGAAAAACACCTTAAGTATCACATTAACTACTTACTTAATTAAATCTAGAGATATGAGTAATGATTAAATGGAATTGGAATCAAGAATACTTATTGTTAATAATTAAATTAGCCACAATCGCCATGCTGACCATCCATGATTTAAAAGTCAGGTTATGGTTCTCCAGAGCAGTTGCTGAGGCGATGAGTCTAGTCTGGGTCGTTTTGTTTTCACTGGGCATTTGCTTTTTAAATATCGTAGCATTGACAGCAGGGAGTGCTTCCTGGTGTAATATATGGAGAAAGTAATAGATGATTGCGGGATTAATGGCTAGAAAAAATTAAAATGACACTACTAAATTCTGTCTTTTCAGGGAGAGAACTCCAATTAAGCCACATTTCTTTTCCATTATCACTCTACTGCCAATTAAAGTCGATGTATTTTGTCAGTTTTATACAGATGAAGCTTTTAGTCTTTAATATACTCAAGAATTTACATTTTGGCAGAAATATAAAGGGCTCTGTCATTTAGCTTTTATATGCCTATAAAAGACTCCACTCCTTCCTTCCCTTTTCTACTTTGCAGCTTCTCTCATTGACACCAAAGATATCAAAAAAATGCCTTTTATTGTCATAGCAATGTGATGCTTGTTAACACTTAACATTTACTTTTTCTCAGAATGAAATTATGTAAGGAAAAAAATTCAGAATAGTTAAACAGAAAGTACGTAGCATACCAATCAGATTCTAATTTATATACCCTTTTAGGCATCACAGTTTTGTGTGGGTCAAGAGTAAGGCAAAGTTGCCTTCAGTCTAGACTCTTTGAGGCACTGGAAACCTAGAAGGATAGATACAATATTGGGGACCAGTATATTCGTTTAATATTTATCTGCAATAAGTTAATTAGCTGAAATCAAGCTAATTAACATATCCATCGCATCAGATACTTATCCTTTTTTTGTGCTGAGAACATTTTTGTGGTAGAACAGCTTTTAGTGGAATACAGATACTAGTGAAAATATGAAGAGAGAACTCTTTTGGAATTATGCATAGATTTAACCTAATTTCAGAAAATTGGTAGTAAAGAGGTAGCATAGCATGGCATGTTGGAAAGAAGTGTGTTCTGGAACCAGACAGTCTGGGGTTTGAATCTCAGCTCTATATCCCACTAAATGGGAGGTGTTATTTATTCTCTACAAGTATCCGTTTCCTTATCTTTTATGTGAGGTTAATAATATGTAGTCAAGATTTTCTGCAAAAATTAGAAGGAATTCTTAGAAAGCACCAATCACAGTGTGGAACAAATACCAGATATTTTGTGAGTGCTAACTGTTAATGTTGACATTATGGTTGTCTTGCTATTGTTTTATTAATTGAGTTATTCCCAGTATCAGGTGTTTCCCCCCTTATTCCTAGAGGAACAAGCATGTGGGTTCTCAGAAAGACATTTCTGCTGATCTTCATATCAAAATTTTAAGCTACTCATTAAGAAAGCTCTTGGAAATAATAAAGCATTATAAAACCAAAGATAAATGATTATTTACATCTCCATTCCCCTTGTACCACGATATCTTTCTCTCCCCAAGCCAATTATATAGATAATAACAAAATTTACTATGAAAGACAAAATAGAGAACATCAATTTTACACTCAGGTTTTGAAGAGAATGGTAGCAGAAGTGAAATCTATGAATGTATTATCTTAATGTTTGAAAATGAACTATTTAATATTTAATCCTCTGTTAATAAAACAGATATAAATCTTTGAAACTGCTTATAAGTGTGTGGTCTTTTTTGCTGTTGTTTGTTTTCCTGTTACTGTTTTCAAATGAAAACCTTTGTACATAAAAGTCAGTTATAGAATATTATATTTTTGGCATACCACAAATATTGGATATTACTTAGTTCTTTGGTAAATGTTGTAAACACTCTGTCACCACAGATTATTCATTCATTTATTCACATTAGCACACATTTTTATTAACCACCTCATTTAAAAAGAAACCCATGTTTTCCTCCAGCTGTGGTCCTATCTCCACATTTCTCCATAGCAAAATTCATCAGAAAAGTTGGTCAATACTCAATATCTCCACTTTCTCTCCTTCTGTTCCTCCCTGACCCCTATCTAATAATGTTTTGGCCCTACATCTCCACCAAAATAGCTCTTACAAACATCACCAATGTTTGCCAAAATAGATGGTTGTTTCTTGGTTTCCCTGTTATTTAACCTGTCAACTTCATTTGACACGGTGATCACTCTCTGCTACTTAGAATGCTTTCTTCATTTAGCTCTCAGGATATCACTCTCTCTTATCTTCATTTCACCAGCCATGTCTTTTCAGTCTCCTTTGCTCATTCTCTGCATATTCCCAAATGAGAGCTCAGTCTCTGGGCATCATCTCTTTTTTATTTCTACTCCTTCCCTGAACAATTTCCTCTAGGATTGCTGAGGACTCTCTCATGAATATCTCTACCCTGAATCCCCCACCAAACTGAAGTTTTGTTTATACAACTGCTTAATTGATGCCATCACTTAAATTACTACTAGACGCCCCATTTTACCTTGTATGTTTCTTCCATGCTTCCTCCTTCTTTTTCAGTATTCACTATTTTAGTGATGGGAATTCCATCCTTCCAGTTAGTCAAAAAACTTGAGGACCCTTGATTTTTGTCTCTCACACCTCATACCCCATCTATCAATAAATTCTGTTGGCTAGGTGCAGTGGCTCACGCTTGTAATCCTAGCACTCTGGGAGGCCGAGGCGGGAGGATCGCTCGAGGTCAGGAGTTCGAGACCAGCCTGGGCAACAGTGAGACCCCTGTCTCTACCAAAAAATAGAAAGAAATTAACTGGACAACTAAAATATATAGAAAAAATTAGCTGGGCATGATGGCACATGCCTGTAGTCCCAGCTACTCGGGAGACTGAGGCAGGAGAATCACTAGAGCCCAGGAGTTTGAGGTTGCTGTGAGCTAGGCTGACGCCACGGTACTCTAGCCCGGGCAACAGAGTGAGACTCTGTATCAAAAAAAAAAATTCTGTTCATCATACCTTCAAAATACATACAGAATCTGGCCACTTCTTGCTATTTGGAGTCAGGTCTAAACCACCATCACCTCTTGTTCTGTGCATTGTGAAAACCTAACTGGTTTCTCTGCTTCCACAGCTGCTACTCTTACCATACACATCTGGTTAGGTGCTTTCCCAGACCCTCCTTTGGTTCTCCTTCTCGTGTAGTACAATATCTAAAGGCCATATAATGTCTTCAAGGCTCCGAATGATCAGACACTCCCAGTGGTCTCTCTGACCTCATTTCCTCTGCTTTGCTTACTCTGCTCCAGCCTCACTAGCTTCCTTACTATTCCTCACATAAGCCAGGCAGCCAAGCACTTCACTACCCGAGGGCCATACCAATGTGCTCTTCCCATTGCCTGCAACTCCCTGTCCTCCAAACTCACCTTGCTCACTCCTTCGTGTCTTTCAGGTCTCTGAGGCATTCCTTGACACCTTGGAAGGTAACATCACAGCCGACTTAACACATCCTGTTGCCCTCATTCCGATTTCTTTTTATTCCATGGCACTTATAACCATCTGATATATGCAAATTATTTATTTTTTAAAATTTTATGTCTGTCCAGTCCATAAGTTCTTGGAAAGCTTAGGCTTTATCTGTATTATTGTATCTCAGTGCCTAGAACAAAGCCTGGTAAGTACTAGGTACTCAATGACTATTTCTTGAATGAATAAATGATTAAAAAAATAAAGATATATTACTATTACCACTTATGTGAGAGGACCTAATCCAAACTTAGAGGATCTGGAAAGATTTTTTAAAAATAACTTCTAATCTGAGACCTAAAAGATGAGTAGTTGTTAACCAGCTGAGGAAGAAGGAAAAGAGTGCTTCAGATGAAGAAAAATGAATGTGCTAGAAAGAATGGCATGTTTGAGGAATTAAAATTTGAGGAATTAAGATCCTTGCAGTAGCCTGTGCATATTTTCTTATACAAAATTTACAAAATTATGGAGGACTATTTCTTTGTAGAGTAGTGATGAATTATGATTTACTTGGAATAAACTGTCAAAAATTTACTAAGCTCTTAATTTGTGCAATTGTATAATTGAAAAATAAAAATTATACATACTGTGTACAATGTGATGTTTTTTTTTTTTTTTGAGACAGAGTCTTGCTTTGTTGCCCGGGCTAGAGTGAGTGCCGTGGCGTCAGCCTAGCTCACAGCAACCTCAAACTCCTGGGCTTAAGCAATCCTACTGCCTCAGCCTCCTGAGTAGCTGGGACTTACAGGCATGGGCCACCATGCCCAGCTAATTTTTTCTATATATATTTTATTTGGCCAGATAATTTCTTTCTATTTTTAGTAGAGACGGGGTCTCGCTGTTGCTCAGGCTGGTCTCGAACTCCTGACCTTGAGCGATCCACCCGCCTCGGCCTCCCAGAGTGCTAGGGTTACAGGTGTGAGCCACCGCGCTCGGCCATTGTGATGTTTTGATATATATAAAAATATATTTGTTGTGAAAGTATTAAATCGAGGTAATTAACATATCCATCACCTCACATACTTATCCTTTTTCTGTGGTGAGAACATTTAAGATCTAATCTTTGGGCAATTTTCAAGTATACGATACATTATTAACTATAGTCAGCATGCTGTACAAAAGATCTCCAGAATTTATTCATCCTGTCTAACTCAATCTGAATCTTTGTAACCTTTAACTAACATCACCCTATTCCCCTACCCACACCCACCTCAGCCCTTGGCAACCACTGTTCTACTCTCTGCTTTTATGAGTTGGACTTTTTTTAGATTCTATATATAAGGGAGATCATGCAGGATTTGTCTTTTTGTGCCTGTCTTATTTCACTTAGCACAATGTCCTCCAGGTTGATCTATGTTGTCACAAATGACAGGATTTTTTCTTTTTTTAAGGCTGAATTCCTTTGTATTTCATTGTATGTATTAATATATATACCAGATTTCTTTATCTATTCATCCATCAATGAAATCTTCAATGAATTTATATGATAAAAATAATTACATATTGAATTATTCCTGTCTGAAATATTTTGGGATTACTGAATATAAAAAGGGCCTGGAAAGTCCAATCATCTTCCTGATTTGGCTAACAGTGTGTTTCTGTGATTTGAATAAAAAGCAACAATGTAATCTGAATACTGGCAAGTGCCATTTATTAAGCTGTGTGTGGCAAGCATTGTGCTAACTACTTCACATGCACATCATTCATTTAATCTTTATTACAATCCTAAAGGTGTAAGTACTATTATTATTTCTATTTTTTATGGCTGAAGGAACTGAGGCTCAGAGAGACTAGGTAACTTTACATTAGGTGTAACATTACACCTAATGTTACATAATAAATAAATACATGATCCAGGGTAAAATCTCCAATTTTCTGTTACTCTAAACCCTGTGCTCTTCCCCTGAGCCTGTTGCCTTTCTGTCTTTGCGACTTCTGGGTTTTTTTTTAGAAGGCTTAAAACAATATGAATTTGCCGAGCTCTAAAGAGAAGTCTGGAACTTTGCACACATCCATCAGGTTTTGTAATAAGTGTCTTCTTAATGTTTCTAATTATAACTCATCTCACAAGAGTACTCAATAATGTTTTTTATTGAGTTTTGTGCCCTTCACAGATTTATGGGTTCATATCATGTTCCTCAATTGCTGCATAGCTAAGCAATACTAATTTTATTCCTTTAATCTGACAAATGCATAATGTGGAGATCGGCAATGGCGTAGGGACCCTTAACTTGCAATATTTCCTATTTTCATTCTTTTAAGTTTCCAACTCTTACATTTTCATTGCATTTAATATGCATCATAAAAGTGTCTCTGGCAAGTTCATTACATATGCTTTTTGCAGTTAGAGCCTTTGGAATTGCTGTTAGGCACAGTGGACATAATTAAGAGTTTAGGTCTATGCTGATTTTAGAACAAATAACTGCAGTCAGTTTTTCAAATAACTTAATTACTGTAAATCAGTGTAGTAATATATACTCTATAGCAATGTAGTTGGTGGGTAACAACTAACTGTCCACTCAGCACATATTTCTCTTTCTTTTGGGAAAGAATAAATTAATGCTTTTCACAGCTCAAAGCTGGTACAGATAAACTTTTGATCTATCACTTCAAAAAGTATATAGTAATTTTACTGAAAAACATTATAGGAAATTGTTAAAATTCATTTGTGACCATTCAAAGTTTCTGGATAATATTGATAATATTGGGGAACTTAAAAGTGACAAATAGCCTATGAAATAATAAAAGTACCTCGAGGTCTTTTATATTCATTCATTTAAAATATTGCTTATGAAAATTAGGCAGTTAATAAATTTAGACAAAGGGATACTGGAGGTATCTCTACTAAATGAGCAGAATAACAAGAAAATATGCAAAAATGACTTAATCTGTTGTGTTTGGAGTAAGGCAAGGTAAATGAGTACCTGCATCACAATACATGGTTATTAGTGCAGTGGGTAGATTCCCAACAATGAAGACAATAGAGGTATATGGAGATATGTACGTGAGCAATAGTTTATGAGTTCTTGTCTCCCACCTCCGCTATTACAGATGAATTCACACTTTGGAATACAAGTGTATAACCAAATCTTTCTTTTTAACTGATAGAAACAATGCCTGTTAATAGTAGTATAGGTAAACTGCATGTATACTTATTGCATAATATTTTTGACATTTTCTAAAAACTCCATCAGATGTGAAATGCCTATCAGTAGCATTAGGAGCAAATACTCATACACACCTAGATAATAATCAATACCATTTCTCCCTTGGAAAACTTCTCAAATATGAACTATTTGTATACTATTTGTAGATTAAATATTTGGATTAGCATAGAAATCTAGGCTAAAAATCAACCTCTTTTAAATTTTTACTTTTATGCTTTTACTTTTTTGACATTATTGAAGTATAATTGATGTTTTATATATAACACATCTTTAAATTTTATAATTTGATGAGTTTTGATGTATGTACAGATCCATGAAAACGCCATGACAATCATGATAATGAATATATTCATCAGCTCAAAAGTTTCCTTGTGTCCATTTGTAATTCATTTCTTCATCCATGCCTGTCTTCAGGCAACCACTTATTTTCTTTGTGTCATTATAAATTAGTTTTCATTTTCTAGAGTTTCATATACATGAAATCATATAGTATATATAATTTTTGTCTGGCTTCTTTCACTCAGAATAACTATTTTGAGATTTATAAATATATCAATGGTTCATTTCTTTTTACCATTGAGTAGTATTTCATTGTATGCTTATATACCACACTGTGTTCATCCATTCTTCTGATGGACATTTAATCTGTTATTAGTTTTTGGCTATTACAGTAAAGCCAGCATAAACATCCACATATAAATCTTTGTGAGGACTTCTGTTTCATGTCTCTGATGATATGTGAAACACTGACAAGTGAAATGGCTGGTCAAATGTTTAACTTTGTAAGAAACAGCCAGAATGCTTTTCAAAGTACTTGTACAATTTTAAATTCCCAGCTGGGCGCAGTGGCTCATGCCTGTAATCCTAGCACTCTGGGAGGCCGAGACAGGAGGATCACTTGAGGTCAGGAGTTCAAGACCAGCCTGAGCAAGAGTGAGACCCCATCTCTACTAAAAATAGAAATAAATTGGCTGGAAAACTAAAAATATATAGAAAACATTAGTCGGACATGGTGGCGCATGCCTGTAGTCCCAGCTACTCGGGAGGCTGAGGCAGAAGGATCACTTGAGCCCAGGAGTTTGAGGTTGCTGTGAGCTGGGCTGATGCCATGGCACTCTAGCCCAGGCAACAGAGTGAGACTCTGTCTCAAAATAAAAAAAAAAAATTCCCACTAGCAGTGTATGTAGGTTCTAGTTATTCCACATCCTTTTTAATACTTATAATCAGTCTTTCTAGTCTTAGCTTTTCAAGAGTGTCTGTAATGGAATCTCATTAGATAACCAGTTGATCCAGCACCATTTGTTGAAAAATTTTTCTATACACATTGACTTGTCTTGACACATTTATTTAACACTAATAGACCAAATTTTTGTGGGACTGTGTCTGAACCCTCTGTTTTATTCCACTAATCTATATATCAGTCTCTTTGCCAGTACACAAATAAAGTGATTACAGTAGTTTTATGGTATGTCATGAAATTAGGTAGGGTAAGTTGTCAAGCTTTGTTCTTTCTTAAAATATCTTTGGTTTTTCTAGATTCCTTGTATTTCCATAAAAATTTTAGCTCATCATGTTCTATGAAGAAATACTACTGAGGCTGAAATTTTGATTTGGATTGCTTTGAATCTATAGATCAACTTGATGAGGATTGCCTTCTTAACAAGTCTTACAACACCTGATCATGGTATATCTTTTGATTAAATAATTTATTTAATTTTATTAGGTTGTCTTTAATTTTACTTAACAAATAGTTTTCAGTGTATAGATTTTGGACATCTCTTACATTTAATCGTCAGTACCCTATGATTTTTGTTGCTACTGTGTATGCAATTGATTTTTAAATTTCACTTTATAATTTTTTGTAACAATGTATAGTTTACTTTTTTTGTGGAGACAGTCTTTCTCTGTCACCCTGGGTATAGTGCAGTGGCGTCATTGTAGCTCACTGCAACCTCAAACTCCTGGGCTCAAGTGATTTTCCCACCTCAACCTTCCGAGTAGCTGGAACTACAGGCGCGACACAATACCCAGCTAATTTTTCTATTTTTAGTAGGAAGGAGGTCTCCGTCTTGCTCAGGCTGATCTTGAATTCCTTAGCTCAAGCAATCCCCCAACCTCAGCCTCCCAGAGCGCTAGGATTACAGGCATGAGCTACTGCACTGGCCAAATTATTAATATATAAAGATTCAATTGATTTTTAATATTAACCTTGTATCCCATGACCTTACTAAATTCACTTATTACTTATGGTCAATGGTAAATGTTTTATAGATTCTCTGGGAATTTCTATATAAATAGTCATAGTTCTGTTCTAGTAGGTTTTGGGTGGAGTCTTTAGGTTTCTCCAGATATTAAGATGGTATCATCTGCAAACAAAGATAATTTGACTTCTTCCTTTCCAATTTGGATGCCCTTTATTTCTTTCTCTGGTCTGATTGCTCCAGCTAGAACTTCCAATACTATGTTGAATAACAGTGGTGAAAGTGGGCATCTTTGTCTCGTTCCAGATCATAGAGGAAAGGCTTTCAGTTTTTCCCCATTCAGTGTGGGTCTGTCACATATGGTTTTTATCATGTCGAGGTAATTTCCTTTTACACCCAATTTTTTTGAGAATTTTTGTCATGAAGGAATATTGATTTTTATCAAAGACTGTTTCAGCATCAATTGAAATGATCATATGAAGCAATTTATTTGTTCCTAATGAAACCGTATCATTGGGAAAATAATTTGGCAACAAAGAGTTTGGCTCCCTTTCCCATGCTGTCAGTCACCAGAAATAAAAGTGGTCATTTGAACTAAATTTACAAAATTTGGAAGTTGAAGAATACATTCTGAAAAATGTTCTCTGATACCTAAGTGTATGAAAATGAAGCACATTGTTCAGTTAGCCTGTCTCAAATTATAGTATTGGAGTAAAGGAAGACATGTGAACAAAAGTTATTGAATAGCAGCAAAATTTGATACTAAAACTGAAGTTAAGCATTTTGTAAGTATTTCCAGAGAAGTTACCCTAAAGATTAAAATAATTATGCAAATAACGTATCCAAGTTTAGAAGTTATCTGTATAAACAGATATAGTTTATTGTCATGAAGTTGAGTAAAATTAAATATTGTGCCATTAGAAGATTTAAGAATGAATTGTGTAATGTACATTACATTATAAAATATAAGATGTGTTTAGAATACAATGTTACCAGCTTAGCACAAAAAAATTGATAAATGTGTTTTTCAAATATATTGGCAACAAATAATCTAAAGTAATTGATAAATGATTGTTATGCTTTCCAACATTTATTTTTTAAGTTTAGATTTGACAATATAATCTAATATTTTATATAAAATATATATTATTTTAGGTGTTAAAACCATATTTTTAACTTGCTGGAGTCAGTTCATACTGCCTCTTGTGAGCCAATTTTCACATATTTGGGATTTTTTTAATTGTAGTAGGAACACTGATCATGAGGTCTACTCAATACATTTTTAAGTGCACAATATAGTACTGTTAACTCTAGGCACAATATTATACAGCAGAACTTATTCATCTTGCATAACCAAAACTTTATAACCACTGAACAGCAACTCCCCAATTCCTTCTCCTCCTAGACCCTGACAACCACCATTTTACTTGCTTTTTCTATGAGTTTGACTATTTTAGATACCTCATATAAGTGGAATCATGCAGTATTTGTCCTACTGTGACTGGATTATTTCTCTTAACCTAATGTCTTGAACTGGTTGTTTAACTGTTGGTAGCTTGAAATAGGCAACAGTGAGAATATTTACACCATGAAAATCAGCAAACACTGGTCTATTTCTTTTTAAGAGTGTTGGTTTACCAAGTAAACCCCCAAATACTTTACTCAAAATATTTCTGATAGTTTATTTATTTATTTTTTTTTGAGACAGAGTCTCACTCTGTTGCCCGGGCTAGAGTGAGTGCCATGGCATCCTCCTAGCTCACAGCAACCTCAAACTCCTGGGCTCAAGCAATCCTACTGCCTCAGCCTCCTGAGTAGCTGGGACTACAGGCATGCGCCACCATGCCCGGCTAATTTTTTTTTTCTATATATTTTTAGTTGGCCAGATAATTTCTTTCTATTTTTAGTAGAGATGGGGTCTCGCTCTTGCTCAGGCTGGTCTCGAACTCCTGAGCTCAAACGATCCGCCTGCCTCGGCCTCCCAAGTGTTAGGATTACAGGCGTGAGCCACCACTCCTGGCCATGATAGTTTATTTTTTCTCCCTTACATCTTGTTAGGGTCAGTCATTTACAGTCCCCTGTCAGGTTGGTGTCGGCATTTGGGGTTCTGATCCTGGACCCTGGGGGAGTAGACACAGATATTTTACCAGGCAAGATAGAGAGAGATGCATGACCAGTACTGCCAACTGGCTGGTGACCATGAAGATTTACTTCAGACGTATGGCTTTTTGCCTGGCCTATTCTAGCCTGGAGAACCACTGATGACTGTGGACCAGTGAGTCAGGGTAGGCTCCCAATCTGGAGCTACTATTTCAGGAGACTAAAAGAGCCCAGGAGTGTATAAAGTTCAAGGTGTTGATAAGCCAGTAGACATCAAAGAAAAACTCTGGCAAATAGAGACCCTACAGCCAATGTCTGAAGAGGTGAATTCATCTTCCGAAGAGGAGAAGGATAATGAAGGCTGAGTTGCTGAGGGAGCTGTATTATTTCAGTCTCTTCTGGACACACCTACAGTGCCTATCTTTAGGCACTCATGCACCCTATTTACGACCTGATTAATTTCATGCAGAACATTTGTTGTTCTCTCCAGATGGAAGGTTGAAGATATGCAGGTTACATCATTCAGGAAAGAAAGTATTTCTCGTTAAAACAAATTAGATGGGCCAGCTCCCCGCTGATGCTGAGATGGAGAGACCTGTGAAGAGAAGAAACCCCTGAGATACTGATTGTAGAGAAAAGTTTAGGGCATGAGGACAGCTGGATTAGGGGTTTCTGGACTCCACAAGAGGAGGAGTCATGGTAGCAGGAAGTTGTTCTAGAGAGATTCTTCTAGTGTAATTGGTAATTTTAGGGGGAAGTCTATTCCAGCATAATATATGTATAGAGAGAAAACATGTGGTGGATTATCAAAGGATGGTTTACCATGAAGCCAGTGAAGCTTGGCTTACACGGCCCCTTGGAAAGGCCCTAGCAATGTATTCAGAGGGTCATATACTCTTGTTAAGTTTGAAATAGCAGACTAATTTAACTACATTCAATTGAAGTCACTCTTTGTCCTGCAAATTCCTCTCCATCATACTTCCTGTCTTTTCAGGTGGTGTTGTGGTCCTGAACATTGATGTGATCCTTCCAAGGGGAAAAAGGGCTGGGAATATGTCATTTTAACTATAATTTGAAAGCATGTTTTAGAATAATTTAATATAAGAAAAAATAATTGAACTTGATTATCAGTAATTTCTAAGATTTACATATTAGGCCAAACTTGATGTTGAATTTTTTGCCCAGGGATTTTTATCAACTATAAGGCTAACACTCAACAAAGCTTTTTAACAGGTAAACTCGATTAGAAATAAAATAATATGATGAAAATCTTATCTGAACAGCAAAATAACTTCCGGTTAAATGCTTGGATTTCTAGGGTGAGTGCTTTGATAAGACCTTCCCTTGTAAGAAGGCTGTGTGTTGGTATATATAATAGTTAAATTAGTGATAATTCTTTCTGCTGGCATAAATGTTGGAGAAAGGTGTACGCTCACATAATTGTAGTAGAAATATGAATTGTTATAGGCTTTAAGTAAGCAATCTGGCAAATAGGTTAAATATATACCTAACTTTTGACCAGCAATACAACTCTTGGGAATCTATCCTAAATAAATTATATCACTAGCGCATAAGGATATGTGTCTAGTGCTCTGTAGTTGCAGTAGCAAAAAATTGAAAATGAAATTGCCAATTAAGGAAGAGAGTGATTGCATAAATTGTGGTACATTAATTGCACAGAATGTTATACATCCATTAGAAGGAGGAGGTTAGAACTTTACCTGTTGACTAGGATAAATTTCCATGATGCATTGTTATGTGAGAAATGCAAATTGTAGAAAGGTATATAAAAATCTGATTGCATTAAAAAGAAACAATGTCAAAAAGCCCTTTGATCCTCTCATATACGCATGGGAAAGTCCAGAAATAAATACATACTGTTATTAGCTTTGGTTATCTGATATGTACCAGTCAGGCAAAGGAAAGAAGAAGGGAGATGCCAAAAATAAGACTGTAAGAAGCAGAAAGTTCCAAGATTAAAAACAGCAATTTATATACAATATAATTCATGCAAAATGCAAAAGTATAACTATGTATGTGTAAATGTGTGTGCACATGTGAAAAAGGGAGAGATTTTTAAAATTATGGTCACTGCTATGGACTGAATTATATCCCCTCCAAATCTACATGGTGAAGCCCTAATCCCCAGTGTAACTGTATTTGGAAATAGGAACTTTAAAAAGGTTATTAAGGTTAAATTCAGTCACAGGGTGTGGCTTTAATCCAGTATAACTGGTAAGAAGAGGGAGAGACATCAAGGATACATGTACATAGAAGAAAGGTCATATGAGCATACAGAGAGAAGGTAGCCATATGCAACTCAAGAAAAAAGGACTCAGGAGAAATCAAACCTGCTCATACATCCATCTTGGATTTCCAGCCTCCAGAACTGTGAGAAATACATTTCTGCTGTTTAAGCCACCTGATCTGTAATATCGTGTATCATTTAAACTACTAAGTTTGTGGTTGTTTGTTACAGCAGCAATAGAAAATTAACGCAGCAGCAATAAGCTCCAATTTCTTTTCCCAACAAGACCACCACTCTGTTTGGGCTCTGCTTCTCTGTGCTGTGATTGGAAAAGTATCCCTGGGAAGAATGTGGATTTCACCTCATATTTTTCCCTTCTCTCAAGGATTTCTTTATTTATCACTTTTTCTTTATCACTTTTTTATAGTGCAGTTCTGCCATTGATGAATTCTTTTAGCTTTGGCTTATTTACAAATGTCTTTATTTTACCCTCCTTCTTGAAAGATAGAGCTCTGAGTTGACAGTTTTTATTTCTTTTAGCACTCTAGAGGTATTTTCCCATTGTATTTGGTCCTTCACTATTTTTTGATCAGAAGTCAGTCATCATTCATATCACTGATTCCCTGTTAGTGGGTGTTTTTTTTTTCATTATCTCTGTTGGTTGTCAAGTTTTCTCTTTTTCTTTGGTTTTCAGCATTTGACTATGAAATGCCTGGATATGTGTTTCTTTGTACTTTCCTTTTTGCTGAGATTCTTATATCTTTACATTTTTCACCAAATTGTGGAAATTACCAGCCCACGTTTCTCCAAATACTTTTTCTGTCCATTCTCTCTCTCAATCTTCTTTTGGTACTTCAATCGCATGTATGATAGACTTTTTAATAATGTTCCAGAGTTTACTGAAGTTCTGTTAATTTATTTCCATCTATTTTTTTGTCTTTCCTTCAAATTGGATAATTTCAATTGATTGAGCTTCAAATTTATTGATCTTTTCCACTGCTATAAAAAATCTATTAATTTTTTTTCTAGTGAAATTTTCATCCTTATTTTGCTTTTTGTTTTTAGAATTTTCATTGTTCTTTTTTCATAATTTCCATTTCTCTGCTGAGATTCCTTATACGGTTAATCTTTATGACTTTTTTTCTCTTTAGGCCCTTGAACATATATAGCTGTTTCAATGTATTAAGGCCTCTTTTATTGCTAATTTTATCATCCAGGTCATCTCATAGTCCCTTCCTATTGATTTTTTTTCCTTGACAATGGATCACATATTGATTTACTAGGGTAACTTTATAGGAACCTGAAGTGTTTACCAAGCTCCTCTAAGTTGGGTAACTCATACTCCAAACTCTGTTTTCCCTGTGGTGAGTAACAGCTGAAATCTCTACTGAATTTTTTCAGCTTGCCAGTTGATGTTTTCCACCTGAGTAGATTCTTCCAGGCGCAGATGCAATTCCGGGAATCAGTCAAGATTTGAACTGAGTTACATGTAGATTTTAGAGTTCCCTGCTGTGCTTACCTCCTTTCCGTCCTCTGGCTCCCCAAGCTTGAGTTCTAACCTCTGCAGCATGAGGACTGGCCTGTGTGTCTTTAGAATTAAACCATGTAATCATCATTTATCTCATTCAAGATGCTTTGCTGTTTTTAAAGGTCAAAGCCCCTCTAGTGTCTCTCAGCTTTTGGCTACTCTCCAGTCACTTCAAAGAGTGTTTTTTTTTTTTTTTTTTTTTTTTTTTAGATTTTTGACGGAGTTTAAAGTTGTTATTTGTGAGAGAGTTGTGGAATACTGAATGCTGACTCTCACAATGACATTTGTTTTTAATTATGTTTTTCTAATTGAGTGTCATTAATGTATTAAAAAGTCTTTTGTATATTAGTTTTATTTTTTATTTTTTTGTATATTAGTTTTAATTCCAACAATGTTTTTATAGCTGCTTATTCTAGGACTTTATCCATAGATTCTTTGAGTTTCTGTGTAGAAAAATACCATTATATGTGAATATCTTTTATTTCTTCTTTTATATTTTTTTAACATCTTTTAAGAATGTTAATGATTTTTAAATGTTTGATCTTAAGGCATTGCTAAGAACAGTAGAATAAAAGCAGTGATGGTAGTGCATAAATATTTTTTTTGATATTAAAAACAATTTCAACATTTTAACATTGTGTTGCTTGCTGTACGTTTTTATAGATATTCTTTATCTAAGCAAGTTTTTTTTTGTAATGATGAATGAATGTTAATTTTTTTGTATCTATAGAACTCATTATTTTTTCTCTTTAGTCTTTTAATGTGGCAAATTGCATTAATTACTTGTTTAATGTTAAACCAATTTTGTATTCTTGGGAAAAATCCCAATTAGGTCACAATATAGTATCTTTTTCATTCACTGCTAAATTGGATTCATTATTTTTAGCATTTTTACATCAGTGTTCACAAGAAATATTGCCCTGTAATTTTCTTTTCACATTCTTATTAGGCTTTGTTCTCAAGCTTATATTAATACTAGCTCCTTATAATAAGCTGGAGACTGCTTTATTTCTATACGTTGTCATAATGAGTATAAAACTGCAATTACTTGGTTTTGGGTTGCATTCACCAGTAAAATTGGGAAAATACTAAACAATTAATTCATTCTCCTTAATGTTTATAGGATTTGGGGGGGGGTTTATTTATTTTTGAATAAATTTTGGAAAATCAAAATTTTCTGGCAATTGAATTTTTTCTGCATTTTATGTTTATGGGCACAAAATAATTGTTATCTCCTCTTATCTGTTTAATATCTGCTATATTCAGAATTATGTGGATTTTCCTTTTTGATTTCTAAAGCTGTTCATTTTCACCTTATCTTTTTTTATTATGGTAAATTTTGGCAGAAGTTAATCAAATTTATTATACATTTAAAAAAACAATTATTCATTTTATCTTTTCTATTATATATTGAATTTTGCTACATTTTCCTTTTATGTTTATGATTTCATTTCTTCTTATTTTGGGGGAATATTTCTTATTTGTCTAACTGTTAATCTCTTAACTTGGACACCTAACCTGTAATTTGCAATCTCTCTTATTTACTATAAGAAGCATTTGAACCATATATTTTTGCAAATATCTATAATAGCTACATACTATAAATTTTTATGTAGTATGTTCATTATAAGTTACTTCTAAAATATTTTGAATTTTTAATTATAATTTTTCCACAATCCATACATTTTTAGAAGAGTGTTATCTTTGAATTTCTAGAGTTTTAAATTAACTTTCTTATTGACAGAAAAAAATCCACAGGACTTGTCTTTTTGATACGAATCTTTCCAATTTCTGGAGACTTGCTTCATGACCCTGTGGTCAGTTTTTGCAATATTCCATGTTTCCTTGAATAGAATGGGTAATTTTTTGTTTGTTGTATGTCTTAGTTCAAATGTGTAAATCTAACTTATTTAGTTCAAATGTGTAAATCTAACTTATCTAATCTAAGTTTATTATCTAACTTACTGATTTTTTTATTGTTCTGCTTGATCAGTATAAGTTAAAGAAAGTCCCAAAACAATACATGTTGGCGTGGATGTGGAGAGACAGGAACACTCATACACTGCTGGTGGGACTGTAAACTAGTGCAACCCCTGTGGAAAGCAATATGGAGATTCCTTAAACAGATTCAAGTAGACCTACCATTCAATCCAGCAATCCCATTATTGGGCATCTACCCAGAAGAACAAAAGTCATTCTATAAAAAAGACACCTGTACCCGAATGTTTATAGCAGCACAATTCACAATTGCAA
>CM052439.1:99960618-100005984 GCA_028533085.1 Varecia variegata | reverse complement strand
AAATAAGCACCACATGTACTCACCATCAAATTGGTTTCCCTGATCATCACCTAAGTGCACATTTGGGAATAACACCAATTGGGTATCGGACAGAGGTGGGAGGTGGGGGGAGGGGATGGGTGTATACCTACATGAAGAGTGCAATATGCACTGTCTGGGGAATGGACATGTTGAAGCTCAGACTCGGGGGATGGGAGTCACGGGCAATATATATAATCAGAACTTTTGTACCCCCATAATAAGCTGAAATAAAACAAAAAAGAAAAAAGAAATAGATACTTAATATACAAAACAGGGAAGATCCATCCAGCTTATTGAATTATGCAATGTTTCATTTCCCATTTTGTGATATGCGATGGTTCTGAAAGATAATGGTGCACTGAGGAGAGAAAAATAAAAGGCTGAATATGTAAAAAAAAAAAAAAAAACCTAAGCATTATGGGTGATTTTTCAACTCCTTGAAAAAAATTCTCTCAGTTTGTTTCATATATTTTGGAGCTATCTTGGTGGCATCCAAGTTTAGAAATGCTAAATCTTTGTGACTTACATTAATCTTTGTAAATATTTTCTGACTTAAAGTCTGTATTTTCTGATATTAATTACAGCACATAACATTTATTTTAATTAGCTTTTGCCTAATATATACCTGTATTTTTCTTCCTTGATCATTATGTTTTCAATGGAGGGCAATAGTTGGATTTTTGTTTTGTTTTGTTTTTTTTATTTCAGTCTTGTCAGGTTGTCTTTGTATTTATATTTATCACTCTTATTTGTATTTGTTTCTACCATCTTATTTTATACCTTCTATTAATTTTGCCTTTTCTAGGGTTTCTTTGCTTTTCTATTTTTCTTTTTGTATTTTGCTTTGGTGTATACATTTTTTCAATTTTTCAACCTTGATATTTATATAGAAGATATATACTCAATGTGTTTTTTATCAATAGTTAACCTAGACATTTTAATGTCTATACTTTGTGAAATTAAATAATTCAAACTTAAAGCTATTTGAACTTTAAATTATATGAGCCTTGAGTGGAATGTGACTATGTGGCCTAAGTCATGCAGCATGCAGTTGCGACTTCCGCTTCTCTGATTGTTGATTAACTCCATTCCTTTTTGTTGTACTATAGATGATTAGAAAAGACTGAAGGGCGCCAAGAAGTAAAAGCCCCTTGAGTCAATTACTCTCCTTATGCATGTTAAAACTATCTTCCTTGGAATATAGCAAACTATTGTATAACCAATCAAATTGCTGCAATGTATGTATTGGCCTTGTATGGAAAATGTTGCAGCCCTGTTTTATTTCTCTGTCTCTATCTGTGTGAGTGGAACCTTAATTATTTCTCTGTCTCTATCTGTGTGAGTGAAACCTTAATGTCCCCACTTTGGAGCACTGACCCCATTCTTTTGGAGTCTATGTGACCCGAGTGGTCATCCTCAAGCTTTGTGTTTGAATAAACTCTATACTTAATCATATTTCCTAAATCTCATATAAGGTTGACAATTTATTATTTGAAAATTGAAAGTCAATTAACAATTTTAGATTCTTCCTGAACAATTTAACAGTCATATGTTAACAGTCATAACTCACATGTGACATTTATTTTTATCCCATTTGTTTTTAACCCCATATAACAGCATATTTATATTTTATACAGTTTTATACAGTCAATGTTCATTTAAATTAAACTACATATTTACCTTGTTTTAAGCTCAGTTCTCTTTTATGCATTTCAGTTGTCCATTTTAAATTACTTTCCTTCTGCCTGAAAGTTTCAAATTCCTTGGTTTTATTCATGGCAAATTTAAGTTTTTGTGTGTTTGAAAATGCATGTATTTTATCCTAATTCTTGGAAGCTATTGATATTTTCTCTGGGAATACAATTCTAGGATGATAGTTATTTTCTTTAAGGACATTGAAAAGGCCATTTATTTGTTTGGGTTTCATTCCTGCTCTTGAGGTTTCAATCTCTTTGTAATTCCTATATAGGGAATTTGTCTTTTAAGTTTTTCCTGACTGTTCCTACATTCTCTCTTTTTTTTTTTTTTTATCTTTCTTTAACTCAGTTTTTCCCAAATTTATTTGACCTTAAACATTTTCTTCCTTAAGTAATAAATATTGAAATATGTTTAAAAATTCCAGAGAATAATCTTTGTAAATTTATTTCCTAGATAATATTTGGACTGAAACACTTTGGACTTTAAAAAGTTGAATAAATACAAAATTTCTGTATTATCTCAGAGTTCCTCTGACAAGGTTGGTTGTATTGATAGTATTTCTCAACTTTGCTATTTGTTCAATGATAAGTAATTTCACAGTATGGTTATTTGCTCTAAATTTCTGCTTTTAACAATAAAATCAATCCACAGAACATTTTTTTCTTATTGGAAAATAAATATCCTGGAAATACATGATTAGTTGATCTAGGATCATTCTAGGTCACAGCATAGTTTTATTTCTAAGGGTAGCAGATGGGCCTGAATATCACACAATATTTTATTTTATTTACTTCAACTTTCTTTATGTCCTACACCAGGAAGTTTGTGCAGAAAAATACTATTCACACAAATATATTTAGTTACAAAGTACAGTCCTTGTCATGACTTCAGTCCACTTAAATATTCATTTGTTTGCATGGCCAAAGAAACATTATAACCTTCAGAAAATAATAGACTGATAATAAATTTACCAATTGATATTTTTCCTCTATTCCCTCTTTGTTTATTGAATTTTGACATTAAAGAAAAGGATTTTTTATTTCAGATTTGGTTTGATGTTTTCTTTCAATTCATGTATCCATCATTTTTTTAAAGTCATGAAGAAAATTCTTTAATGTTATAGTACTTTTTTTTTTATCTTTGGTGCTCTGTTTTTTTCCCCCCCCCATATTCAGCCCTACATAGTGTAGATTTCTTTTTATTTATTATGCTTTGGATGCAGTGGGTTTTCTGAATAGCAGAGTGGTATCTTTCAAAATTTTGGGGAAAATCTCAGTAATTATTTCTTTGAAAATTGTCTTTTTTCCCATTCTGGAACTCTTATGTGAACCTTTTCATGTTTCCTAAATTCTTTTTTATATTTTAATTTCCTTGTCTCTGTGCCTTAGGCACATATATACACAAACACTTGTGTAAAAATAAATATATATTATATATACATCTAATGTATAATGAATTATTTAATTCAGCCATCAATTTAAAACATTTTGATTTTTTAAATTTTTATAAATTTCATTTGCTTATTTTTATACCTTCTTATTTCTTATGTTAGTTTGGCCTTTTACTATTTAATATTAATATTATGTTCCTATTTTTATGTTTGAATATTTTATACTTAATGTTTTAAAATATATCTTAAACCATTTAAGACATATGTTTTTAGGTAAAATTTATGAGAGGCCATTGTTTTGCATTGAGCTGCTGCACTAGGTTCCAACAGACCAAAGCACCGTGGACTCACTTGTGTTAAGTGCCATGTCATCAAACTGAAACCTAAAAAACAGAAAAATCCCCAAACAGGTCAGTTTTTCCTAAAACCAGATTCACAACAACCAATCAAAAAGGGCCCTGTTTGCCTGAGCTGGCATAACAAGGAAGTCTTCTCTGTTTTAACCCTATAAGGAAATCAACTTTTAAACCACCAATCTGCTTCTTATTCCCTGTTTCTGCTGCTTTAACCGTTTTCTGCCTATAGAGCCCCCCTCTTCAGCTCAGCATGTCAGAGTTCCTTTTCTAATATTTAGAAGGGATGCTACCTGATTCATGAATCTTTAATAAAAACCAATTCGATTTTCAAACTAAGTGGTTTTTTTTGCTTTCAAAAAGCAAATTTTTGTAAAGAGCTCCTAGATAAGAAAAAGTGTCACAATTAATAGATTATTAGTTACATTATGAACTGATTTCACAGAAAAAAGAAACAGACTTGACCCAAGAACATAAGAAAAAGGATGCTCTTATAACAAGTAAAACAAGAAAAAGTAAAATTAAACTGAGATATCATTTTCACCAAGCAGACTGACAAAAATCCAAAAGTTTGATAAAAGGCACCAAAGATATAGTGACTTGTTATTTGCTCCCATAAGGCTTGCTCCTTACCCCATCTGCTTTAGCCACTCTGGCCTCCTTGCTAGGCAGTGTTAGGGCACCCTTTGTGCTTATACTCCCCTCCCTTTTTATAAATTTCAAGATATTAAGGAGGTACAAAGTTTTTATTACATGGATACACTCTATAATGCTTAAGTCAGGGCTTTCAGTATGCCCAACACTAGGCATTATTGTACCCAATATGTAAGTTTTTATCTTCCCCCCTCTTAGTTTCCAATGTCCTTTATATTTTTTTGTCCCCATGTGCACCCATCACTTAGCCCTCACTTATTAGTGAGAACATGTGGTGTTTGTTTTTCCATTCCTGAAATACTTTATCTAGGATAATGGTCTCCAGTTCCATCCAAGTTGCAGTGAATAATAGTATTTCGTTCCTTTTTCTGGCTGAGTAGTACTCCATATACCACATTTTCTTTATCCACTCATGTGTTGATGGGCACTTAGGTTGATTCCATATATTTGCAATTGTGAATTGTTCTGTGATAAACATTTGACTGCAGATGCTTTTTTGATAAAATGATTTCTTTTCCTTTCAGTTGATATCCAGTAGTGGGATTGCTGGATGGAATGTTAGGTCTACTTTTAGTTCTCTGAGGAATCCCCATACTGTTTTCCATAGAGGTTGTACTAATTTTCAGTCCTAGATATGGATCCTGTTTCATTCTTCTGCATGTGGCCATACAGTTTTCCCAGCACCATTTATTGAATGGGGCTTCCTTTCCCCAGTGTATGTTTTTGTCTGCTTTGTTGAAGATCAGTTGGTCATAGCTATATAATTTTATTTGTGGATTCTCTATTCTGTTCCATTGGTCTATGTCTCTATTTTTATACCAGCATCATACTGTTTTGTTTTACTATGGCCTTATAGTATAATTCAAAGTAGGTAATGTGATGCTTCCAGATTTATTCTTTTTGTTTAAGATTGCTTTGGCCATCCGGGCTCTTTTTTGGTTCCAAATGAAGGTTAGGATTATGTTTCTAGATCTGTGATGTAAGGCATTGGTATTTTGATGGGAATCACATTGAATCTGTAAATTGCTTTGGGCAGAGTGGACATTCTAATGTTGTTGATTTT
Source organism: Varecia variegata (assembly GCA_028533085.1). Lineage (NCBI taxonomy): Eukaryota > Metazoa > Chordata > Mammalia > Primates > Lemuridae > Varecia > Varecia variegata. The sequence goes on along the minus strand of CM052439.1, from coordinate 100,000,805 downwards.
ACCAATCCATAAGCATGGAAGTTTTTTCCATTTGTTTGTGTCATCTATGATTTCTTTCATCCGTTTTTTGTAGTTTCTTTGTAGAGATCTTTTACCTCCCTGGTAAAATATATTCCTAAGCATTTTATTTTCTTCTTAGCTATTGTAAATGGTATACAGTCCTTGATCTGAGTCTCTGATTGACTGTCATTAGTATATAGAAATGGTATTGATTCACGTACATTGATTTTATAACCTGAGACTTTGCTGAATTTATTTATCAATTCTAGGAGTCTTTTGGTGGAGTCTTTAGAGTTTCCTAGATAGAGGATCATATCATCAGCAAACAGGGATAGTTTGACCCCCTCTTTCTTGATTAGGATGGCCTTTATTTCTTTCTCTTGCCTGATTGCTCTGGCTAGGACTTCCAATGTTACGTTGAACAGAAGTAGTGGCAGTGGGCACCCTTGTCTTGTTCCAGTTCTCAGGTGGAATGCTTTCAACTTTTCCCCATTCAGTATGATGTTGACTATGGGTTTTTCATATATGGCTTCTCTAATTTTGAAGTATGTTCTTTCTATGCCTTGTTTGTTGAGGGTTTTCAAGATGAAAGAATGCTGGATTTTATTGAATGCTTTTTCTGCATCTGTCAAGATGAGCATATGGTCTTTGTTTCTGTTTCTGTTTGTGTGGTTTAAAACTAAATATGTTGAATTTTTTTAGTACTATCTTTATACAAATTTCTTGATGACAGAGGGTTTTCTTTGTTTTACTCATTGCTGTTTATTCAGAGCATAGGACAGTATTTTCCAAATAGAAGACACTCTGTAATTCTTTGTTGGATAAATAAATGGTAAAATATTATCTGTTTGATATTTCCAATTGTAAAGTATTTGTGTCTCATTTCTTGCTTTCATTTTCTCTTGGTTTTTCCTCATAGCTCTTTGTTTTCAAGTATGTTTTATCATTTTTGATTTAAGCTCAGATTCCTTGAACTTTATGAAAGTTGTGTTTATTTAGAGAAAACTTGTGTTTATTTCTGCCAGCTTCTTGGATGCTCTACGAAGTTAGAACAGCTTTAAGTGAATGGCTTTATGGTTTTCAGACTACCTAGGTAGTATGAATTCAGGTAACAAAATCTGCATTTGAGAGGTTTTTGTTTGTTTTCTTTTTTCTTCCTCTTCTCATCACCAAAGTTCAAGGCAGACAATTTTCCTTGCTAATGGTTTTGGGCAGACCCATTTTAGTCTATCTGTATATTCACTAGGTCAGCACTGCTCAGTAGAAATGTAACTTGAGCCACATACACATAATATATTTTATTAAAAATATAAAAAAGGAAGAAGAAATAGATAAAATTAATTTAGTCATATTTTACTTAATGTTATGTTAATAGAAATAAATATAGAAATTATTAACAAGATTTTTACATTCTTTTTTCATACTAAGTCCTTGAAATATGGTTCTTTACAGAGCACATATCAGTTCAGACACTGAATTTTTATTGGAAAAAAAACTTCCTCTGTGTTTATATTTTTAAAAATCTACATTTGAAAAAGTAGATTTGAATACCGAAGTTGTTCCAAACAAAACTAAATGTTTCAAATAATTGAATTATCAGTTCTTAAATTAAAATTAAATTAAACTAAAATTCAGTTTTTCATTCTCACTAGACAAGTTTCAAGTACTCAACATCCATATTTGGCTGGTGGCTATTATATTGGATACCATAGCTCTAGGGTCCTTGTATATGGGGGCTTCTTGGATTAGATATTTACATCTTGGACAGGCCCTACTTTTCCCTTGTATTCCTTGAGGCCAAATTTCAAGGCAAACCATGAATGACTGGAATGACCTTGTGGAATATATACACTCAGTGTTCCTCTTTCCACTTATATTCAGTCTTTTCCTTTTTTATCCTTGAGTCTTCAAACTACTATTTTTGCCATGTTTTAATACATATTTTAAATAATGTTTTCAATACTTTATCCTACATTAAAAAAGTATTTCAGTGGGAAAGTCAGCTATATTACCTAGTCTTCTATTCTCCCTAAAAAAGAAGTCCATTTGAGTCATTGGATTTTGGGAGGAAAATACAGAAAAGGTTATTCTTCCAAAATACTTAATTCTAACCTTTCAAATTCTTCTAAAGCTTAGGGGTAAAGAATAAAGCAGTGATTTAACTAATGAAAGTGAAAAAGGACATACCATTTAAATGGGCTATTTCATACCAAAGTTTGTTCTTAGTAAAATATTATAGTTCTCTTGCTATTATAAGGTTAATATTGGGTATCCTATTTCTTGCTCTTGAAATACTATAACAAGTGGAAAATTGCAAATGTTTCAAAATAAAAATAGCATCCACCATGAAAGCTTTATTTACTCTCTGAAAAATTGTACAGAAACTCTTAAGGGCAAATTTGGTGATTTTCGTTTCATGGAAGTAATAAATGTGATTGAGGATAAATTTCTTATAATCTCTCCCATAGTTCTTGAACTGATGGCTATTGCTCTTTATGTTTCAATGCTAACATTCTTTTGCTTCTTATATCCACAACTCTATTTGTGACATATAGTGCACACAGAGACATGAGTCTGTGTTTTAAAATGAGGTTAGTTGTCTATTTACTCGAATGGAACGAAAGTTGACAGTTTCATTATAACACACTGTGTAGGAGAAAATGTACAATGTCTGAGCTATTGAATATCTAGTTTTCTTAATAAACACATGGAGCTTTTATACGTTAAAGGGGAACTAGCAATATAGTATCATAAAGCATTTGACAACTAATTTATTTGTCTAACATACAAATTGGTAGCATAAATAAATTAATATCTACAATAGCAGTGTACAGTTTCTTGGAACACTTTGTGCCATTCAAGTGTTCCATGAAGTGAGTATACATTAGGCAGTTCATTTATTTATCAATGATTTATTGAGCAAATACTACAGGCAATGTGCAGCTTTGTAAGAGATACATAAATGAAAAGACATGTTTTTTGTCTTTATGGAGCAAAGAGAAAATGTACATTTAAAGTCATGATTTCCTAAGCACAAAAAATGCCATTAACACTTTTTAGTAACTTGAATACATACCATGAAGTTTTTGTGTTTTTGTTTTCGACATTTAGGTATCCTTAAACTCAATGTTAGATTCTTCTTATCAGCTAAAGCCATATGTGAACTGATTCCTGCTGTACGCGTCCCCTTATTTTCCCTCCTTGCCTCTTAGCCGGAAATCATCTTTTTTACTTCTGCAGAGAATGTATCCATGTCTCTTGTGCCATATTTCTTATTTTGCTTTACATTTTATTTTTCTGTGTACTTGTTTAATTTTCATAGTGGCTTTTTAGGATCTTAAAGTTAGAATCCATTCCCAGCCCTTGGCACAGTGCCTTATCTATAATAGGTATTCCAACACTGAGAAAATTAAAAAGCAAAAGAAACGTATTTTGTATATTTTCCCTTACATACAGGCAAATAATAGTGCTCTCTAAGTTGAACAGTAACAGTTAGCTTATCTAGAATTTTTATCAGCAGGAAAATTCTGGAAGCTGGAAATTCTAGTATCACCCAATACTAACTTTCAATCCAGTATTAAGTAAGCTAATGAAAGTTAGTAGTAGATATGTAAGTTATTGTCATCAGAAAACTGTTATTTTGCGCTTCTGCAGTTCTTTAGTAAAATGGTTAGGACACTGCTGCATAGACATTTTAGAAGTAATTACGGTATATATTTCTACAACACTGTCCTTTGACCTCTAAGAGATAGTGAAAAGAGAATTGCTTAGAAAAGGAAAGCCATTTGAGACAACAAAAATTAAATCTTGATACAAGCTAACATCAATATTGCACTTTCAGTAAGTGGCTTTTAGAAACATCTAACTTTTTTGATTAATTGGTGCTTAATTAAAAATGCTATTTTTATTGTGGTTTCAAAAGACATTGAAAACCAATAGTTACCTAACAATTCAATTTGTGAGATTTATGGATAGATTGCAAAGAAAATAAATTTTAAGTGTATTTAGGAATTGGGAGTGTCGTCAAAATATACAGAATTGTGAATTAATTCAATGTAAATAATACATATTTATACTTTCAAAATTAAAATTTTACAAAAGCTTGTACTTAGACTCTGGATAAATTGTACTTGTCATCTGTACAGTATTATTATTATTTTTAATTTCAGAATATTATGGAGGTACAAATGTTTTGGTTACAAAAATTGCTTTTGTACCAATTGAATCAAAGTGATAAGTGTGCCCATCCCCCAGATAGTGTGCTTTGTATCTGTTACATGTGAATTTTTCCATCCCCCTCCCCCTCCCACCTGCTTGATTTCTGATGAATGTTATTTCCATATGTACACATAAGAGTTAATTGATTTGTTCTAATTTAATTGTGAGTACATGTGGTGTTTGTTTTTCTATTCTTGTGATACCTCACTTAGAAGAATGGTCTCAGCTATATCCAGGTTAATACAAGAGGTATTTTATCTAAAACTTACTGCTTCTAGCCATAAAATATTATTTAAAATCAGAAGATGTAATCTTCATTTGCATATTCAAATTCCCTAATATTTGTCAGGTTTAAGAAATATTGTGCAAACACTTTAGTTTTTCTGTAAGCAATTTGTCATTGCAAAAGCCACTTTTCTCTGATTATTGGAATGTATTTTCTATTAGTGTAATGACTAAGCATTTCAAAATATTCATTGGGAGGAGAAAAAATTTACATGTTGCTGATAATAAACCTATTTTTCAAAATGCCAAAGGAAGTTGTGCTATCTGATGAACATTTTATTAAAAAGTGGAGTGGAATGGTAACTTAAGTGAAGTTTTCTCTCCATGTAGGATTCAAATTTTTTTCGTTTGGCTCACTTACAATCCTGGGGGAAGTACTTACCCCGGACACCTCTTGTTTCCCTGCCCTCTTTATGCTGTTTTAACTTTGCATGTAGAGGCAAATATGCTTTGCCTGGGAGTTTTCAACTCTTAAGTATCACAACTTTGTAACAGATTGAGGAATTTAGGCTGAATTTAGACATTTTGGGACTATATCACACATGGTTAGGATGAAAGGTTCAAGGGCTACATGCTGACTGAAATGAAGAACCAGGTTCCAAGTTATCGAGAAAGTAAATATGTTTGTAAGAATGGTTTTTGGTTTCAGTAAGATATCTGCTAAATTTTGTCTAAATAATCCCTGCTGGAGTCAGAGCAAGAAGTTTGGGGGCTGCGCTGATGTTGGCTGTTAGGTCCTAAATGTCAGGATGGACCACTTGGCCCAATAGGAATGATTCATGACTGTCAAGTGAAAGTTTGTATTGTGTGCAAAAAAAAAATTCCTTTAGTGAATTCCTCGTAGTTCTCTGGAAGCATTTTGCCATTTCTGAGATAGTTTTTCCTCCTTGAGAGTGATAAAACTCATTTCCTTAGAACTAGTCTGCAACAAAATGTTAATCCCTCCATTATCTTTTAAAACTTACTTAAAGCATCTGTATTTATCATAATATGTAGTCTTTAATTGGAAATGTTTGAAAAGGAAATCAACCTGATATAAGACTAACCTCATCTAATACCACAATGTTGAAACTAAACAACACATTGCATGTCATGAATTTATATGTTCATTCAGAAGTATCTGTATTTTATGTGAAGATGTGGGAGAGTTATTAAAAATATATAAAAACCAGTCTTGCAAAATTATTTTTCATCAATATAATAAAAAAAGTTTTTCAATGTAGTGCTCTTTGTAGCATTCTTAGTAATTATTGCATAAAAACACAATATAAAATTTATTATTACTGAATCTATTTGTAATATAAATATAGCTTTATATATGTTGAATTATTCAATGAACCCATGCATTGAAGATGAAAAACAATTTTTAATAACTTGAAAGAAAACTCAGTGAATAATAATATTTTTAAAAATTACTGTAATTTCTGTTTTTGTAAAAAGAATAGCTTAAAATCATTATCAAGCAAGAAAGGGCTTATTTCTTTACCAATCAAAACAACTTTAATTTTGAAAATTTAATCAAAATTTGTTCTGTGCTGATATCATTCAACCTTGAAATAATTTTGGAACTATCTCCAAATGTCCTATTTTGACCTTGTTCTAGCAGCAGGTTCGTTCTACAGACAGTAATATGAAAATTGAGCTTATTTCTTAGTTAAATGCACAAGTATGGCTGATTTAAAATAACAGAATATCTCTATTTGACTGTTCTTTGACACTTTTAAAAATTTAATTTTATTCATTAAAAAGAAAGTTGAGGAGTAGTGAATGAATTTTTTAGCTATAAAAACTTAATTTTACATTATTCATTTTTTTCTAGATTAAAATATCACAGAATTTAGCCCATGTGCCAAATGAAAGAAATTGAAAACAATGGAAAATGAACCTGGAAAGACATAGTCCTGTATAAGAAGACCCTATCTTGCATCATTCTCATTTTAGTGAGGAATTCTGAATTTAAGGACAAATAGCAAAAAATTTATATCCTGAATTGATTTTTTGATTTCTTTGTATTGGTTTTCAGCTTTCTCTTCCATCTCATTGGGCTTTTTTAGAATCAATATTAGGAATTGTTTATCTGGCATTATGAGGAGTTCTTTTTAATTGAGATCTGTTGCTGAACAATTGTAGTCCTCTGGTGGTGTCTTATTTCTTTGCTTTTTTATGATTCCCATGTCCTTCCATAGATATCTGTGCATCTGATGTAGCAGTTGCTTGTTCTGATTTTTTTAAATTGCTTTGGAAGGGGAGAAATTTTTCCTGAAGATTATGTATGTTGTTGGTTGAGTAGGACTCTTTGGTTTTGATTTTGGCTGTCTACAGTAGTGTGATCTCTGTTGTTATTTCTTAGGCAGCACACAGAGTCAGCACTATCTGTGATTTCCTTGGTAACTTAGGGAACTACTATTAGTTGGGGCTGTGGTGAAGTTTTGCTGGGGACTTGAATGCCAGCTGAGCCAGTCTCTGGGCCCCGGTGCTGGAAGTAGTGGGTTGAGTACACTTCATTTTAGGCCGCAGAGCTGCTTACACTGGTGCCAGTGTTAGGTCCTGAGGGGCCAATTCTAGGCCTTCAGGTGGTTTGCTCAGAAGCTAGCAGTTGGAGCAGAGGACTGAGTACGTGGGTGGGTTCTCAGGCCCCTTAGCTGCTGGTGCCATGTGAGAAGTGGCAGTAGTGTTAGGCCCTAAGTGATCAGTGTTTGTGTTACTGGCAGCTGCAATGGATTGGACAGACTAGTTCTCAGTCCTGTAGCTGCCTATAACAGGCTGGTGGGCATTGTCTTAAGTGTGCCTAGGAGAGATTAGTCTCCCCTGGCCTGTCCTGGCAGGGTGGTTGCTGTAGCCATGTTAACTTGAATTCAGCCCAAGGGCAGGACATGGCCCAGGGCTGAACTCTCAAAATAGTGCTGGCTGTGGGCTTGCAATCAAAGAGGGCAAGGTCCCTTTTAGGCAAGAGACATGGGCAAGAAACTGTGGGAGTGCTATCCACTCATGTCTCAGTCTCAGAGAACCCATAGCAAGGTGGTAAAAATTGTCCGAGGTGTGTCTAGGAGAGCTTGGGCTATCCTGTCCCTCATCATGTGGGTGGTGTTACCATTGTGATAGCCTGAAGTCAGCCTGAGGGAGGGTTTTAAACTCCCCAAATGTCACCTTTAGCCTGTAACCAGAGAGGATGGGACCCTTCTCAGGCAGGCTAGACTGGCAGGAATCTGAGGGGAGTGCAGTCTGCTGAAACTCAGTAACACTGAAGATGATGAATAGTGTCCCAGATGTGTGCTGGAAGGCCTGGTTTCCCTGCCTCTCCCCAGTTAGGTGGGGGCTGCAGCCACATCAGCCCAAACTGAGCCCAGGGACAGGGCACAGTCCATTGTCAATCTCTCAAAATGGCCTCTTGGACCTGCAAGTGGAAATTACTGGGGCTCCACCTAGTCAGGAAGCATGGGTGAGAAACTGTGAAAAATGCTCTCTGCTCACATCTCAGTCTGAACAGCAGCCCACAGCTGGGCAGTGGGGACCTTCCCAGGGTGCCTTGGAGTGCCTGGGCTCCTCTATTGTTCCTCAGAGCTGTGCAATGGCTGCAGGTACACCTGTAGTTCCCTGGTATCTATGCTCTCATAATGGCACCCGGCTCAAGATGATCTAGGCTCAAACACCTGTAGGATTCCGTGTGGGGTCCTTTCCTGGATCAATGTCTCTGTGCACTCTCCCAGCAGTTCCCTATATTAGGCCCAAGACCTGCGTGGGTCAGGGGATCTCTTGTAGCCAAGATACTAAAAGCTTGTCTCAGAGAATGGAGCCCTGGGGGTTCTCTTTTACTGTTTCCCCTTGTCCAGGAGCTTATCTTGGCTCTTAGCCAGTTCCTGGCTGGGCAAGTTGCCCTGGACCCTCTTCTTACCCACTTTTGGTGCTTCCTGTCATTTCCCTGGTGAATCCTAGCATTCTCTCCTAGATGATCTGTTCAAAATGTGAGATTCTGCTTGCTATTATGGTTCCTCTCCATGGCAGAGGGGCATACTACCTGCTTAGTTGGCCATCTAGATCCTATCTCCTACAGTTGGAGATTTTAACACTCCTCTTTTAAAAATTGATAGAACAAGTAGACAGAAAATAAGTAAATATAAGACTTGGAACAATACTATCAACTAGCTAAATAAAATTCAAATTTAAGTACACTGAACCCAAAAATATCAAAATAAAATTTTTTTAAATTTATAAGCTATGCAACAAGACTGAACTTATTATATTTCAATAAATTTAAAAGTATTAATATTGAAAAACATGGCATATGTTGTACCACCTCTAATGTTTGGAAATTAAAGCCACAATTCTTAATAATCCACATGTCAAAGAAATAAATCAAAGGAGAAATTAAAAGATATTTTAAATTGAATGAAAATGAAAGCATAACAAAATTGGTGGGATTCAACAAAAAGCAGTGTTAAAAGGGTAATATATAGCACTAAATGTTTATATTTGAAAAAGAAATGCTCCAAACTAATTATCTGAGAAGATAGAAATAGAAAGACAAATTAAGATCAACTGATGAGGGGCTTCAAGAGGCATCTGGTACTTGCTTCTTCCACAAAGAAGAACCAAAATAGCAAATAGATAGTCACACTTTGAATAGATCATATAAGAGAGAACTCTGTATTTCAATAGAGAAGTGACAGGAAACACTGAAGGGCAAGAAAGCGGAGGGAAGGGAGGCAACATACTAGTCCAGTGTAGAGTAGAACCTGGAGAGGTTTCCCAGTGTGAAAGGGTAAGTAAGAGACCCCCAGTGGTCCACGTTTCCACTGTGGACTCCTGCAACCCCAGCCACAGGAGAGCCCTTTAACTGTCACGGACCCTGAGACTAACACAGGGAGCTGCCTGGAGACCACATGAAGGCATTGCTCCAGAGAGGGAGCTTGCATTGGGTCCCACCCACCACCCAAGACCTGGATAGCTAGAGCACAGCACAACTGTGAGAGCCCACCCTCCACCAGAATACATCCTCCTCTGGGATCCTATGCATCTCTACATGCATCTCTACAACCCTGAAGCTCCACTGACATTCCCTGCCTACAGCCATCACTGCTGCTGGGTGCAGCTGCCAAAGTGTGAGCCACTGGCAGTGACCCTGCCACCCCCATCAGTTAGGCTGCCACATATTTGCATGTGCCTTGAGGACAGGCTCCCTTGCTCCACCTGCTACTGCTACTGCTGGCTGTTGCTCCTGGGGCAAAAATGAAAGCCATTGGCAGCAACACCATTGATCCCAGCAGTGGGGCAGCTGTGCATTTACACATGCCCTAAGGACAGACACCCCCATCCACAGCCACCACCTGGGGCCAAAATGAGCACTCCCTAGTCAACTGCTGGCTGCTTTTGCTGACACCACCCTGCTCTCCCCAGCAGCAGGCCCAGAATGCATTTGCACACACCCTGAGGGTAGGCTCCCTGCTGCCCACCACCACCACTGTCATCCCCACCTGAGCACTTTGCTGGGGGCCTGGGGATCACCCTATTCCTGCCCACTGGAGCCAGTGATTGCACCATTGGGTAGCCTAAGGAGAGGCCCACCCCGCCTGGCTCTATCCACCACCCTGTGCCTAAGCATGTTGTCTAGGGGCCTGGGGACTGTTCTACCCCATCCATCCAGAATCATTGTCATCTGAACACTCCTCCTGCAGGCCTGAGGATGGGCCCACCCAGCCTGTAGTTACCACCACAAGTGGCACCTATCCACATATATCACCTACAGGCCTGGGGACTGGGCCACCCAGCCCATTGCAGCCACTGTTAATGCCAGCATGGATAGCTTGAAAGCAAGAGCATTGTCAAGCCACTGCTTCTGCCATCTCCCATGCCACGACCACTGTTCAGGGGCCTGAGGACTCATTCACCTACCCAGTCCACCATTACCATTCCTAATACCTGAGCAATCCAACTGAGGCCAAAGAACTGACCTACCTGGACCCACTAACACTGGTAACCATGCACAGCACCATGGGGCCCAAGGACAGGTATACCTAGGCTGCTGCTGCCATCATTAGGGCCTGATGATTGGCCCACCTGGCATCCTCATCCCTAGCAAAACTTCACCACTTCCTCTACTAGCAATTGCACCATAAGCCACTGAGGAAATCACAGACATCACTGATGCTATTTATAGCTGAAGAACATATATGGAGACTGCACTATTGCATGTACCCAGAATCAAAGCCAAAGTGCCCTACCCAACCAACAGCATAGATACATTTTCAGGAAAAGTGCTCTACTATGTAAGGAATCCAAAATATTAGAAGTGATTACTACCTCAGATGCACAAATATCGACATAAGAATACAAGTAACATGAAAAAGCAAGGACATATGATACTCCCAATAAAACACAATAATTCTTCAGCAACAGATTCAAATGAAAAAGAAATTTATGAAGTACCAAAAAAGGAATTCAAAATAATGATATTATAGTAGCTCAAAAAGATATAAGGGAGCACATATAAACAATACAAAGAAAAAAATAATTTAATATATAAATGAGAAACTTACCAAGAGATGCTTATCATTAAAAAAATACCAAACAGAAATTCTGGAACTGAAGAATTCATTAAATGAAATAAAAATATATTTGAGAGCTTGAAAAATAGACTAGATCAAACAGAAGAAAGAATTTCAAAACCTGAAGACAGGTCTTTTGAAATAAATAATCAGACAAAAATAAAGAACAAGAATAAAAAATAATGAAGAAAGCCTACATGAAATATGGGAGACCATAAAGTGATTGCATTTTTACAATTCTGGAAGATGAAGAGAAGACCAAAGGCATAGAAAATCTATTTAATGAAATAATAACTGAAAACTTCTCAAATCTAGCAAGAAGTTTAGACATCCAGACCCAGAAAACTCAGAGATTTCCAATAGATACAAGTCAAAAAGATCTTCACGTCACATTATAGTGAGAGTCAAAAGTCAGAGACAAAGAGAGAATTCTAAAAACAGCAAGAGAAAAACATCTAGTCACTTAAAAGAGAGTCCCCATAAGAAGATTAACAGCAGTTTTCTTAGCAGAAAACTTTCTTTCTTTCTTTTTTTTCTTTTGAGACAAGGTTTTGCTCATCCACAAAGAAGACAGCAATATACACTGTGGAAAAGAAGCCATATTCAGTGAAGGATGCTGGGAAAATTAGATAGCCCCATGCAGAAGAATGAAACAGGATCCATATCTCTTGCCACTCACAAAAATTAATTCAAGATGGATAAAAGACTTAAAAGTAAGGCATGAAACCATAAGAATTCTAGAAGAAAATGTTGTAAAAACTCTTCTAGATATCAGTGTGGGCAAAGAATTTATAAAGAAGACCCCAATGGCAATCACAGCAACAACAAAAATAAACAAATGGAACTTGATTAAATTAAAAAACTTCTGCAAAGCCACAGAAATAACTAAGAGAGCAAATAGACAAGCTACAGAATGGGAGAAAATATTCACAAGCCATACATTAGATAAAAGACTAATAATAAAAATCTACAAAGAACTCAAGGAAATCAGCAAGAAAAACAATTAAACAAACCCATTAAAAGTGGGCAAAAGATATGAACAGAAGCTTCTCAAAAGAAGGTAGACAAATGGCCAATAAATATTTGAAAAAATGCTAGTGTCAGTATTGTCAGGGAAGTGTAAGTCAAAACCACAATGAGATATGACCTTACCCCAGTCAGAATGGCCTTTATTAAAAAGTCCCAAAATAGTAGATACTGGTGTAGATACAGAGAGAAATGAATGCTTACACACTGTTGGTGGGACTGCAAATTAGTACAACCTCTACGGGAAACAGTATGGAGATTTCTCAAAGAACTATAAGTCAATCTACCATTTGATTCAGCCACCCCACAACTAGCTGTTTACTATGAAAAGAAGTCATTTTATCAAAAAGACATCTCCTCTGATACATTGGTCTATATATCTATTTTTGTGCCAATACCATGCTTTTTTTGGTTACTACAGCCTTGTAGTATAGTTTGAAGTCTAGTAAAGTGATATCTCCTGATTTTTTCCTTTGTTTAAGGGTGCTATGGCTGAACCCAGATATAAAATGATCCTCATATTGCCATCTGATCTTTGACAAAGCAGACGAAAACATACCCTGGGGAAAAGAATCCCTATTCAATAAATGGTGCTGGAAAATTGGACAGCCACATGCAGAAGATTGAAACGGGATCCTTACTTCTCACCACTCATAAAAATTGATTGAAAAATGGATAATGGACTTAAACCTAAGGCATGAAACTATAATAATTCTAGAAGAAAATGTTGGAAAAACTCTTCTAGATATTAGCCTAGACAAAGAATTTATGAGGAACACCCCAAAGGCAATCACAGCAACAACAAAAATTAATAAATGGACTCGATTAAATTAAGAAGTTTCTGAATAGCCAAAGAAACAAAAGAAACAATCAACAGAGTGACTAGACAACCTACAGAATAGGAGAAAATATTTTCATGCTATATATCTGATAAATGGCTAATAACCAGACTCCAGAAAGAACTCAAGAAAATCAGCAAGAAAACATCAAACAACCCAATAATAAAGTGGGTAAAAGACATGAACAGTAGCTTTTTAAAAGAAGGAAGACTAATGGCTAATAAACAGATGAAAAAATGCTCAATGTCTCTAATAATCAGAGAAATGAAAATAAAAACCAAAATGAGATAGCATCTAACTCCAGTGAGAATGGTTTTTATCAAAAAGTCCCCAAACAACAGATGCCAGCGTGGATGTGAAGAGAAAGAAACACTTATATACTCTTGGTGGGGCTGCAAACTCGTACAACCTCTATGCACAGTAGTATGGTGATACCTCAAAGAACTAAATGTAGACCTACCATTTGATCCAGCAATCCCATCATTGGGTATGTACCCAAGGGAAAAAAGCCATCTTTGAAAAGACACTTGCATTTGATGTTTATTGCTGCACAATTCACAATCGCAAAGATGTGGGATCAACCCAAGTGCCTATCAATTCATGAGTGGATTAATAAAATGTGACATATGTATACCATTGAGTAGTATTCAGCCATAAAAAAACTGGTGAACTAATACTTTTTGTAACAACCTGGTTGGAACTGGGTCCATTCTCTTAAGCGAAGTATTGCAAGAATGGAAAAACTAATACCACATGTACTCACTATTAAATTGGAACTAATCGATCAACACTCATGTGCACATACGGAAGTAAAACTCAACAGAAAACAAGCAGGTGGGAGGGGGGTGGAGGGGATTGGTAAAACTACACCTAATGGGTATAATACACACTATTTGGGTGATGGGCAGACTTATAACTTTGACTCAAACTGTACAAAAGCAATCCATGTAGCCAAAACATTTGTACTGTTATAATATTCCAAAATTTAAAAAAAGATACTTGCAATCAAATGTTTATTCCATCACAATTCACAATTGCAAAGATGTGAAATCAACACAAGTGCCCATCAATTAGTGAGTGGATTAACAAAATGTGGTATATGTATACCATGGAATATTATTCAGCCACGAAGAAGGATGACTTAATGCTTTTTGTAACAATTTGGATGGAACTGGATACTATTATCCTATATGAAGTATCTAAAGAATGGAACAACAAACACCTTGTGTACTCACTGTTAAACTGGAATTAACTGATGAGCACACATGTGCCTAGAGAGAAGTAAATCTCAATGGAACTCAAGCAGGGGGCATAGGGAGGGGATGGGCTAAATCCTACCTGACAGGTACAGTGAATGCTGTCTGAGTGGTGGGCACACTTTTAATCCTGGCTCTAGCATTACAAAAGCAATCCATGTAACCAAAAACATTTGTACCCCCGTAATACTTTGAGATAAAAAAAGAATGCAAAGTAACTCCATTTTTCCAGGATTCTTTTATATTCTGTTTGGAAATAAACCCTGAAAATATTTACTGACATTTTGTAAAAATTTTATGACTATTCTCAAGTGTTTTTCAAACCTCTCTCTTTGAAATTGATTTTGAGGTATAGTTTATTATCATATAATCATGAAACTACATACTTGAGTATTTCAAATTATTACAGTTTTGTCATTATTAGTAAATTCTATAGCATGTTTTTTAACTTATGCAGAACTAGATTTTTTTTGTCATTTATATTTTTCTTTTTTTCAAATTACTTATATTAGTGGAAAAGAGTAGAATTTAGAATAGAATTATACAGTTTGATCCAATAGATAGATGATAGAGAGAGAGAGAGAGAGAGATGGGAAAATGGATATAATGCATATAAAATTACTTAGTATGATGCTGGCATGTAGTTTTCTCTCAATATTAGTTGGGTATCATCTTATAGAAGTTTGTTGTTAAAATTATTGTATGCACAATGAGGAGGTATTAATCTTAAAAATAAAACAATTATTGAGCAATTGCATCATTAAGCAGAATATTTTGAACATGTCATATGGTGTTCTTTACTATAATTTATTTTACTTGCCTGAACAATCAACATTATTCATAAAAGAGGACTCAGCCTCAGAGCTTTTAAACAGCTGCAATGTAGTATATTTTAGTTAAAATATATTTGCTACAAGATACTTTTCAATTTAGCATTTGGAAAGGTGGTGGCAAAATTATAGTTGTCAAAATGGTGATTTTCAATAAGTACTATAATTAGCATGCATCATTTCCAGAAATTGTGCTTTTCAACAATGGGCCATGACTCATTTGTATTTCCATATAACCAGTGCATGTTAGAAATAAATGCCCATTTATCTTCAGAATACAAAGAATAAAAATTTGGCCTAAATAGCTCTGTTGATTAAAGTACCTTAACAGATCCTACCCATATCTTACATAAAATATTGGTTTTGTGTTCTTCAGAGAATTCTGTTAATGTTTAGCTATGCGCTATTTCAAACTTAGCCTATGCCTGGTTGTAAAAACAACTGGAGTGCTCCTTCTTTTCCCTGATTCCTGGACAAACAGATCAAGAATCGTCTTTAAGGAGTTATACATATTTTGTAAATATGAATAATTCCTCTTGAAGCCACCTACCAAGTCCACACCTCTTGTAAAGAAAGCATCACATTTCATCATGCATCAGAAGATTTCCAGAAAATGCTATGTGACAAGTCTAGCAATTGCTCAGGATACCCAATACACATCATTTTTCCTTTGCTCTGAGAATCTTGGACTCATACTTTTCACTGTGCCTGAGCTCTTCTATCTGCCTTTGGCTTCCTTTGATTTGGGGACCCTTCCAGGCTCACTTCCTGCCTTTTTGAATCATGACTCTCTGGCATGGTTTTGGATATGTACCTTTTTTAAATTTCAGCACACCAGATTTGCTGTATCCAGAGAATATTTCCATCTCTAGATCCAGAAAACAAACTGCCTTCTAGAAGACCTTCCTCCAATCTTCCCACAACAAGAGATATGAACACTGGGAATTCCTCAGTTATCAGGAATTTAATTTCAGCTTTTGTAACAAGTAACTTTCACCAATTTATCATTCCCACACCTACACTTTTTCTAATTTTTGACAAAAGGTCAATGGAGTGTTTTCTTCTTTTCTCTTAACATATATTTTATTGAAATTTTCAAGTCATTGATTATTCTTTTGTGTGCTTACTCAATTTAAAATCCTCCAAAGCAGGAACCCCCATTTTTAAACTAATGTTTAGATCAGACTTTTAACAGATGTGTTTCATTTGCAAGGAAAATATTTTGCCAGACTTTCAATAAAAATTATATGCAAAATTATCTAGAGGCTACATTTAATATAGCAAGCCAAGATAATTCTTATCAATTTCTTTGAAAATGGGGAAAATAAGTGTCCTATTGCATCCTTCTGAAGTTAGTTCTTAGGGAGTAATTTTTTTAACTGATATTTTAAACACAAAATCTCTGATTGAGTCTGGGTACCCAAAGTTATGCACTACTGCATTAATTTTCAATTTAATTAGGATAGCATGTTAAATAATATGATATAGTATTGATGACTGATATAATGTTTAAAGTAGCCTACAGGATAAATGGATTCCTATAGACATTTATCTAAGAACCTATACTTTTTCTCAGAGAGAAATTAGTTCTGACTGCTGCAGACAGAATGGAGTCTTGTTCCAATGACATTTAGTTTGCCTTCTCTATTTCCCATGCTGTGATTCTAGCTAGATTCTCTGCATTCGGTGTCATTGCTTTCCAACTAATAAAGCAATTCTGGTCCTCAGGTGTCCTTTGTCCAGAATCTAATGTTTCTCCAAAGTCCCATCAGAGTGAATTTTAATTTTGTTCTTACAGCCCCAGGGTCTGTTCTTTTGGCATCTGACAGATGTGCTGAATATATCTTAGCTTCCTTGAGTATGGCTGAACAACTTTGTCACGGATCTATTTGAGTGCCTTTTAATATAAGATTATGAGGCTTAAAGAAGGAAAGTGATTTTTTAAATAGTGTCGCTTAACTCCTGAATCCTCATGGGCTCCCAATTTTCTATATTTTCAATTTTACTTCATTATATTCAATTCATAATGATTTATTTTCCAAATTAGCAAGGTAGCATGAGTTATTTATTAAAAAGTCAAACATTGCTGACATTTGTAAGGTAAAATAGTAAAATTTCAATTCCCTAGGGGAATTCCCTTTAACAAATATTTTTCTATGCACAAGTTATGTATATATTAAGTGGCATGTTGACATCAAGCCTGCTAGTGAGATCCAAGCATGAAGCAAACCTTATTTTTTTCTCTCATAGCCTTTGAATTTTCTCAGTGTGATCAGTTATTTTCCTAGGATGGAAACTTAGGAAATTCCATGAATTTTGTTATTTTAAGATAAAAACATCAGTCTGGTATTTTTGGTGAAGGAGGCAGTGGAGAATAGAAACCATCACATTTGACAGGCACAGTTGTAAGCTAGCTTTATTTATAAAGAAAAAATTTTAAAGCATGGGATACTTTGTTAATGCTTCAGAATTTCTCCATCCCCAGAGCTGGGTGTTGGGAGATAGTTCTCAATGGATCTCTTACATTTCTGCCTATCTTGTGAGAAGAAGCACTGAATGACTTTGTTCTAGACATCTTTTTGTTTTTGGACATCATGTTTATGTAGCAAATAGCTTTGGAAGATAGATAGAGTGTCTACCTCCAGAACAAAGGGCAGGAATGCTTAATGCCCATTATAAAAAATTTGGGTTTCCTAAATTCAGGGACCTGTTCAAGGCTGGATATGAATGAACATCTTCCTTAATAAAATAGATTGCTTATTCAACCCCCTGACATTACGATTCAATAGAACTGTCATGATAGGTACCTCAAGATAACATAGTCACTTCATGCTTCATCATCAGGTGCTCGGTCTCTACTAGGGTTCAGTAGTCCACCAGAAGTCTCTCCAGTAATTAGGGCATTGCTGTACTATGGAAACAGGAGTAGAGTTTGGACTTTACATAGGTTATTTAATTACTCCAGCACCATTTAAGTCTGTCTTTTCTCTGATCAATTTCCTTTGTGTCCTGGTCAAAAATCAATTGACCATATATGAATGAAGGGCTATTTCTGAACTCTGTTCTGTTGCTTTCTTTATCTTTACATCAATATCACGCTGTATTGATTACTGTCACTATTACTGTTTCTAACCTTAGTGGTCTAGGAGCCAATGTTTCACCATTAAAATGATATTAACTGTGTAAATTTTGCAGATGCTCTTTGTCAGTTAAGTCAGATTTCTTATATTCCTAGTTTGCTGAAAATTTTATCAGGATTATATGTTGAGTTTTGTCAAAGGATTTTTTTTTTAACATTTTTGAGAAGAACATATGACTTCTTAAAATTCAGCATGTGAATATGGTGAATTACATTGATTGATTATTGAACCAACTTTGCATTCGTAGCATAAACTCCACTCTTTCATGTTGTAGTATCTTTTTACACAATATTGGATTCAATTTACATATTTTGTTCAGATTTTTGCATCCATATTCATGTAGAACATTGTTCTATGATTTTCTTCTCTTTTAATATTCTTCTCTGTTTTTTTTTTTTTTTTTTCTGAGACAGAGTCTCACTCTGTTGCCCAGGCTAGAGTGCCGTGGCGTCAGCCTCGCTCACAGCAACCTCAAACTCCTGGGCTCAAGCGATCTTCCTGCCTCAGCCTCCTGAGTAGCTAGGACTACAGGCATGCGCCATCATGCCTGGCTAATATTTCTATATATATTTTTAGCTATCCATATAATTTCTTTCTATTTTTAGTAGAGACGGGGTCTCGCTCTTGCTCAGGCTGGTCTCGAACTCCTGAGCTCAAACAATCCACCCGCCTCGGCCTCCCAGAGTGCTAGGATTACAGGCGTGAGCCACTGCGCCTGGCTTCTTCTCTGGTTTTTATAGCAATGCTGGCCTCATTGAATGAGTTGGAAAGCATGCCATTCTCTTCCATTTTCTGGAAAGATTGCATAGAATTAGTATTCTTCTTTTATAAATATGTGGTAGAATTCATTGATGAAATCCTTTTTACCTGGTTGGTTTTATTTGAAATGTTTAACTACAAATTCAATTTATGAGATATAAAACTATTCAGATTATCAATTTCTTTTTGGGTGAAGTTTGGAGATTTATGTCTTTCCTAGAATTTTCCCATTTCATCTACTTTGTCAAATTTATTATACTATTCCTTTATTATTCCTTTAATATCTGTACAATTTGAGTGCTATCAATTATCTCATTCTAATATTGGTAATATTTTTTCTCTCATTTTTTTTGATAAGTCTGGCTAGAAATTTATCAATTTTATTTATTTTCTCAAAGAACCAGCATTTGGTTTCACTGATTTTTCTCAGTGTTTTTCCAGTTTTTATTTTATTGATGTCTGCTTCTGTTCATAAATTGTATTTGCTTGTTCAAATTTTGGATATATTTGCCCTTATTTTTCTAGTTTCTTAATGTAGAAGTCAAACTAATTGATTTGAAAACATTTTTCTTTTCTACTACAGGCATTTCTGCTATAAATTTCCTTCAGTGTAATGCTTTAGGGCTAGTAAAGCATGCTTTCAATTTTTTGAAAGAGTTATATAGAATTTCTATTATTTTTTCAAATTATGATATATTGTGCTTTTATTTTTATTTGATCCAAAATACTTTCTTATTTTCTTTTACCTGTGAGTAACCTCTAAATGTGTTATTTAGTTTCCAAATGTTTGGGAACTTGCCAGACATATTTCTGCTATTTCTTTTTCCCCCTGTGCTTCATTTTTGATAGTTTCTGAATTTTATTAATTTTCTTATGCATTGTTTCCTCTGATGCTAATCCTATCTGTATTTTTCACCTCATGCATTGTGGTTTTCACCTCTAGAAGTTCAATGTAGGCCTTTTTACATATTCTGTGTTTCCATTTAACATGTCTAATCTTTCATTTAGTTTTTTGGACATGTGGAATTCAGTTATAAAGTTGGTTATAATATCCTTGTTAAGTAATAATTCAGTCACATTTGTCATTTTAGGGTCAATTTTTATTGATTGATTTTTCTTCTAAGACTGGTTTTCTTTTCCTACTCATTTGAATATCTGGAAGTTTTCTATTGAATGCCAAAAATTGTAAATTTTATTGTGCTGAGAGATGGATATTTTTGTATTCCTATATAAAAAATTGACCTATGTTAACTAACCTTGTTAAATGTTATTGCAGCTAAGTTACTTGGAAATAGATTAATTAATTATTTTGAGTCTTGCTTTTAAGCTGTTAGATAAAACCAGAGTAGCATTTATTTTGGGGCTAATTTTGCCCCGCTATTGAGGCAATTTCCTTCTGTATGCTCTATCAGTGCCTGATAAATTATGAGGACCTCTACTCTGGCTGTTGAGAATAGGAAATATTGCTGTCCATATGTGAGTTCTATAGATTTATCTCTCTAATCTTTTTTTTTTTTTCTGTTGGTTCTTTCCTCAGGTCTATTCATCACTTGCATGTACTGATTAGTATTCAGCCAAAGTCTTGAGTATAACCCTCTAAAGGTCTTCAAAACTCTCTCTCTTTTAAGTTCTCTCCTCTCTTATACTCTGTCCATGATTTCTAGGCAGCTTTTCCTCCCCACACTTCATATTCATCCCCATAACTCAGGGAGATCCAGTGGTTTTTGTGAACCTCTACCTGGTTTACTGTCCTTGCACTGGGGTCTGTAAATTATCCACAGGTAGTGAACTTGGAAATTACAGTGTTCTCATAATTTTTTTTACATCTCTTGGGATCACTGACATTTTTTTGCTTGCTGCCCACTTCTGTAAAACCATTGTTTCAGTTATTCTGTCTGGTATTTTAATTGATTTCTGGCAACGGAGTAACTCTGGCCCATCTTGTTATTCCATCTTGGCTGGAAGTAGAAGTCCTGGAGTTTGCATTTGGATACTTTTATTGGGTCTTTATAGAGAATCAATGCAGCATCCTTATCCATTACAGATATTTCCAGCACCATTGGATCTTCAGGATCATTTGGATCAAGATACAAGGCAGCTTACACCATAGCTTTGACTTGCTGCAAAACCTTTTCTTACTCTCTGCTCCACTCAGAATGGATATACTTATGGGACATGCCATAAATATGTCAAAGCAATACTCCTTTGTGCAATATATTCTACCACAGAAATTGACTCAAGTCAAATGCTTTGCTACTTTTATAGTGATAGGAGACATGGGTTGAACAAATTTTTTCTTTTCTTTGCTAGGGCTAGTCTGGCAATCTCCAATGAAGTGGACCAATTCATACTTCCCTGATATGTCAGGCCCATGAATCTTTATAGTGTTTAATCTCAGACCCTCTAGCTTATAAGCACTAGGGCTTATTAATTACTTGACATTTATTGGTCACTACATCCAATTAGCATGATATCATTAATACAATGGATCAACCTGATATTCTGGGGAATATTGAACCAATCAAGGCCCCTGTAGACTATATTATGACAGAGAACTTGAGAGTTAATATATCATTGTGGTAAAAAAGTCAATGTGTACTGTTGTTGTCTTGAAAAGCAAACTGGTATTGATTATCTCCACTGATAGGTATTGAAGTAAACATTTTATCAATTAATAGCTGTATGCCAATCACCAGAAGCTGCATTAAACTGTTTTAATAAAAATTCTGCATCTAGCATTGTAGCTGTGCTTGGTTGACTGAAGCTACTAGTTGATTATATTTATGTTACCCTCTATCATATACTTATAACACATTTTTTTCAGGAACCAAACGCAATAACTGTAAAAGTGATTTGATTGAGACCATCATTCTTATATCCTCTAAGCTTTGACAGAGTCAGTAAACTCTGTATGTATTCTCAATATACAGTTTTGGGTTTTATTTACTCTTTTGACCTCAGTACAGAAAATGGTTTCAGGGGCTTTCACATAGTCACCCCTATCACAAGGGACATTACAGGTTATTGAATCAACACAAGAACTCTTTCTGCCAGATACGTAGAGTATTTATTCCAATTATACGTGCAGTGGCTGGTATATGATTACAAGGTGCCTTGGATCTGTTGGACCTACTGTGATACAGAATTGGACAAAAACTTCATTTGTTACCTATTCTCTTTAAACCAAATACATGATGTGGAGAAGGATGATGGCATTTTGGTGCCAGCTCAGTCTTGTATTTAACAGCCATCACAAGTGTTAGTTTCCCCCTTTCCTCATCACACATTTCTGTAGGAAATGGCAGAAACTTTCTTGGAAAAGAAAAAGAATTAGATTAATATTTATTGTATATATTACTGGTGGTTTTTCAGGGTCATTCTTCCAGTGGACAGAGTGCCCCTTCGATAAAAGGGTTTCAGGTATGTGAACTGATATTATTCTGAAAACTGAGTGAAGGGAGTATTTTCCCCCTTGTGGTGCTTGACATCAGTCTATTGCTCAACAGGTATCTATTTTTTTTATTTATACAAATTGAGCAATACCTCCTCCAGTCCTGTTGTTGTTCCTGGTAACACCTTGATGTAGCAGACGTCACAGAACCCTGTTTGCTAAGGTATTCTGATTGCTCTTCAGGCCTTGCTGCCTGCTGTAATAATCATATCCACCTTGTTTCATGCTCAGGTATTGTCACATGCCCTTGGGCATTCCAGAATCTCACCATCCCCATTAATATTGGGGAGTCCAATTTCATGGCAGCAATCTTATTTTTGTATTTATGATGTTTTTGGTTCTTAGCCATAACTTGATTTTTTTAAACACATTTTTTATTTTGGAGTAATTTTTGATTTGCAGAAATCTTTCTTGAAAAGATAGTACAAAGTATTTTTGGATAGCTCTTCTTCAGTTTCCCCCACTGTTAGGAATTTACATTACCATGTTACATTTGACAAAACTAAAAATCTGACATTGGTACATTAATATATTAAGTATACTCCAGAATTTATTTGAATTTTATTTATTTTTTCATTGATGTTTTCATTCTGTCTCAGGATCCAACCCTGGTGGCCATATTGTATTTAGTTGTCATGTGTCCCTAGTATCTTTTGGTCTGTGACATCTTCTCAGTCTTTCCCCAATTTTCTTGACCTTGACAGATTAGAGCAATGCTGGCTAAGTGTGCTGTAGAATGTCCCCAAGTCTGGGATTTTCTAGTATTTTTCCCATGATTAGAATGGTGTTATTGGTTTTTGGAAAGAATACCACAGAGATGAAGTGTCATTACCACCACATCTTATCAGGTGTTAAGTGGTATCCACATGAGATCAATGGTGATGTTAACCTTCATTATTTGGTTAAGGTACTGTTTGCTAAGTTTCTCCACTGTAAAATTACCATTTTCCCCTCTTTGTTTTGCTAATCTATTCTTTGGAAATAAATCAGTAAGTCTAGCCCACATTCATGTTAGAGTATTCACATACATTATCTGGAATTCTGTAAGGAAGACTTATCTATGTTTATTTATTTATTTATATCAGTATATACTCATATATATTTATTTTATGCTTTGAATTATAATCCAATACTACAAATAACTTTTTAAAAAATTTTGCCACATGTATAATAACATATACATATTGAGTCTATACTGGTTTTTCCCGATATCTCCATTGTCTAGTGATACCTGGTCCTTTGAAATTAGGCAGCTCTCCAGCTAACCTTGGGCATCAGATTTCTTGATGAGGCTGGGAGTGTAGTTCTGTGCCTGGGAGCTTGTCTCTATAAACTCACCATACAGATGTTACTTGGGAGCATTCAAGAACATAAGCCCTAGATTGCAATTATTTGAGAAACCTGGAAAACTTCATTCCTTTTTGGTGTTGGGAAAAAGGAGCTTCTGGTACTTCTATCTCTTAGAAATGAAGTTATTTACCTTAAACTACTGAAAATTAAGACGGATTAGCTTGCCTGGAAATAGCTCTTTAAGATGGTTGTTACTTAACTATGTCATTCTCTAATTGTACAGGCTTGAGGTTTTTCTATCTGGACTGTACCTTGCAGCTACTGCTGGATTACTAGGAATAACTTATTAACCTATTTCTATGTGTCCTGAACTCAGAACTGAGTGCCTTTGACTCCTCAATGCAAAAGTGAGAATAATTTGATACATCTCTAAGCAGCTAGAATAGAGGTAGGTGTCTGGATGAGGGCATTATTTTACTTTCAGGGGCTAATTTTTAATGTAGATATCATTTCAAAATAACTGCACAGAGAATATATGAGGGTGAAGAAAAAATTTCCAATTTTTATTCTTCTGAACAGGCTTTGATATCCTTGGATTGTGGTGTTTCTATCTCTGCAAACAAAAATATCTCTGACACCTGCTGAATTTTGCTAAACTTGAGCTGAAAATATCATTAAGTGTTCTATTCAAGTATCATTCCTTTCAATTCATTTCTTAGCAAGGTCATTCTCTGAATAGGTGAAACTTAGAATGAATAGCACTCAGACTACTTGATTTGAATCTACTTCTTTTCTTTCTTTTCTTTTTTTTTGTGATTCCAGCGATCTCTTCACTTTGGTAGCATTAAACAGATATGTGGAAACTACTGAAGGTTATAGTCCTGAGTGAAACTTTCACTTTCTCTCTCAATTTCAACTTTCACCATTAGTCTCTTATTTTTTTGCTCTATCTATAAAACTAAGCTGTTTTTATAGGCATTCACCCACTGCATTGATTTTGACGCTTTTAAAAATTTCAATGTGCTTAACATTCACATATTGATATAATGTTAACTCAAAAGACTATGATATATTATGAGGCCAAAAGAAGAATCATATAAGATTCAGTTTGATATTGGCTCTGACGTGCTCCATTGTCAGGAAAGTCACTTTACTTCCTAAATCTTTTTTTTTTTTAATAATGATCTTGATTGATTATTTTAAGAATTAAATTAATACATTTTGAAAAATTTATTTTAAACTGAAGCATACATTGAAATACTGAGGATGTTTTGTTCAGGGTTTCTAAGTCTTAAAATGATACAAAACAAGGATACAGACTCCAGTTTCATTAACATTCACTTATCCTAAAAGTCTTTTATATAACTTACTTCATTATTACTATTATTTATAATGATAATTACTATCTATGTGTACTTTAACAAGTTTCCACCTGTTTATGTCCTCTGCTATTTC
Source organism: Varecia variegata (assembly GCA_028533085.1). Classification (NCBI taxonomy): domain Eukaryota; kingdom Metazoa; phylum Chordata; class Mammalia; order Primates; family Lemuridae; genus Varecia; species Varecia variegata. The sequence continues at coordinate 99,975,714 of CM052439.1, read as the reverse complement.
CTTCCTCAGTGTTTTGTAGGTACTTTATTTTCTTTGTTGCTATTGTGAAGGGTATTGAGTCTTTGGTTTGGTTCTCAGTTTGACTGTTGTTGGCGTACAGGAATGCTACTGATTTCTGTACATTGAGTTTGTAACCTGAGACTCTGCTGAATTTGTTTATCAATTCCAGTAGTCTCATGGCAGAATCTTTGAGGTTTTCTAGATATAACATCATAGCATCAGCAAAGAGAGATAGTTTGACCTCTTCTGCCCTGATTTGGAAGCCCTTGATTTGCTTCTCTTGTCTGATTGCTCTGGCTAGGACTTCCAGCACTATGTTGAATAGAAGCGGTGATAGAGGGCAGCCTTGTCTGGTTCCAGTTCTAAGTGGAAATGCTTTCAATGTTTCCCCATTCAGTATTATGTTGGCTGTGGGTTTGTCATATATGGCTTGTATCATTTTTAGGTAAGTCCCGTCTATGCCTGTTTTGTTAAGTGTTCTTATCATAAAAGGGTGTTGAATTTTGTAATAAAAAAGACATCTGCACTAGAATGTTTACAGCAGCACAATTCAAAATTGCAAAGATGTGGACACAACCCAAGTGCCCATCAATACATGAGTGTATCAATCAAATGTGGTGTATGCATACCATGGAGTTCTATTTAGCCACAAAACCAATGTTGATATATCACCTCTTGAATTATCCTGGATAGAGCTGGAACCCATTCTACTAAGTGAAGTATCCCAAGAATGGAAAAACAAGCACCACATGTACTCACCATCAAATTGGTTTTAACTGATCAACACTTAAGTGCACATATAGTAATAACATTCACTGGGTGTTAGGCAGATGGGAGGGGGTAGGAGGGGATGGCTATATACACACCTAATGGGTGCAGTGTGCACCGTTTGGGGGGTGGACACACTTGAAGCCTGACTCAGGTGGGGCAAGGGCAATATATGTAACCTAAACATTTGTACCCCCATAATATGTTGAAATAAAAAATAAAAAAAATAATAAAAAGTTTCTTTTTCTATAAAATAATAGTGATACCTACCTCCCAGGTGTACTGGAAAATTTAAATATAAAATTGCTGAGCACAGTAAACAGCATGCCATAAGATTTCAGTATATGTTATCTTTTCATTTCCTTCACTCCTCCCCATCAGTACCCCTAGTGAAGTCATGACTTCTGAGATCTATTATCTTAATGATTCAGTTTATATTATTCTTGTAATGAATATACCAGTTAGTTATGTAAGGGCTTTGATGATAGAATGAAAGGCATGTTAATGTTAAATCATTAACTTAAGTCCCTAAATGGGCAAAATAGAGAGCAGAAAGGAGAACTAAGCTCTTTTATCAATGGACCACTGTGTGATTGGGAGTAAACTCCATTCTTTCTAATTTTATAGACAGATCACTAAGCCTCTTCCTTTCTGTTCTGCTACTACTTTTTGCTTTTAGTCTCATAAAGTCTCCTACCAGAACTTTCTGCAAAGTTTTTTTTTTCCGGAAGTGTTCCCGCTGCCTGTCTTTTCATTCCATCCACATTGATTAAAATTTAGTTTGCTTAGAGTAGTTTTTTTCATATACAAATCCCTCACTCCCAAACATTTATTGGTCCTTTTTTCCCAACAGACTAAAGTCTAAACAAATTAGCCTGACACTTAAGGTCCTCACAGAACATCCTTAACTTGCTCCTTTCTATTAAAAGTCATGCATGCTCTGCTTTCCACAAGACTGTCTCCTGGAATTTGGTAATACCCACTCCTCATTCCACTTTTCAGGTTGACGGGTGGAAATGGTTTTTACTATCACTGGGATACTTCCCTATTCATGTGGTTTTCCTATACCCTGCACATAGCTTTGTAAATATTCTCTGTATCAAAACTGAACTCGAATAACCCAATTTGAATGTACCATCTGTTGCCTGGCTGTTATATTTCCCACATTTATCTAATGTCATACACTCTATCCTCTAAAGACAGATGGTTTATCTATTGCAGGCATAGTGGTTCAGAACATCCAATTTGGAATGATAAAGTATTTGGGTTTGAATCCTGACTTTACTACTTATCAGTTCAATGACTTTGGTTAAGTTACTCAGCTTCTCTGAGCCTCAATATCCTCATCTAAAAAATAGGAATAGTAATAGTAGCCACCTCACAGAGCTATTGTGAGAAGTAAAGGAGTATGTAGAAAATCTATAACAGAACAGATGCTACAGAAATGTGGTTTTGGTCATGAATGCTTCTTGAGCACATGTACCTCATCCATTTGTACTGCCACATCTCTTTTTCTATTTTTCCCTATTATTCTAAATTGATGCATTCTAGGTTCAGTTAAAATCCTAGTGCTTCTATAATCTCTTGAGTTTCTCAATGTTTATGATTCTTACTCCCTGGAAATCTCCTTCGTGTTTTTGTCTGTATAGATTTCCTCTCCCCAACTAAATTCTTAACAATCTGAAGATAGGGACAAGGATTTTTCATTTCCTTTTATCATCTCTAACCAGCTCGGTGTTGTGGACATAGCAGAAGCTCAACAAATATTTGCTTAGTAATTTGATTTTAATCATTTAATTTCAATTAAGGGAGGTAAATTTTATAACACAAGTAATTTCAATTAAGGTAGATGGTCAAACTGCCTAATGCAAATCTCCAGAATAGATTTATTGATCATCACAGTGCCCATTTCAGGACAGGTACTTATTGAATATTTGATTATTTTTGGTAATTATTATATAGACAAATTATCTGTAATAACTAAGCACTTCAATGATTACTGTGTAGACATAATCTCTATATGTAATGAGATACTTTTTTTAATTAGCCATCAGATTAATAAAAATGATTTGAGCAGGTTAAAAAGCACAGGAAGAATAATATTAACGCCAATATACTATTATTCTAGTATTTTTGTAATCTTTTAAATATATCAGATTGTGTTCTCACCACAATACTTGAGAATACATAATCCATTTACTTCTTCTGACAATAATATAAAACTTTGGTCTCTGTTATATTTTGTATTATACTCCGTGTGGAATATGTACAGGCCTCTAAACTAAAGTTAAATTACGGAAGGGCCCAAGTACAAGAATTAGTGTTAGTTTCTGGTGAGCAGTATAACGCACCAGCCCTCTTTAAATATTGCCTTTAATTTTGTCCTAAGAAAAGAATTAAATAAAGTTATAGCCTGTAGGTGGCATTTGAGTCCACTGATCCCTTTCCTGTGCTCTGTCTTGCCTGTTTATATTGCAGTTTCAGTAAAGCAGCATGGTTATAATTAGTGTTGACTTCTCAGCATGATGATGAGATTTAGTGGTACCATAGACCTTGGGCTACTATGAAAAATCCTCATTGAACCTTGCCAAATTCCTGTTGAAATGTGGCAACTATCCAAACTTCTGTCTTGTTAGTAGAAATGAACTATAGTGCAAAGAAGCAATGAAGATTGCCTGACTGTGATGTGCATATCTCTGACAGTGATCTTGATGGTAAGTGGTTCATGGAAATTAAAAGTACATTTATTGTAAACATGAGCTGGTTGATGATTAGAAATATTTGGAGTTGGTTTCCTTTGGTACTAAGATCATAGTAAGATGAATCTTTTTTGGTTTTTGATATAACACATTACGAGATTTGGTGCTTGTAGACTTAAGATATTAATTGTCCTAATGACCCAAGGTAATTTGTTAAGCAAAAAAAAAAAATGCTGGGAAAACTGGATAGCCACATGTAGAGGACTGAAACAGGATCTACACCTCTCCCCTCTCATAAAAATCAACTCACGGTAGATAACAGACTTAAATCTAAGGCATGAAACTATAAGAATTTTAGAAGAAAATGTTGGAAAAACTCTTATAGACATTGGCCTAGGGAAAGAATTTATGAAGAAGACCCCAAAGGCAATCACAGCAACAACAAAAACAAATAAATGGGACCTGATCAAATTAAAAAGCTTCTGCACAGCCAAGGAAACTATCACAAGAGCAGACAACCTACAGATTGGGAGAAAATATTTGCATGCTACACATCTGATAAAGGGCTGATATCTAGAATCTATACAGAACTCAGGAAAATCGGTAAGAAAAAAAAAATCAAATAACCCCATTAAAAAGTGGACAAAGGACATGAAGAGAAACTTTTCAAAAGAAGACAGGCTAATGGCCAAAAAACATATGAAAAAATGCTCAATGTCTCTAATCATCAGGGAAATGCAAATCAAAACCCAATGAGATACCACTTAACTCCAGTGAGAATGGCCTTTATCAAAAAGTCCCAAAACAATAAATGTTGGTGTGGATGCGGAGAGATAGGAACACTCATACTCTCCTGGTGGAACTGCAAACTAGTACAATCTCTGTGGAAAGTAATATGGAGATCCCTCAAAGAGTTACAAGTAGAGCTACCATTTTATCCAGCAATCCCATTACTGGACATCTACCAAAAGGAAAAGAAGACATTCTATAAAAAAGATACCTGCACTAGAATATTTATAGCAGCATCATTCACAACTGCAAAGATGTCGAAACAACCCAAGTGCCCATCAATACATGAGTGGATTAATAAAATGTGGTATATGTATATCATGGAATTCTACTCAGACACAAAAAAGCATGGTGATCTAGCACCTCTTGAATTATCCTGGATAGAGCTAGAGCCCATTCTACTAAGTGAATTATCACAAGAATGGAAAAACAAGCACCACATATACTGACCATCAAATTGGTTTTAACTGATCAACACTTAAGTGCACACATAGTAATAACATCCATTGGGTGTTGGGCAGATGGGAGGGGGTAGGAGGGGATGGCTATATACACACCTAATGGGTGCGGTGCACACTGTCTGGGGGGACGGACATGTTTGAAGCTCTGACTTGGGTGGGGCAAAGGCAATATACACAAGCTGAACATTTGTACCCCCGTATTGTGCTGAAATAAAAAAAATTAAAACAAAATTAGAAAGCTTATAACATAAGCAGTTAAATAATAGAATAAATTCAGAGTAAATCACAAGTATAAGAGCAAAATCAAATAAAAGTAAACAAAAATACAATAGAAAAGATCAGAGAAGTTCAGAGTTGGCAGTTTGAAAAGTCTAAGAAATATAGCACACTTTTTGGCGAAAGTCATTACACAAAATGAAGACATAAATGACAGTGTCAGGAATGAAAAAGAGGACATAAGTATGAATGCACTAAAGGTTAAAAAGATAAAATGACAATGCTATGAAGAAATTTATAACTTAAATGAAATGGAAAATTTCTAAAAATATATAAATTCATGGGAAAAATCACCAAAATTGACTCAAGTCAATAAAACTTTGAGTCTTTTAACTGTCAAAGAAATAAAACAAGTAATTTAAAACTTTCTCCCTCAAAGAAGACCTCAGGTCCAGATAATTTTATAGGCAAGTTCTATTAAATGTTTGAGGAACAATTCATTCCAATCTATACAAACTCTTTCAGAGAATGATAAAAGAGGCAATACTCTCTAACTCATTTCATGAGGCTATATAGCACGAAAGAAAATTACAGGCCAATCTCATGCATGAACAAAGATGCAACAATTCTAGGTAAATTGTAAACAGATTGTATTCGGCATTGAGGAAAAAGATAACTCATGATGATCAAGTTGGGTTTAGCCTAGAAGTAAAGATTGGTTTTACATTAGAAAATCCATTTATATTATATAAATAGATTTATGAGGAAATACACTCTCAATAAATGAAGAAAAAGCATGCAATAACATTTATAATACACTATACTAATACGTGTTAGGAAACTAGGAATAGAGGGAATTTCCAAGGGAATTTGAAAAAAAGAAAATCTCAAGGAAAAGATTGTAGATAATAAAGGAATACTAAAACTATTTTCTTTAAAATGAGGTTCAAGGAAAGGAATATTTCTATTATTTCTACTCAACATTGTACTGGAAATTGTAAATAATGAAGGAAGTCAAAAGAAAGAAATATAGGCTCTAATTATTAAAAGAGAAGAAGCAAAACTAATATCATTTATAAATGTTATGGTTATCTACATGAACAAAATTAGGTGTAGAAAATTAGGAGAATGAATTATATTTTAGCAACATTTCTGGGTAAAAAATCAATTTAAAAGTTTTGACTGATCAACACTATGGTGCTCACACAGTAGTAATATTCTCCAGGGATTAGCAGGGTGTGTGTGTGTGTGTGGGGGGGGGGGGTAAACTCACAACTAATGGATGTGGTGAGCATTGTAGAGGGGAAGGGCATGCCTCTAATCCTCGCTTGGGTGAGGCAAGACATAAAATGTAACCAGAATGTTTGTATCCTCATAATATCCTGAAATAAAAAAAAAAAAGAAATGACAAGAATCCAGCTATGCTTGGAATGGGACACATCATTGGACTTGCTAGTTAAATGCAATATGTCACCATTTTTGCCTAACTTAGCTTGAAGTGGATTAGTGTTATGTACAGTAAGTCTGACAAATAAATTCTCTGTTTTCTTCTTATTCTAAAAAAAAAGTTAATTGCATACACCAGAAGAAAAGAAATTTAATTTAAAATTAGTAAACATTTGAAACAAGAAATGTAAGCTTCCTAAGAGCAAATATAATAAAAGGTATACAAAGCCTTTATGTAGAAGGATATACAAAGTTCTTTAAATGTAGTAATAAATATCAAAATAAATGGGGAGATATACCATGTTTATCACAAAGGTTTCATAGAACTCAAAACCTGAGTGAAAAATAATTACATTATTAAAATAGTAAAGGACTAAGATTGTCTAAAACACTGTCATAGATGAAGAATAACATGGGGGCCTTTCGATACCATAAACCAAGACTTATTAAAACATGCAGTCTATTAGGTAGCATTATATTCCTTCACACTAAGACAAACTGAGCAGTAAAGCAGAATAAAGCATCCAGAATTGGCTTCCATGTATATGGAAACTTGATTCATGATGGGGGTGGCATTGCTGATTAGTGGGTAAAGAATGGATTGTTTAATAAATGTTCCTGGGATTGATTATCCATATGAAAAGTATAAAGTTGGATGTCTAACATATATAATTCACAAGGGTCAGTTCCAGAAAGAAAAATGCTCAAATGATAAAGGAAAAGCTGAAATATTTGTAGAACATATAACAGGGCATTTTATGATCTCAGGATTCAGAAGAAATTTTTTGAAGGAGGCAAACATTGCACAAACCATAAAGAAAGCTATTGATAAATTCATTTACTTTAAAATTAAGGACTTTATGAAAGGAAAGAATCAAGAAGGGGGAATAAATGCCGTAAACTGGAAGGTATTTCTGACACATAAAGCTAGCAAAACATTATTTTTCTCAAACATATAAGCTGATGTGATAATGATTATGAAGTAAATAAAAGTTAATAACAAAGCAAATGGAAGAGGAAGTGGGGAAAAGAATATTAATGGACATTTCAGAGAAGATGAAACACTTATTAACAATAAAATAAATAAAAATTTGATCAACCTAAACTGCAAATTATAAACACAATGAAATAATAGTTCAAATCTACTGGATTGGCAAAAGTTGAAATGCTTATGAATGTCAAATGTTGACGAAAATGTAGAAGAATGGAAACTTTTATAAATACTACTGGTGGGAATCCGAATTAGTTCAATCATTTTGGAAAAATATTAGATATTATTTACTAAGTTGAGACACATACACTATGACTTAAAAATTTTACTTCTAGTTATGTATTGAGAATTTATTGCCAGTACCCACCTGAAGAAAGTTCACAGTAGTATTACTTAGTAGAGGAAAAAAACCCTAAAAATAACTCAAATATTGTCAGTACTAGAATGGGTAAATATATTGGTATAATCATACAATGGGATGATATACAACAGCTAAAATGAGTTAATTATAGTAATAAGTATCAACATGGATGAATCTCTTAATCATAATGTTGTTTTTAAAAAAAGGCACAGAAGAATAATACAGTGCTTTCCCATTATGTAAAGTATAAAAATTAAATAATTTGTTATTTGGAGTTCCACAACTGTGTAGTAGGCCTACAAAGAATAGTAAGGAAATAATAAATAAAAATTTCAAATAGATGGTTCCCTTATGTGGCAAGAAGAAGAGGGGCTGGGCCTGGAAATGGGTACACAGAGGGCTCCAAAAATTTTTGTTGTGCTTTATTTCTTAGGCTGGGTGGAGGGTATATGATATTCTGTTTTAATGTTACTTTCAAAATATATACATATATTATAAATATTTTCTGTATATATTTAATAAAACATTTTTCTCTAAGCAAAAATGGCAGTAATGATGCGTTTTTATTTCTAAGGCTGATAAAGTTAGAGAATCATGGAACATGAGTTTACAGAGTTAAAATGAAGCATTATTACTGGAAATTCTTAGTTATTAAAGATTAAAAATTATTTAATGTTCCATTAAAGGTTACATAAGGGCCAAGAAAATATTTTTAATTTTTTAAAAATGGTGAAAACCGTATGTAACATTGAATACTTTATATCATGTTGCCATGGTTTTTAGCTTTGGCCGAAAGTGGACAATGAGAATGGCTATAGTAATAACAAAACAAGGGATGAGTTGTTTGTTGGTTTATGCTTCCTGCTATTTGGAATGTCACACCAGATCTGTTCTATAACCTTCTGTGCTTAAACCAAGCCACAGATGTCTGTCTGCTCAGGGCTCTCTGATGAGCAATCAGTGCCCTACTTTCCAATAGCCCTCCCCAAATACCTCCTGACTTCAGTGATTGCTCCAGGGTAACCAGTCCTTCCCCGGAGATCTGTGTCTTTATTGAGCCCTGAAAGTGTGAGTCTGGCCAGATTGGGAATCTTCATAATCTTCCCAACAGGAAGCCACCTAAGGGGAGTAGGCACTGGAAAAGAATTGTCAGCACCAGGCTGTGCTGTGCTAGAGCCAAAGAATGAAAGGGCATTTCCAGAAACACACTTTCCAAGCCTTTGAATGGCTTTGCCATAACAATATAATCAACCTCAAATTGTCTGGCTGAAGAGAACCACTGTCATTAGCAGGAGGGAAAAAAAAGAAAAAGAAAAAGAATAGACTTATACTTTCTCTGTGGTAGAGCCCATTTTGTTTGAAATTATCAATTTGATTCACCATTTGCAAATAGTTCCTTTGATTCAATTGCTCTTCTGGCTCTGGGGAGTTGTGATTGCTGTAACAGATAACACTCCTCCAAAGAGCCTGAACTAACCTCACTTGGGATCAATACTAAGTAAAATTAAAATTGAATTTCTTCGGTGAGTTCTAAATTGAATTGATGTCTGTGAGGAAATTCATGCATTCCTGTACAGTATGTCATAGATATGGAGTATATTTTTTATTTTAAATTTTCCAACATTCTGATGTTATTTATAAAATATACATTATTACATATATGCAGTTTATGTAAAATATTTCTCTATGTTTTCTGAAAATTTAAAATAAGTAAAAAAGCACAAAATTAAGTCAGAAAAAAGAAAAAAAATCAAGAGATAATATTGGAATCTTTCCCATTAACTCTTAGAGAAGATACTCCCTTCCCCAGAGGATTAAAATGCTTTCAAATAGATCTCAAGACATCCCAAATCCTTATGAGGAAATGTTGTGTAATCACGGATTACACGTCCTTTCTGATTTGTTATGTGATTGTGGATAAGCCCTTTAAGCTGTCCTTTATTCTCTGTTTTCCCTTGAATAGGGTCTAGAATTTATTGACATGGATGTTTGACAGTTGAAAAAGAGGATGAATGATTTTATAGTACTCCTTGGCACTTTTGATTTAAAGAGAAACCTCAAACCTCTGTTAAACTGCAATCTTTATCCCTCCCGTGGCTTCTGTCATTCCTGACTCTATAGATTTAGCCATCACAATACCAAGTTGCTCATATCCTCACAAAAATAACAGGTGTCTTATTCTTTGGAAACAAATATTATTATGCATTTTTTGCAACATATTTCAAGAGATGAAATAGATGGGATCTTAAAGACTGGTTTGAGGATTCTAAAAAAGCACATACGTGAACATGGTTTAAAAGCAACTTTGTAATTCACATATTTATCTCTATTAAAAATTGAACAGTATCACTTTCCTATATTTTCAGAAAAATGTGTTTCACTTTAAATTTATTCAATAGTGATTACTCAAAAATATATATTGAGCCCTTTCTACTAGTCAATCATTGATAGATTCTGAGAAAAAAATATTTTATTTCTAACTTCAAGGAATTCATAGACTCATGAGCAGCTGAAGCAATTACAGTAAATTAATGATATAGTAAATGTGATAAATTACAGTTTTATTCAAAGCCACATGGGAAATACTAGTCTTCCTAGAAGACCAAGGAATCAAGGAAAGTTGTAGAAACTTGAAGTTGGTCTTAACTTCAAGACACCAAGAAATTGTGGAGGAGTGGAGGGGCAATCTCAAAAGAATTGCTTTTGTTCTTTTGCTTTCTTTCATTTACAAGTGGACATGCCAAAATAAAGACCGACAGAATGAAAGCGTGGAAGCTCCTTGAGGCTTTGCCCAGCTCTTCCTTTATGTTTATATGTAATGTCATTGTCCCCCACCTGTAAAAGGATTTAGTGTGATTCTGTTTCTGACTCTGCTGGATGCAAAATTTCCACTCTAATTAGCTTCTGAAGCCTCATGATTTGGAGTAGTAAGAGCTAGTAAACTCCTTTTTTAATTTATCACCATATCTACATGGTAGAATATATTGCATATAAATATGCATACTTATAGCATTATATTGCATTATATTACATATAAATATGACCTAAAACAAAAGAAATACTTTGTAACAAGTAAGCCAGGTATTATTAAAATATAATCAGTTGGAAAAATATTTATTATAGTAACTAAAAAATCAGGGTATAATATTTCATATTTAGTGTATCAATTAAGTAAAAATATGCATAGAAAGTAAAGAGAAGAAATGACAAAGTAGTAGTAGTTGCCTCTGGGAGGTAAGATTATGGCTTTTTTCCCTCATGCTTTTCTGAACTTTATAATTTTTCTACTAATAACACTAATTTCTCTTAAAGTAATAAAAACTACATTTTAAAAATATAGCCTTTTGATTCAACAACATCATCTAATTATTTCTATCTTGAAAGTAGCAGAGAATTATTTTATATCTCCATTAGATGCTAGGGGCAGAATTTCACATAGTCATAGCGCTGTTTTAGATCATTTTGCTTTCTCTCATTTGCAAAGACAAGGCTACTGTCGGTGATTCATTGGTTAGTTTTGTTCTTCCTCCCTCCCTCTGTGCACCTGAAGCTTTATGTTTAAAGTGTTTAACTTCCTACCGAGATGGTTATCTTGTATGCCTCCAATACTTAGGCTTGAGCTGATCTGAAGCTTGGCTGAAAAGAGGCAACTACCTTGTGGAGGCTCCTCCAGTCTGTGGGTTGGAGCAGCCACCCAGCAAGCTTGCAGTCGTGCTTCAGGTCACTGTTGCTGCAGCCTTCCCTTCCGAAATTGCACCTTTGCCTTCATCAGCTGCCTTGGTGGTCTCTTTCCACCCTTTGCCAGTAGCCAGTTTACTAAAGTCTCTTCAGTAAGGCTGATCTGGTACTGGGGAAAGTCTCACTTCCCCCATTTGATGTTTAACACATTAACTGCCATGTGAGTTGTATTTAACTCATGCTAGTTTTGAGCCTGGGGCCTCGTGAAGCATATGTAACTCACACGTCTCTTTACCTTGGGAGCTGCGTGGTGCGCAGGCAACTCAGGCTGCCATGCTGCAGCATACATATTACCTGATGGGTGGCCCCCAGGGCAAAACCCTGCAGTTGGTTTGTGAAAATCTTACCTGTTGATGTTCTTATTGTCACAATTAATATTGACAATTTAATTACATATAAGTCACACACAGAAAACAATAAAAAATAAATTTTTCATTAAATTAGAAAGGATCATTTTGTTTTTGAAGTTTTTATTCTATTTTTGTAATAAAATACTGTGACTCCAAGGAAAATTTTTTTTCTGCTGTGGCAGTCAACGTGTTAAGGACTTCTCTGTGGAAGCAGCTAGTTAACATCTCATGAATGCAGCAGCAATTGGGGAAGAATGCTACCTGAGCCTTTCACTTTGATGTGCATCTTGATGCCACCTGACACGTTAGACCCACGTTATGCCTATCAGTCTCCTTACAGACAAGCCAGCCTCCTGGTTTTAATTCCCTCTCTCTTTGATGATTCAAGCACCAGCTGGCCAGTGTATACCCTCAGTAGCCGAATTCAATAGCATCTTTCCTTACATGCCTTGGATGAAATTCTTCAGTTACATGTAGGTTTTCTTCAGTATGGGCTAGCACAGGCTGATTGCTTTAGTCCCTGGTAATGGAATTATGTTTAAGGGTGGAATATGGAGCAGGGAAGGAACGTTACCAAGCAGTGGCAAATCATGTAATTGCTGTGGGGTATTGCTTCATAACATGGCTGCAAGGAGACCAGGGCAGAGGCAATGTGCGTTGCTGAGGAAGGTGTGCAGAGAAGCTATTTCCTCAGCCGCACAGTGCATCCTAAGTCCCATGTGACCTTACAATGTATGCTGTTGAGTGTTAGGTGGGACAGGAGTCTGGGTGATTGATCACAGCCCAATCTACCAGGACTTCTGGAGAAAGACAACAAAGACTTCATAATTTGAGACACTTGTGGTGGTCTCTCTCTTTCTCCCCCCACGTATACATGTATAAAGTACCTATTAATTTTATAAATAATATATTTATTTATGCATTCAATTTAAAGACCTCTTTTTGTCACTGATCATCATGCACGTAGAAGAGTTATACAATGATGATATCATTTTTTTAATGAGTTCTTGGCATGTAGATCCTCCTATATACACATAAGCCATAGGAGCTTCCTTAAATTAACAAATATGCAAAATTGAAGAGTGAAAACATATTTTCATGGTTTTGGAAAACTGATGATAAGAGTTGATCATGCAATAGAAACTTTCATGTATGAAACATATGTTAAAACAAGTGCTGGGGGATGAGAAAAGACTGCTTTACTTGGGAGACCCATAACGTTTAACTGTTGAATGATGTATGTGCTCTTAAACATTTTTCATTTTAACATAGCTGGGAATTTCCAGAACGGTCGCCTCATTATTTCCCTCAACCATGATGGTTTTTGACCATATATTTTCTCATTAATTTCAAAGTGGTTTTTTTTTGGTTTTTGCAGAATGATTTGCAATTATGAATATATTTCTTAACCTAAACTTTTTAATCGACCACTAATATAGTTCTTAGGTGGTAAATCCTTCCAATCCACTGAATTTATTAACTTCGTTTCTGGCCTACAGTTGGAAAGCCTGCAAGTAGAAGAATTCTGTGCTATTTCAAAAGCTTTATATTTTTTATTCTATGTACTATTGTTACCATCAAATTACAGGAATAATTTTTAAAAGTGGTCTGTTATAAAAGGAAGATACATAGAATAGTAGACGTTAGTCACAAGCACCATTCCATTGACTGAGTCTCTCCACTCCCCTGCTTCCTTCATCTCACCAACCTTAAGGACCATTATACTTTTGTGGAGCTGCCAGTGGGATGGGCTATTATACTACATAATATAAATTCCTGAAGTTAATTGTAGCCTCCAAACCCCATCACACTGAAGTAGTCCACAATCCCATGGGCAGCTCTCCCTGGTGGTTTTTTTATGGAGGTAAATAACAGTATTGATTGTCCTTTCTCATCACCAAGACTATGAGGACAAATCCCTCACTGCTCATGTCCCTGTTTATCTCATTTGCTAATAGAAGTACATGCCACTTTGTGGAATTGAAAAGTTCCTAACACAAAGAAATGATAAATGCCTGAGGTGATGGATACCCCAATTACCCTGATTTGATTAATTTACATTGTATTCCCATATCAAAACATCACATGTACCTTATAAATACATACAACTATTATGTACTCATAATAATTACAAATTTAAACATTTAAAAACAGAAGTATATGTCACTTCTACCATCTCTCACTACCTGGAATCTTTTCCCTGTGTCTCTCTGCAGAGTCCTGATGTGTCCCCCTTTTTGTACCCAAACTATTCCGTGATGTTCCCTGGAATGCCTTCCTGCTCATCAGCAGAATTGCCTTCATCCTCACCTTGTGCAAAGTATCCTCTTGAATTCCTTGCCTAAATTGAAATCTTACGATCTTCAGAGAATATTGGTTTTCTTGCGGTACTCTCAAGTGGAGGCAGTTTTTGCTTTCACATCCCCAAGTCTTGGAGCTTGAAAACAGTTTTGTTATTCACTTTGCTACTCGTTGTCACTTCCAAATTGTTATCTGTCATTCTGCTCTTTAATCCTTACCCCTTGGCCATGTTGCCATTCCAATTCCCAGAGGGAGTAGCTGGAGATAGTGTGTGTAGTTTGTACAAACATAATCAATATATATTTATTACAATTTGAAACACCAGAAATATCTTTTTGTAAATATCTTTGGCTGGGACAAACACACAGAAGTTATAGGAAAAAGCACTGAAAGAGGCATGGGTTAGAGAAGATCAAAAGACACTGGCTTGACTACTGTTCTCCAATATCAATTGTCTTATGCAGACTTTTGATTGGAACCACCATATGGCTCTCAATTCCAAATTAAAATCATTGTAGAATGCTCTAAGTATAGATATTCAATGTTTTAAATGTTTTACATTAGCTATCTGGAGTATAGTGGGAGAAATTTGACATTTTTAGGATACAAATTGAAATACCTGACTTACCATGAAGAGCCAGCCATCTCCACTTGCAGATAAACTGAAGATGCTATTGGCAGGGTAGAGATATGAGCACCATATTTGCTTTTATTTTGGCAGACTTTTGACACATTTTAAGGTTTATTGTCCATTCCTACCTACCTTGCCAAGGGTGGTGCTGTAACTACTGAATGTACATTAGGTCTTTAAGTGACCTTTTGGTAGAGCTGCAGAGAGAAGACCAGTCTGTGCAATGTGTGTGTGTGTGTGTGTGTGTGTGTGTGAATTGTTCCTAAAGTACAGCATGTCAGAAAAAGAATTGTAGTTTCATTGAACATGATAACTTCAGAGCATAAATCAGGATCTGATTTTTTT
>CM052439.1:99939359-99960118 GCA_028533085.1 Varecia variegata | reverse complement strand
GAAAATTGGTTTCCCTGATCATCACCTAAGTGCACATTTGGGAATAACACCAATTGTGTATTGGGCAGAGGTGGGGGGTGGGAGGAGGGGGATGGGTGTATACCTATATGATGAGTGCGATGCGCACTGTCTGGGGAATGGGCACGCTTGAAGTTCTGACTTGGGGGGATGGGGGTGGGGGTGGGGGAGGGGATGGGTGTATACCTACAAGAAGAGTGCGATGTGTACTGTCTGGGGAATGGACACACTTGAGGCTCAGACTCGGGGGAATGGGAGGGACATGGGCAATATATCTAACCAGAACTTTTGTACCTCCATAGTAAGCTGAAATAAAATAAATAAATAAATAAAAAACATAGGAAGAACTTAATGGTACAAAATAACATTTGTGAACAATAAAGTAAAAATATTTAAAAAAAAAAGAAGATATACAAATGAACAACAGGTATATGTAAAGGTACTCAACCTCACTAATCATCAGAGGAATGCAAATTAAAACCATAATGAGATACTACCTCACACCATTTAGGATAGCTATTAACAAAAAGACAAGAGACAATTGTTGGTGAAGATGTAGAGAAAAGGGAACCCTTGTACACTGTAGATGGGAATGAAAATTGGTGCAGCTATTTTAGCAAGCAGTGTGGAGCTTCCTTGAAAAATTAAAAGTGAGCTGTAATAAGACCCAGCCATCCCTCTGCTGGCTATACACCCAAAGGAAATGAAACTAGCACTTTGTAGAGATATCTGTGCTCTCATGTTCGTTGCACCATTAGTGGCAGAAACCAAGACAATGGAAATAACCTGTATTCATCAAGGATAAATGGATAAAGAAATTATGGTGTATGTGTGGAGTGGAATATTATTCAGCATAAAAAAGGAGAGAGATACTTCAATTTATAAAAACATGGATCAACCTGTAGGATAAGTGAAATAAACCTCACACAGAAAGACAAATATTATATGATCTTAGTGGAATCTTAAAAAAAGGTCAAATAGTGTACATAGAAACAGTGATTACTAGGGCCATGAATGGGGAGGAAATGGGGAAATGTAGATCAAAGGTTGCAAACTTGAAGTTATGTAAGATGAATAAGGCTAAAGATCTAATGTAGTGCATGAGGACTATAGTTGATAATATTGTATTATATACTGAAAATTGGAAAAGCAATAGATTTTAGGTGTTCTTACCACACACATATAAAATAACGTAACTGTATATATTTAAGGTGATGAATATGTTAATTTGTGTGACTGTAGTAAAAATTTTACTACATACATATATATATACACACACACATATATATGGCAAAACATAATGTTGTATACCTTAAATATATACAGCCAAAAATAAAATTTCTCAAAATCCAATTGGAATTTTTGCTTGGATTTTATTGAATTGACACATTAATTTGGAGTTAATTGAATCTTCAAAAGGGCATGGAATGTCTTCTCATTTAGTCCAATTATTTTCTGTGTATACTATTCTGTGAATGCTTTTTAAAGTATTGCCATTTCTACATATTATGGTTTGTTTTTTGGTGAGGATGGTGAAATCTGTTCTAAAAACTGATGGAAAAATTTTATTCTCTTTAGTTAGTAGCATGCATGTAAAAATTGCTTTCAATGTCTGATATTTTCTAGATGGTAAAAAACTTTGGTTTACTCAACTCACAGTAGTTCAAGAGTTTAAATTAATTAGAGCTGTGGTCTATAAAATCATTGGTTATACCAGAATTATCATGCTATTATTTAGTTTAAATTGCAGAGACAGAATCATATTCTTGATATCTCAGAATTAGAATGTATATGTTTTTATTTTTTAAATATAGAGTTCATTGACATGAGTAAAAATGAATCTGAATAATTATTTCTATGAAGATAGGTATATATACATCTTCAGGACATGATAAAACTTTAATAGAGTTTGTTAACATTTCTGGAATAAACATTTATTCTCTGATTTATACTGAATTTCTATAGCTAAATTTTATCATTGATACAGATTTTATTGATAAAATTAACAGTTTCTCTTGTATCAAAGCATTTAGAAGTTGATAGTTATTTAAGAGTAGAAACTTAAACATGCACTTTACCATTATACGGCATTTTTCTCTTTAAGAAATCAATAGCCAAAGTAATGATAAAAACTGTACTATCATCTTGAGAATCAACTGATTTGAAAAGCTGATTAATGTTGCTATTACACATTCTGCATAAGAAATATATTCAGACTTCATAAAATGTCAAAATAGGAAGATGCTGGTCTTTAATCACTTACCACACATATTGGCTGCCATAGCAGCAAGAAATGATCTGTCATCAGTTAGTGTGATAGAACAGTGTTATTTCAAAATACATTTTAAGATGTGAATTATAAGTAGTGTATAGCATAGTTTCTAATTTTGTATAGTCAAGCCTCATAAAGTGTGTTGTTTTGTGAATTTTCTTGGTATGAGGTCAGTGTCCTTAATTTTGGTTGTCTTGGAGAAAACTTCCACTAGTGTCTGCAATTTATTTTTATTATTTGTCCAGTGACTTTGGGATATAGTCATCATGACATTTAACAAATGATCAAGCATGAATGTCATTGTATTATGTTAACATAATCCTCTCTCCTTGTCCCATGTATTCCTATTATCCTACTTTCCTCAAATTCTTAGATTAATGTTTAGCCACAAAATTATGGATTTGAGGTTTGAAATAAACAAAGCAGGGCATTGGGATTAAATGAAGAAACCCTTAGACTTTTAGTTTTGTAATATATGCTGGAGAATTATCAAGCCCAAGAAGAACGGGGAATTATATTCCCTTCCAGTGATCCCTCATGAACTGAGGTTTTCTTCCTCTTCATCCCGTAATTGAAAGAATTTCCTTGGAGTGCCTTTAGGATTGAGGTATGCTCAAGAAATTTATGCACTGAGTCCCTTGTGCGCTAGCAAATTTGCTGTGGTTCTCATGAAGTAACATTGAATAAATGGGATTTATCAATCCCGGACAATGGAATGTGTCAATTCTGGATAGCTCTCTGTGTCTTATGACACTCACGAAAGATTTTTACTCATATGGAGCTGAGCATCTTCTGAGAGGGTAAAGAAATTCTTTGTGTTATCTGTGATCAAATCTATTCTTTCTCCATTATACCCTCTATAAGTACACAATGGGTATTTTGACCTATAATTTAGTAATAACTCTGTACTTTTCTATTACCCTGTAGTATTTATAATGGTGTTTATGAAGTAGTTTCCTATTTCTAGTTTCTCATCATTCACTCAGAAAAATTAAAGTCTTCTTTTGTTAAAATAGTTAAAGAAGAAATAAGCAAACAAAGAAAAACCTTTCTTCATTCTGCATCAGACAGCACAGAATGAGGAACAGTGTGCTGGGCGTGAAGATGATAAAAGACATGGTCCATGACTGTTCTTAGTCTAAGGAAAACATTAGGGAAATTTTTGTCTTTGATTTTTATTTATTTTTTATTATAAGTGATTCCACTTTTGTGGCATAATGACATCGTCCATCATGAGGAATGCAACATGTTTCAGAAGTAATTGGTTAGATTGCAGAACATTATAACATACTCAGAATTTGAGTATGTTTTGTTTTTTGGCCAACGGTTTTAAAATATTTGAATCTGAATGTCTTTGGTTGGGAAATACACTTTCCTGTTTTACAGGCTTTATCATTCTCAGCTCTCTTGTGTACTCTCTGGTTTTAAATTCCTGCCTTGTCATGTAGCATTTGAGGTTGCCACTCTTCAGTGTACACTGAAAATGTCAATGAAAATTACAGAAGTACAAAATTTCCTGCTTGAGAGTTATCAATGACCTTGTAATTGTAATTTAATGATGAGGAGCATAAATTATATTCTTCAAAGATAATATGCAATCAGATGTATCAATATAGCTATACCAGCAGGTTATGCCATGCTTTTTTCTTTTTTTGGAAACTGAGTCTCACTCTGGCATCCTGGGCTAGAGTGCAGTAGTGTTATCATAACTCACTGCAACCTTAAACTCTTTGGCTCAAGCAATCCTACTGCCTCAGCCCCTCAAGTGGCTGAGACTGCAAGTGTATCCCACCAAGTCTGGCTAATTTTTTCTACTTTTAGTAGAGACAGGTTTTTGCTCTTGCTCAGGCCGGTCTTGAACTCCTGAGCTCAAGCAATTCTCCGGCCTCAGCCTCCCAGAGTGCTAGGATTACAGGTGTGAGGCACTGTGCCGGCCTGCCATGTTCGTTTTGATGAGGTATTGCATTCATCTGATGGTTGGTGCCCATGCTGCTGTTACATATTTTGAATATCAACACTTATTAACATAATTCCCAGCATGGAGTCCTCTGTATGTGTGTGTGTATGTTTCGTTTTCATCCGTTGCAAGCACCCTGTACACCACATTTTTATGATACAGAGCCCTTCGACATCATAGGCTCCTTATTTAACTTTGTTTCCTTCACTAACAAATGACTTTTTGTTCAAGGATGACAAGAGATCAATTAAGGAGAAAGAAGAATGTTAATCCAAGATGGAAAAGGCCCGCCCTAATTGAAGAATGGTGAACAAGATTCTGGTCAAAGAATTATAACCTCATTTTAAAATTCATTCATCCATTTGATAATTAATTCTGATGGCATCTTACATAATCATCAGAGGCTTTCCCTGCAAAGTACATGAAGGTAAATGAACCTCTCCTTCAAGCTTGACATCTATCTCTGGTTCACTGTTGAAGAACACATTATAATGACAGTAACAGGCAGGATGCCTGATCACTGAAGTTTGGTGAAGAAGCAAGCAAGATTAATAACTTTGTTACGGAATGAAATAATTTTAAAGCGTGAAACACTGTGTCCTCTACTCTTGAAAGAATTCTTTAATCCTATGGATTTACAAATACTTAATTTTCATTTTTGTGATTAGAAAAATATTAAATTCTCATTTAAGTATGATTTTTAACTTTAGTGAAAGTAGAGGGAAGGGATTAAGAAATATTTTTATTAAGTTTGCTGTTGGAGTTACCAATTCACTTGGTTTCGGGAATAAATTATAACAATGGAGGGCTTCACTCTTACAACGTGAAGTTGATCCATAAATAGGAGTCAGAAGCCGATCCGAGGGGGGGTCCAGACAAGCCTCATCATATATAGGAACAGGAATATATTGCAATTTTTCAAGTCAGTCCCTTTTGCTTACAGAGAGTCATGCACTAACAGAAGCCCCTCAGGGAGCACAGGGCTCTCTGTGGTCACTTGCCATCAGCTGGGCTCAGGGAACTAAGTATATTGCTGACCTCTCTGGGGTGTAGTACCAAAACTTAAGTCACAATCCTAATAAGGAGTTTCGAGGGTACTCCAAAGCTTCCAACCATAGAAGCCTTTTTTCCTTCAATCCCCCAGACGAAAGCGTTTAGGCAAATTCAAGCACTTGTGTATCTCAGTATCTGAATAAGACCCTTTCTTATTGGAGTATGGGTGTTATTAAATAATATACAGAATTCAAAGTGGGATCATCCGGTTTGCTACTTCCCCTGCAGGGATGAATCTGTTTTAGGCGGGAGCCAGTGCTCTTCATCTAGGTGCCACAGCAATGGATGGCAATTTCACAGGACAGGACCTGGCTTGGTGGGTCATGGTCCCAATATTCATCCAAACATGGGAGACCTGTGTTGCATCTCCAACAAGCTCCAGACCAGCAAGATGGGCCCTTTGGTGCAGTTTCTCTCTTTCACAGGTTTTGATCTTCTTGGAGTGTCTTTTTCTACTTCAGTCACCAGAAGTAGGTTTATTTTTTATCAGCTCATTAACTTCTGACTTTTTAGTAGGATAAAATACAGTCACACTAGAAATAAACACATTTTTATTGTTAGCAATTGCTGACAAATACAAACTTATGCTTGTTTTCATAAAGCCATATATTCAACACTAAAATCAACTTGACAACTCAAAACTCCCATCTCTTCTTTCCTTGAGGCAAGATATTCACAAACAAACATTTGCTACATAAACATACTTGACAACTGGCAACTCCCATTTCCTGTGTTCTGCAAACAAAGTACAGTAATCACAAACAAAAGTCATGAAGAAAATCCCCATACATTCATTTGAGGTCTGTGTATTGCCTTTGCATGCTAAGAGACAGCAGAATTGGATTAGCAGAGTAGGGGAAGAAGGAAATGAGTGCTAAAGGATTGGGTTTTTCTGTTCTCAGAAATTTAAAAACAATTCTTGACAACCCCAAATTATCCTTTGATCATTTATTTTTCTGTCTAGTTCTTTCCTTGTAACATTAATTATCTTTGCTGCTGCCTGTAGCTCTTACCTTTTTAATGTGATGTCTTAATATTTAATGTTGAGATGTGCTTTTGGAGAGATGGTTTCAAGTTTCAGTTATAAAATTATCATTCACAGTATAGTGAATCATGTAGTTGAATCCCAAGACATTAAATAGAAAATGGATTTATGATATAAAAGAAACCAAAAGACAAAATACCTGACCAATGGCTTTTATTGAGAACAAATATGAAAGATTTCCTTTTTTAAATTCTTTACTTAAAAAGAACCTAATAATTTAAAATAGATACAGAGACATATATTGTATAATGAAGCACAAGTGAAAAGCTCATGTAGTCCAAATCTAGAATTTAATACACTAATTCTAAAATGTGTTAAAATATTGGTTTATCTTTTACAGAGTTGTGTGCTATTATCTCCAGAGCCAGCAATTGAACCTAAATTCTGAATGTAATGGAAGTCGTTAATCACTATCAAGTTTATCATTTTATTTCCATGGGAGGTAACATTCTCATCAGCTATTGCTATTCCACTAAAAGATTCTAAATGTTTCATATAAATTAAACACCACATAATAAGAAATTAAATCAAATGAAACAAAATCTTGCCATTTGAATGGATGATAACTCAAGGCCAGTGGATGGTCATTTTTCCTTATGATTCTATAGGTAGCTAATTTATTTTTTCTCATACATTTGACTTATTAATGTTAAAGGGCCCTGCAGCCCTTTCTGAGCATCATTAAATATATTTGTTGGATCGTTAATCTAAAAATTTAAAAACTGTTTGATACTTTTGTTTCATCTGCTTAAGTGATTATACAGGAATAAACCACATTTTTCTATCACTTTTCTTGGTGCTTTCTGCATTCATAGCCTTAAAGCATTGTGCATATATGTTAATGAACCTTTCTCTTCACCTAAACCAGCTGTGGTTCTTTCAGCATTCATGTTAATGATTCATAATCACTCTGATCTCACGAATCTTTTATGTCTTCTACTCTACTGATCTTGATCTATTCATTTATTGTATAGAGCATGTTGTCACTTGGATTTGACCTACCAAACATCTGGGCCTTTGAAGTTTCGCCCCTGACTACTCTGATCTTCCT
The DNA here is from genome assembly GCA_028533085.1 of Varecia variegata. Classification (NCBI taxonomy): domain Eukaryota; kingdom Metazoa; phylum Chordata; class Mammalia; order Primates; family Lemuridae; genus Varecia; species Varecia variegata. The sequence goes on along the minus strand of CM052439.1, from coordinate 99,952,722 downwards.
CCTACTTCCACGTTCTTCCTCCTCTTCCTTAAGTGCATGATGACATCATTTCCATCACTTCTTTGAATATTTCAAGATTTTCCTTCTCTCATTATTTGCTTCTCTCTTTATGTTCTGAACGCAGTGGTCAGATACTCTATAGTTGTACTCTTTAGCTATAAAAATCACAAACATATAGTTCCAGCTTAAACTTCTTACCTGAACCACAAATATGTATGTCTAACATCTTTTCTGGATTTCTCAAGGACACTTCCAAATCCAAAATCCTTCACACGTCTCCATCCTGTATTCTTTACTGAAGTGGTTCACAATAGAAACCTTCCCATTTCCATTTCTCTTATCCTTTCTCATAATTTCATTCAATCATCAAGACTTGTTAATTCTATATATTCTCTGAATCTACCAAGCTTATATTCTTTAAAAAATATCTACAGCATTGACTAATTAAGTACTTCACAATCTCTCAGTTTTCCAGCATAGTTTCCTTGTTTCCATTTTCTCCCCACTCCAATGAATTTCTCTAGTCCAGTTTTATCCTTTCTGTACTTAAAATCCTTTATTAGCTCCATAGTGCATACAGAATATTGTCTAAACTTTGCTTGTGACATTGAAGTCCATTGACTATAAATCCTGTTCTATTTTGCCAACTTTATACCTCAATTTTTCTACCCCTAATGTCTACATTATAGTCAACTCAAAATACTTTTCACCACTTACATATATTCTGTGACTTTTATTGTACAATATTTGATGAATTTTTTTTCTATTCTGGAATGTCCTTCCTCCATCATAACCACTTGCAAAAAAAGCTTACTAACCTGTCAAACTCCACTTATATTCCATCTTTTAATAAATCTTTACCCAATGCCTCTAGGCAGAAATAAAATCTCCTTTATCTGTGTCCCTGTAATACATTGTATTTACCCTCACCTTTTTAAAAAAACACATATCACATTTTCTGTACATTTATTTGGGTCCTAGATTTAACCTAATTGAATAGGCACTGTGTTTAGAACTGAAATATATCAGTGAACAATATAAAAATTTCTACCCTTCTGGGGAGGAGAGACAGATAATAAACAATAGACATTATAAATAAGTTAATGAGATAGTACGTTAAAAGATGATACATGTTATGGAAAAGAGGAAAAGTGAGGACAGGGCAAAGGGAATCAGGAGTTTTGGGGTGCCAATGATGTGGCAGGTGAATTTGAAATAGAACAGATAGGATACCACCATGGAGGAGATAATTTGAGCAAAAACATGAAGAAGGTGAGGGGATTAGCCATGTGGCAATCTGGGGAATGAACTTTTAGAGAGGGGGAACGAACAGCGCAAGACTCTAGTTTTGAGTATGCCTGGATTTTAATAAAGGGGAGAAACTGGCAGATGAAGTCAGAAAGGTATCAGGGATCATACCCTACAAGGTCTTGTCGGTCATCAAGGTCTTTGGCTTTTACTCTGAGTGAAATGAAGAGCTGTTGGAGAGTTTTGAACACAAGGGTGACAGGTATTATCTGACTTACATTTTACAAGACACATTCTGGCTGCCGAGTTGAGAACAGACAGTAGGGGAGAAAAGAGAAAAAGAGAAATCCATGCTAGGAATGATGCAGAATGGAACGAGAGTGGTGGCAGTGAATGAGGTCAGACGCAGTCAGTTTCTGGTTGTCAGGGTAGAGCCAATTGGATTTGCAGGTCTTTTGGATATGTGGTATGAAGGAAAGAAAGGAATCCAAGATCGCTCCAAGAATTTTGACTTGAGCAACTATAAGTATGGAACTGTCTTCAATAGAGAATGGAAAAGTTGTGGATAGAATATGTTTGGAGGATAGACTTAACAGTTCAATTTTGGATATGGTAACTTTGAGGTATCAGACAACCAAGTGAAGCTGTTGAGAGGATTATTGAACACACTGCCCTGGAGTTCAGGAGAGATCTGGGATATACATACACACATTTATAGGTATGCACATACCTATAACTTACATCCATGAAACTAAGTGAAATCACAAAGAACATGAGTGTTTATAGAGAAGGAACCCCGAGGCTCTCCTACATTAAGAGATCAGTGAGAAGAAAAAGAATTATCACAGGAAATGGATAACAAATGATCAGTGATGTTGGAAGAAAACCAAGAGATGATGTGTCTTGGATAACAAGTGAAGTAAGAACATTGAGTAAGAGCAAGTTATTCACTCATCAAGTGTGGCAGAGAGATGATATTAGATGAAGACTAGCAATGAGCACTGGATTTATTAACATGGAGGTCATAGGGAAAATAGTGCAGAAGTATAGTAGCAACGAGAACAGAAGTTATCTCCAAGTCCAATACTATAAGGAATGTGGGAAGAAGAAAAGAAGAAGAAGAAGGAGAAGAAGGAGAAGAAGAAAGAAGAAGAAAGAAGAAGAAGAAGAAAATCTAACACTTGAAAGGCCTGGGATTGGAAAAGGATCCTGAGCAGATAACCAGATTTTCATTAGAGCCAAAAATAAACATTCAGAAATATTTAGATAGGGGGTTTTGATGATGATGAATTGTGAATTTTAGAAGACATAGTGGAAGAGTTTTAGAAGCTAAAGAAGTTGTGGGGGAAAGGATTAGGGGATCTGATTTGCATCTCCTAGTGGGGATAAGAGTGCAGGCAATGGATGATGTCCTGGGAATCTGGCTTCTTGTGGTACCATAAAGGATAAAGGGAATAATGAAATTAGCCCTGTTGGAATCAACACAGATTGTGACAAGGGGTGACTTTTGGGGAGAGGGAGTGGTTGGATTTGGGGGTTCCCCGTTGAATGGTTGAGATGCTATTTGACAACATCTTGAGATGTGGTCTCTGTCTCACTACGCAGACTTCCCCTGACCTCTGAAAAAGGAGGCGGAAGGCCGAGAGGAGGCATGATCTCAGATCCAGTCATTTAGTTGCGGAATGGAGCTTTTACCAAATGTGGATGCTCCTCTTTAACACTTTTGATTAAATTGGTAGCTCTGGGGAAGCTAAGCATTACTCTGCTGTCCCCCTTTTAAAAAACTCCTGGTGACAGCTGTAATAGGCCTAGGGGTATGTGGTCAGAATAAACAGTGACCATCTATGCTGTGTTCAGCCAAGTGTAGCCCACTGATCAGATGATGTGACAGCCCACATCTGTTTGCACGGGGCCGGAGGTGCCTCTTTGGAGAGGACTCATGCGAGGAAAGGAGCCAGGCAAAGTAAGCCAGGTACAATAACAAAGCTGGGTGCCAGAGGAGTGGGTTATAAATAAAAACTGAAAGGACCGTGTTCCCTGTGTGAGATCACAGTGCTTGTCAGAAACTGCAGAATCCCAGTACCACCTGGGTGGAACAGAGTGCAGCACCTAGGAGACACCACTGCAGCAATATTTGTGGGGACTCAGGATGGGGAGGAAGGCCACACTTCAGTAATCAGGTAAGAATTAGTGAAATTAGAGTTATTACTGTTAATGTGAACTCCAATTATTACTAATAGACTAATGAGGCCTGGATAAATTTGTGTTGCATAGTAATGAAGGAACACGGCTTACATGCCCTGCTGTATTGTAAACTCGGAGGGCAAAGGCTATACTTATATTTTCCACAGCATACAGTTTAACACATTTGTTGATGTGGTTACATAAAATGATAGAAATACCTTCTTATGCTGAGATCTGATGTTGCAGATGCTTTGTTAGAGTTCAAAAGTCTCCCATAACAATTTTGAGTCAGAGGAGAAAAAGAAAAAAAAACTGAATTATGTTCATGGGACAAATAGCCTTACAGACTGATTCAACTATTTTTTTCCTACCAAAAAAAGAGTCTAGTTATACAAGAAGATTCAAATAAATGGTTACAGAATATGCTCTGACCCTTGTTTCACATCTTAAAACGCATTTTCCAGTATAATGTGACAAAGTTATGAACAGGAGGTTAATGATGATTGAGGGTTTTGACTTAAATTTCTACATACAAGAGAAAAATGGTGGATTTCCTTAAGAATTTCATGCTGAGAGGCTATACACACAGTGACCGAGAAAAGAGGAAACAAATCGAGTTGAATAAATTAATAAGGCAACCAAATAAATATGGATGAGAGAGAAGAAAATGCATAAGGCTACGACACTTAAGTTAGAAATTTAAAGAAGTATACAAAGAGAGACAATCTAAGGATAGTAAAAATAATGAAGCAAGTGAAGACTTTCTATCCCTTTAGGACTTGACTTAAATTTCACCTTCTCTAAGGGCTTCCTTTGATCACTTCACCTAAACATGTTCCTCTTTTATTTTCTAGTGGTTCAGACTGTAGCTTTGTTCCCTAATGTTTGTTTACTTGTTTGTGGTCTGTCTCCTCCACCAAATGGAAAGCTTTATAAGGGCAGAAGACACATTGTACTTTATTCACCACTGTGAAACATAATGCCTGATGCCCAGTAGGCACAAATACTAGTTGAATAAATGAATGAATGAAGAAATGAAATAAAGGGTAGAAAGAATATGTGCTATAAATTCATGATTTTCTATATTGATAGTGAATCAGTAGTAAAGATAGTCCCCAATAATAACTTATTCAAATGTTGTTATGACTTTCTGTGCCAGGAATAAATACCAATACTCTTGTCATAAGCTGGGGATTTCTGATAGGTTGTCAGTGAGAAAACCACACTTATTTATAGCACTCTGGGTATGAGAGATGATCTGAGACCCTGTTGGGAATATCAGACAGAGATATAACCTTGAGTTACACAAATGACCCTAATGTCAGAGTCCTGGTGACACAAAGGTTCTGTAGTGTAGGTATTCATGTAGAAAATAAATTTTATTTAAAATAAATAATTGGTAAGTTATTCTAGTCTAAATTCCTTCAAGCATTCCCCAAGGTCACAATTTCTAGATGACTAAGCAAAAGTCACTCTTGTGGAATCTGTAATTGGTCCAGCATGGGTTGGTTTGTATTTATTATGGGATTGGTTGTTTCATTAGTCCATGTCATACTCACCCTGAACACTCTGGTTTTTAACTGAGAGGGCCTGTGAGCAACACACCTGTATCTGGGGAGGTGCACAGAGTTCGGGCAGTAAGGTGTCAGATCAAGTCTTTTTCCTTTCTTCAGTGGCTACTACCTTTAGCAGTTTTAACAGGTGAGAATGCACAGGGCTCAGCCATTAGCCTCAACACGTAATCTGTGTCTCCTCACACTGTTAACAACATCTTCCCCTCTTCTTTGCAGTTGCATTTCTATTCTGCAATTTAAGAGAAACAAATATCCTAGACGCAACATTCAGACAGTTTGGTTGAAAACTCATCTAGGGTGACCACAGTTGCCGCCTGCTGGTTTATAACTCTTGTTTTGTCATATTTACTAATAGCTCCCCCTTTGTGTCTCAAGAGTGTTCTGGACTGGATTATAAATCAGCCCTCACAGGGAGTTGTTCCTTGAGAGACTGTCTGGTTTCCAAAATCTGGAACCGAATCACCAATCAGTGTTTAATCACAGTAGGTCCTGGCAAAGTACACACAAAGAACCCAGAAATACCAATGCAGGTCACCAGCAATCATTTTTGGTAAAGCTTTTTAAAGCAGGTTTTTAAATATTCATGACTTAGAGGTTTGCTCTGACTGTTCCTAGCTACCAGAACTGGTGGAAGTCAGGACTTATAAGTAATATATATGGATAGCTGTTTTGGTAGGCTAAGAGGTTTCTTGACAATCTTAGAGATCATTCTTCAGAATTTCTACATTTATAGATGTAATCATGCTATATGTATATCTCTATCAAAACAAAATGTAAAGGACATGTTTAAGTACTTTAGGAAGTTTAAAATTAGATTTATGCTAGCAAAATGAACCCTATGATGCCTTATATTTCATCATTATTATAATATTAACCTTTAACCTCTCTGAATGTACAAGATAAAAGTGGTTCTGATGAAGGAAGTGGCTGTTGTTTTGGAGTACACGTGACATGCGTGTGTTTGAGAAGGTATTTTCCTCCAACAGACACTGGACACTTGTCCTGGGCCACAACCCTTTTCTCTATTAGGTCCTTTAGACTGGGAGAAAGCAATCCTGCAGAAATGTAGTTGCCTTATTCTACTTCTGTTAACTTCATATTACATACAGCAGAAATATTGCTTTTTATTTCTTTATTATTACTTATGTTAAAGGTCAGTTCATTTATCTTTGTCTCCTGAAAAGAATTTGTATAGGCACCTGGCTTTCTAAAGATTCACATTTTGGACTAAAGGCATATGATGCCTGTGCATATTTTCACACCATAAATTAAGCCAATTTTACCTTTCATCAAAATTTTCTTTCTCCTTTGATGGCTAAGTAAGTAGGGCACAGGCAGAAATAATTTCACGACTCTTTCTTTTTTACTTGTTTTTAGCTGGAACAAATATAGACAGTAAGCTTCAAAGGAGCTGCAATCATGCCTATTTTATTCATTATTTATAATTAGTACCCATTACAATGTCTTGCACAGGTTAGGTGCTCAATTAATATTCACTCAATGAACCAAGTATTTAGTGATTCTAAAAATCATTGATCTAAGCCACAGGCATATTCTACACGCTAGCCTTTGATAAGAGTGATATTTTTTTAAACCATCTCATGAGAGTTACCATGTATTCTGCTATGGGTAAAGAAAATCAAGGTCACATACCGATAAGGATGTTGAATGGTTTGTTCTCTCATTTGTTAATTAATGTGATTCATATTCTTGATTCAGCAAATTGTTATATTCCATGAACTTTCATAGTTAGTGAGATTTACTTTCAGGGTCATGAAACCTATGATGCAGGTATTTATTATGAATACTGGCAGAGGACTTCATTAATGGCTATTTGACAGGGGTAAGAGAGATAGTAACAAAAACCAACTGAGGCTAATATTACATGATAAAATTTAACTTTTGACTATGGCACTAAGATAACATAGATACTACACACAGGTGCTATATTGAAATAAAAAATTCAAAGTAAATGGGAAAATTAGTTTTTAGACTCTTGGACCCCCATCAGGGACCATAACCCAGGTCAATTGTATAAAAGGACCAAGGGAAGAAAAATGAAGGGGTTTGTGAACTCTCATCCTGATTCCCACTTCTTCTTGAGAAAGAGGAGGTGGAAGTGGTGTTAACTCAATAGGACAACTCAGAAAACAAAATTATCTGCTGGAATAGGTGACAGGCTGTTGCAGGTAGCAGCAGGGCAGAGAGAGAACACAGGACTGTTTCCGACGTAACCTCACTCTTAGGGACAGCTGTGCAAAGAATGCATGCTTCCTGTGCACCGAGGCAGACCTAACCGGAAAGACAGAACTGGCAGAGGCATTTATAATTCTGTCCAAGAGAACCTGTCAGAGAACTTGAGTATTCTAAGAGGGAGTTTTTTGTGGCATGGGTTGTCATATTGCAGGAATTGTAGCCAGAGGGACTTAGCATGAGGTGAAGGGGATTTCTCTGGAAAGCTCACAAAGGTTCTAATGAGATAGAGTCAGTGTCTGTACATCTGACACTTAGTGAGGCCCATTGCCAGATGATACGTGCATGCACCATGTATGTCTACCCTTAACCCCAAGCTCTGTTTCTCTCCTGGATTCAACGTTGGGAAGATCAGAAACTGCAGCTTGCAGAGGAGGAGACATGCTAAGTGGAGAAGGGAAGATAATGAAGCCCCTTTGTTTCTCCCCCTTCCCATTTGCAAGTGTCTAACCTTCAGCAGTAGCCTGAGAGGAAAGTTGAGTTGGGGTTACTGTCTAGGGATGGACAATTTTAATTAGAGAACCAAGACAGATTTTGGATTCTAAAGTGATTGGCTGACATTTTAAACTTTAAACAAGAACAAAAAGACTTACGGGGCTTACTAGAGAAAGAATTTCATCCAAGGGCAAGAGAAAAATTTTGCTTTACTGAATACATTTTAGAGGGACAACAGGAGACAAAAAAGAGTTGTATTTTGATTACATCTTACAACACGCTAGGTCAATTTTTTCTGTTATGCTAGTTTAAATGAAAAAGGAGAGTTTATGGAAATGGTTTCTTATTAGAACTCGATGTCAGGAAATGTAGATGTGTCTTACATAAGAGATCACAAGGAAAGCTATCAATAAGCTCATTTACTTTCTCCCAAATAATTTCTGTCTCTCTTTGTTTCTCTGCTTTAATATTATGTCTTCTCCCTGCATATCATCTTTCTCTGCTTTTCCATGTGACAGCTGCAGGCAGCTATATATAGGTCATCTCAGTTTAGGCACCAAAGAAATTAACTGGCGTTTCTAGGTCCCATTCCAAATGTCTGCTAGGTAGAGAATCTTCGGGGCTTGTCTTGCCTTGTATGTCTACCCCTTGTGTGTCCAAGAGTATGTGATTCCAACATGACTATAGGGACCTACCATTGTGAGTGAGCAACAGGTTCTCTAAAAATAGGGGTATTTGAAAGCCAGGAAACCAACCTTTGTTTACTGCAAAGACGCGGTAAAAAGGCCACAAGAAGAATTCTGGAAGCTCAAGTAATACCGTTTATCTGGGATGTAAGTGTATTGGATTTTATAGGTTAATCTCCTAAGAAATATCAATGGTTTTATATATATATATATATATATATGTATATGTGTATATGACATTTTGCTTGTGTGTTGCACAGTATTTTCTGCTCATTAAACATTTTAATAAAATTTCTTGGGAAGTGTGCTTGTCCTGTATTTCAGATATGTCTGGGATTTCTGGGAACGAGAACACACCAACCAATAAATATCTGAGAAAATTCACACAAATGTGTGTGAATAAATGCATAATTTTGGTTAATTTGACCATCTTGCTACATTTTATGAATATAATCTTTGGCTCCCAATTATAAATATTTTAAGAGAGTTGGAGTTGGGATTTTAGGAGGGCCAGCATGGCTAAGGTTCTCATGCAAGAGTACCGGAGAGGAGAGATCTACAGAGAGAGAGAGAGAGAGAGAGGGAGAGAGAAAGATCCAGACGTTGGTGAGAGTTTCCAGGGTCTGCAACTACTTTAACTACTCAAGGGTGGGAAAAGAACTATCAAAAAAGAACAGTGAGAACAATCCCCTGAGCTTGCTGCACAGGGCCAGGTATTATTGTTTTCACCAGATGGATGGGGAATGGGCTAGGGTACCCAGAAGGGTATTTATTCCTTATTAGTAAGGCAAAATTAGCTCTAGACTAAGGCTACTTTGGTCCCTCCTAACAAAGCATAGAAGAAATTCTTACAAAGATCAAACCATTTCAAAGTAACTTAATTGTTTCTTAGAACAGAGATTAGGAGTTTTTTTTTAATACAAGAATAGCCAGCTCCCAATAAAGTAAAATTTCCAATTCCACTTTGCCACTTATTGTGCTAATTACATACCCTTTGCTTCTAAGTATTGTATCCTAATCTTTATCATTTCAGGACTGCAAAATCTCTATTACTAAGCCCAACTAATTTAGAAAGAACAGCCACCCATAAGTCTCTCACCATTTCTGGTGCTTCTTTCACTCATTGCTTCGGCAAACACAGCGTTGCCCTGTAAACCCATCTCTGAAATGCAGTTGGCCAGTGAGTGGTGTTTGTTTGTTTGTTTGTTTTTTTGTTTGTTTTTTCCCTTATATTAGCATGTCTGCCCTAGCACTTTAACTTTTCTGAGCATTCTGAGCCCCTTTTCCATTGTCTCAGCTGTTCTGACATTTCTGGTTTTCTTAATATGGGCCATTGCTTTCCCCAGGCTTCTAAGAGCCATTTTAGCAGTGTGTTAGCACCATCTTCCAGGGTTCTTGGCTGATTATTAAATCTTGATAAAACCTCCCTTGTTCAACTTTATGCTGCACACGCCTAATCCCCTGGGGTTTAGTCCCTTACATATTCTGGCTCCTGCTGAATCACGTTCACTAGAGCCTGAGGCAACTCCTGCATTCCTCTTCTCCTCTACCTGGCCCAGTGCCTCCCTGGTTGGGTTATGCTGTAATTTGAGCCTCCTTGTTAGTCTTACAGCCAGGACTGGAGTTGGGTAGAATCTGAACAGGGCATATGTTCTCTTTCAAGGCTCTGCACCATCTTTAAGGGCAGAGTGCTAAGCTTTAAGGGAGAAGTGTGAGCCATTTGTACAGATCTAGAGAATTCGATATCACTTGAGGGTTCAAGATTCTTGAATATCACAATCCAGATGTCCCCATTCCACATCTTAGGGTCCCTCTTGGGTGGCATAGCAGCTGGGGTTGACAATTTAATTTCTTTTCTCTGGACTTACTGCTTTCCTTATAAATTCAGTGTTGGGCCTGATCTTAAGCTGTTTCTGCCCTCTGGCTGTAGAAGATGAGAATCTCTTTATATACCTCTAAGGAGGCCATCTGACTTTTACATTTTGCCTTATTTTTTTTTTGTTTTTTTTGAGACAGAGTCTCATTCTGTTGCCTGGGCTACAATGGCATAATCATGGTTCACAGCAACCTCAAACTCCTGGGCTCAAGCGTTTCTCCTGCTCAGCCTCCAGAGTAGCTGGGACTACAGGTGCATGCCACCATGCCTGGCTAATTTTTTTTGCCTTAAATTTGAGATTAATACCCCTCATAGTGTCACTGAATTTCTACAATGCACCAGTAATAGCCAGCAACAATTGTCTGATTCTATAGTTGTTATAATTACTGTTTCCCCTAAGCCCTTCAATTACCTACGATACTGTACCTCCTAATGTTTTCTCACTTGCAGTTGAGGTCTTGTTTCAATTTACAGTTTTATTAATTTCACCACTACAGCATGCCAGGAAAGATCAGTATTTTAGTTACCACCAGTGAAGGGAGCCTCATTGTCAGCTCCCAAATTCCATTTTATAATTTGCTTCCTAGGACCACTGGTGCCGACTGAGGTTGGATTCCCTGGGAAATGACCTGAGATGGAGATGTCCTGGCAGGAGGTTATTGGGCAACACTCTTGATGTGTTTGTAAGAGAGGGAGGGAAGCAGAATTGGGCTTAGGAAGGAGTTGAAGCTTATTATGGTTGCAACAGGCTTCAGCCAAATCCTTAGGACGCTCTGCACCTGGAAGGGTCTCCCGGCATTGTCCCAGATTGAAGCAAGAAGGCTCAGCCTTTGTATCCCTGTGGTGATCCGTAGCTGGAGGCAAGCTGTCCTTTGGGAATAAGTGTTGTTGCTACTTAGCTTCCTGTACCTGAAAGTGAGGCCTTGAGAGGGACTCAGCCGTGAGCTATTCACAGTAAGCACACCAGCTGCCAAGAAGGAGGACTTGGCCTTGAAGGCAAGATCTGACCAGGACAGAACAGGAACCCCCACAAATTTAAACATACTATGATAATACAGTTTATGGTCCATTGTGCCCCATATTATTTTTACTTCCTGCAAAGAACAAATTAAACATGGAATTATTGTGTAATATGCCTTGAAAGAACCTTAAAATCACATCAAGTTCAATACTCTTGGTTTTCAGATAAAAAACCGGAGGTGCGGGGAAGCTAAATGCTTTCCTCGGGGGCAAAACAGATGCTGACGCTGGGTCTCCAGTTCAGGGCCTTTGCCTGCAGCCCAGTGTTCTCTCACTCTTAGAATCTCTCAAGCGCTATAGAACTATAATATTAGAAATTGCTTCACACGGTGGAAATTTTCAGGATCTAGTCCCCACTGTAACATGCTGTAGATGTCAACCTCACCTCTGTGGTTTACCTCCAAAGACGATCTCTTCTTTCTCCCTCATTTTCTAGAGGCATTGTTGCTTTTTGTAGGACCAGGATATTAAGTATTAAATAAATTAAGATTTTAAGCTCCAGCAGGAGATTGGTGATTATATATTGTATGTTGTATTTTTTTGTAGGAAATTTTTTGGGGTAAAATTTCTTTTTTGCTGTCTGACAACGTTTAAGAACAAGAGTTACCTAGATAAAAGGGAAGGATCAATAGCTAATGGCTCAGGTTCTGTTCTTTTGAGACTGATTCTTGGACTATCACAAGGTTGGGCATTAAGCAAATTTCAGTTAAGGAACGCTCCTCCCACACAGAGCTACACTTGGTTAGCCTAACTTTTTTTGGTTGTTGGCATGAGCTGGGAAAGGATTCAGGTCTTTGTCCTCACTGCCTCTTATTCCTCTTATCAGTTTGGTCTTTCCTGAAGTAAAGAATTTCCTTTCAGATGAAATTTCTGCTTCCCAGCTCTAGAGGTTCCAATTTGACAGTTAAATTGAGTAATCCTTTAATGAGCATTTATAACATGCTAGGTACTGGGCTACATCTAGACAAAGACCTAGAGAATTAATTACGCTATTAAGTAATGTTTGTTACAAAGGTGTAACGGGGACTGTAGTTTCACAAATGGAGCTGGTGAATAACTTTTATGTAACTGATGTTTTAGACAAAATAGCCATGGTATTGTCTTCAGAAGGTGATAGTTAACACGCGTATGGAGCGGTCATATAGTTCTCCTAATTAGCATGCTAAGCAGGAATGATTCATAGTGCTAGCTAGCAAATACCAGGGCCCAGGAACTAAAGCAATACAGAAGGTGAATTTCTGTGCAGTGCTGTGGGAATCAGGGAGCAGAGAGTTGAGTAAAGCAGACACATGGCAGAGATAAGCTTTTGGTGGCGTGGGAAAACAAATTGAATGAATAAATAAGACCATCTGCTTTAGATGGCAATCCACCTGAGCTGTGGGAATGGTCTAAAAGTGAGGAGAGTAGCCTGGAATGAAGAATAAACTTGCTTTTGTTACAGTTTTGCCCGAGGCCAGTCCTGCTTAGTTTAATCTGACACGTTCCTGGAGCGTATGTTATGTAATATTATCTAAATCACATTTGGATTTTGGAGAAAATGTTAATGTCTTGTTAAAATTACGACCATTGTGTGTTTAGCACGCATTTCCATGGAGACTGCTTTTAATTAGGGTAGTGTTTCAGTTTGTCCATCAAATAGGCATTTAAAATACCCTGCTATTATGGTATTTACATTTATGTTTCAATTAGTACCAAATGTCAACTTCACTTCCCAGGAAATCAGAAAATATAACATTCTGTATTTTAAAATAAAATAGTATTTTAGAACACATCATCCATAGCAAACTGTAATGGAGTTATGTTTGCCTTTGTCAAAGCAAGTACTTTACTTTCTTTAGGGGAATTGTGGGAATGAGGAAAAGAGAAGTGAGAGAGAGATACGAGATCTTTGCATCTGTTACCGAGTACCTGTTCCTTGCTTTTCAGCCTCACCTTCATTATTTTTTGCCTTTCCCAATTTTTTTTATTTTGGAAAAATTTAAAGAATACCTGAATACCTTCTCCTAGACTTTGAAACTGTTAACATTTTGAACATTCACTTTACACACTTGACAGCTTCAGTGTCCTCTCTCTCTCTCTCTCTCTCT
>CM052439.1:99919650-99938859 GCA_028533085.1 Varecia variegata | reverse complement strand
CTCTCTCTCTCTCTCTCTCTCTTGTTTTCTCTCAGGATCATTATGGACTCATAGATTTCTTAAAATTCAATGTGTTATCCATTTCTGTCATAGTTATTTGTGATGCTTCAAAGAGTCACAAACAATATGCGTGCGCACAGACACACATATGTACACACACATGCTTCTTTTCTGGATCATTTGAAAGTTACACATATCATGATACTTCACTCCACTTACTTCAGCATGCAACCCCTAAAAATAAGGGTATTCCCCTATATAACTGCAATATAACTATGACACCATGATCACAACTATGAAAATTAACAGGAACTAAATATCCTTTACTACCCAGTTTATATTTAACCCAATGGTCCCCCAAATGCTTTTGATAGTTGCTATAATATTTGGCAGGGGGTGGGTGGGTATGTGTCACAGGCCCAGGATCAAATCAGAGTTCACAAACAGCTCTTGGCTATTTCAACCTTTTGATTTTAGTTAATCCCCTTGACTTTTTCCCCCCATCAGATGTTATTTAAGAACCTGGGTGAGTTGCCTTACAGAAAATTTTTCATATTCTGGATTTATCTGGTTGTTTCCTCATAAGTAGCTTTAAATTGAACATTTTTGGCAAATATGCTACCTAGCACTGTAAATGCTATATAATGTAGCATTAAATATATTTTACTGCACTGTCTCAGAAGCACCTAATCTCAGGCTGTAATAAATAATAAATAATCCTAAATCTATTATTTTGTTAAGGTGGTGACCACCATATTTGTTAGTGTGAAATTAACAAATTATCTCTGGGCTGATATTCTGTCACTGTATGAATGTCCTGTCCCTCCAAACCATTTTACTCATTAATTTTAACATTCATTAATGATCCTTCCATGAATCCACTATTACACTAGAGGTTTCAAAATGCTCTCTATTATTCCTGCTATGGTTGTTTATAGAAGAATTTCAGTTAATAAGAGCTTTCACTATTTCTTTGTCTCTCTTTGTTTCTATCTCTCAGTATTATTATAGACTCAAATTTTTAAAAATTGAATGTGTTACCCATTACTATTATAGTTATATTGGACACTCCCAAAAGTTACAAATTTGGCCATTAAGATCCTTGTTAAACTCATGCTGGTGTCGTTTTCATGTGACTCCATTAGTCTTTGAGCACTTTCTTGAGCCTGGCACAAGATGTTTTAGGATCTTCTTACACTTTTCTTGTTCAGACCTGGAATCACACATTTCTCTAGGGATCCCTCATTCTTTTCTGTTGGGGAATATATTCAGAAAAATTCTGGGCCCTAGGTGTGCTTATTGCTAAAACGATATTATTATTTCTAGGCCTTTCCAATGTATAGAGCAGGAAACTATACCTATCCTTCCAAGACAAATCTAATCCCACCAGGTCAGAGAAATATTTATTGTGATGCTAATGAGATTCTTCTGAGGTTATATACATAATTTTATATTCCTAATTTTCCTTAAGAAGAAACTCCAAAATTGTATAGGCTTCAAATCCCACAAAAAATGTATCTATCCCTATACCCTTGCACCTCAACTTAGGATCTTCCTCCTATTCTGCAGTTCCATATTTGTGTTCTACCTTTTTTCACAGGGAAAACTCTGATTTTGGGAAGATCACTATATTAATATTAATCCATTTGCTTTATCTCATATATGTATAGTTTCCAAATTATAATACTAAAAGCAAATCCTGCAACAAAAATGCTAAGTAAACTTTTTCACAGAGAAAACTCTCATTTTCAAAACATCAGTATATTAACTTATTTGCTTTATCTTATATATAAAATAGTTTCAAAATTATACTACTAACAGCAATACATACAACAAAATTGCTAATTAAACTTTAAGATTTTATTGCCAATCTGCCCTTGGAATACTTTCTACACAGCATATGTTCAACTACTTGAATTAAATTTTTACTTTGTATGGTGGTGTTATCAATTTGATAACATATTCATGTATATGTGTTTATGCTTAATTGTAGGGTGTTTTTCATTCTCCTAATTTAATTATTTTAAATATGTAAAATATTTACATGACCCAAAACTCAAAATGATAAAAATAGAAACGTCTCACACCTGTCCTTCTTCCCTCCAATCTGTTCCCACCCACCTTCAGTACTCTGCTCACGAATCACCTTATCCCTGACTACTCCTATGGTGAAGAGCAAGCCAACTTGTTTACACTTAACTTGCTTTATTTTCCTAAATACAACACTACATGACATAATTATGTCTTTTTTATTATCCTTCAACTAGAATATAAATTCCATGGGAATAATTTGTCTGTTTCATTCATTACTATATCCTAAGTACCTAGAGTAGTCCCTTGCACAGTAGGTACTCAAAACATATTAATATGTGCTGTATGAGTTGCATGAATAACATTTTGATTTACACAAATGGAAGCCACCCTATATAGACTGTTGTAAGCCTTGCCTTTTTCACACAATACCTCCTGGAGATTATTCGATACATATTTTCCTCTCATTTTTAGTGGCTATATAATATTCCATGGTCGGGCTTTAGTTTATTTAGCCTGTCCTGTATTGACTGGCATCTAAATTGTTTCCATTCTTTTGCTACTTCAGCCCCTGATGTAATGAACATCCTTTTATGTATAGTTATGCTCATTTTCATATTTAATATATTTTATATATTAATGTTCAACAAAAATTGGTGTATAATGAAGAAGAAAAATTTAGATCTACTTTAGGGAATAAATATGATTTCACAGGTATTTCTTACTTATGGTAACTTGTTTAGATTAAGCTATTGACTTATGGAAATATGTAATGTTTTATGTATTTTAAACAGTAGTGTATGTGGGTACAAATGCTTGAGAAGAATAGAATTAAATGATTTCTAAGGTCCTATATATCTCAAATATTCCATGGTACTCTATGCTGTTTTGGGTCTTTAGAATACACAAGGGTTGTTTATAACATTTTTCCCTTATTTTTAAAACTATTAATGTATAAAATATTAGAAGTCATTTAAAATAATTTACATCTATATTTAGTATTATGTATTTTTAATTTACCCAGATGTTTATGGCAACATCATTAAAATATTATTATAAATTTTAGTTCTAGAAATAGTGGAATAGAAAAGATTCTTAATTCTCTATTGAAGGCAGCATTCATTACACAATTAATTTAATTTAGGTACTAAACTACCTTTTGGTAAATAGTTGAAAAAGACTAAACCACGGTATTGATGGAGTTGAAAGCTTGTGAATTCTGAGTATTTTAAAAGACATCTGTGGAAACTTTTGCTCTTGGAATATTTGTATAGTGTAGTTCAGAAGAAAGAAATTTTACTAAATGATTCTTAAGATTTCACCAAGTCCCATCATTTAGGATAGTCATTTAGGTTTTTTTATGAGTGACCATAATTTGAAGACTACATGAATTTTTTAAAACAACTTTATTGGGATATAATTTATATATCATAAAAGTCATCCAATGTATATATACATTGGAGATTGTGCACTTATAAAACTTTTTTTTTACAGTTTTCAGGTAAAAATCCATTTACACTGTTATATTGATTTCTGTTTTCATTATCATTATATACTTATAAAATATTTTATTGGCCTGGCACGGTGGCTCACGCCTGTAATCCTGGCACTCTGGGAGGCCGAGGCAGGTGGATCATTTGAGCTCAGGAGTTCGAGACCAGCCTGAGCAAGAGCAAGACCCTGTCTCTACTAAAAAAATAGAAAGAAATTAGCCGGACAACTAAAAATATATAGAAAAAATTAGCCGGGCATGGTGGTGAATGCCTGTAGTCCCAGCTACTTGGGAGGCTGAGGCAGAAGGATTGCTTGAGCCCAGGAGTTTGAGGTTGCTGTGAGCTAGGCTGACACCACGGCACTCTAGCCTGGGCAACAGAGTGAGACTCTGTCTCAAAAACAAAAAAAATATTTTATAGACACATAATTATAGCCAAAATATATTTTCATGGACTAATCAACATAATTCAATGAAGAAAAAGTATGCATGTATTGTAATACATCTATTTATTATTATGAAATATAAATTTTAGTCAACAATATGACAGTGTCTCCATGATTAATGTTTTCAGCAGTTTTTTACCCCCTGAATTTTAGGTGATGTATAGTTTTAACACTTTTATTTTTTCTCCTTTAAGGCTCTCAAAATAATTTATTTAAATTTCTTTTCTTTGTGTTTAAGATTATTCTACCTTAAACAACTTATAATTGCATGATATTCTCTTTCTCTTTCATCCATAACAGTTGACACTCCATGTTTGCAATATCAAAAAATGGAATAAATACATTTGTAATATATTTCTACATAATTTCGTAAATGTACCCAAGTATGTTGTATTGCTTTAAAATATATTCTTTCTGTTGTATAATTTAGATTGCTTTCTTACATTCTAACTAGAATTTAACTAAATCCACAGCTGCTGTTTATTTCAAAAAATACTTTATAATTCCGTGAATTTAAATTGACTGTAAATTTTGTCTTTGAGACTTTTTAAAAACACCATTCTTTTGTATTTGAATATTCAGAGTGATTCACTTCTTTTTATGTACTGAATAATCAGAAATTATTATTATTATTTTTTGTCTACAAAGAGGAATTAACCAAGTGAATGAGGTAATGAAGGATCACTCCAGAGTCACTAGAATAACACAGATGAAGGCATGGGAATGGATGATCATGTTCAGGGAGCTGAAGCTTCTTAATTTGGACAGGCTAGAGTGGAGGGGTGTGTGTGTGTGTGTGTGTGTGTGTGTGTGTGTGTGTGTGTTTGCCTGTGCACATGCTCAGCATGGGTGTCCAGTGTAAATAGGCAGAACAAGATGTAGAGAAACTTTTTTGCTAGTAGATGGGACACTGCAAGGATTTTTAAGCAGGTAAAAAGTAATAATAGGTTAGCGATTTGGAAGAGAATGAAGTACATGTAAAGATTTCACCAAAACAACTATTGTTTTTTAAAAAAAGAAAGTAAATGAGAAATGAAGAGGAACTGACCTAAGATAGTAACCATTGGTATAGATTGGTACAGGTACTAACATTGGTATAAGAAGACATGGAAGTAAGAGATAGTAAGGAGAAAGTGTCACATGGAAATCCCAAACCTATTGCAGAAGGACCTTTAAAAATATAAATAAATTAGGACAACATCCAACAAAATACTAGACTAAGCAATATACGTAGCAAACTTTCCTGCTGCAAACACACAGAAACACCAGATATCATACAGCAATTAAAAATATGCAACTGAGATTTAAAGATAGAAAGGAAGACATCAAAGCCATGACAATACATATGTTAAATGTTATGGGAGGCTATTGTTTTGGACTGATTTTCTGCATTAGGGCATAACAGACCAGACCAAACGGAAATGAAGCCGCTCATGCTAAATGCCACGTAATCAAACTGAAACTTTAAGGAAGCAGATAGATACCAAAACAGATCAGTTTTTCCTGAAAACAGATTTCTGTCTACTTGAGTCAACATAATAAGGAAGTGTCCCTGCTTAACCCTTATGAGGAAGTAACCTGAAGTTAACCAATCAACTTTTTTCCCCCTATTGTTCTGTTTCCTTGTTCCTAGTGGGAACTTTCATTCTATTTTGTAGAATGGAGGCAGCCCTGATTCCTGAATCACAAATAAAAGCCAATTACATGTATAATTAAATTTCTTGTAATTTTGTCTTTTGACACAAGTTGTTGCTGTATTACTCAAAGAGGTTTGTGTCCTTAACCTTTTTGTCCAGCGTCACAGTATATGTTCACATTCTTTAATGCTAATATAAAGCCATTTTGTTCCAACATTCAACTTGTAACTGTGTCAAGGGGAACTGAAGCCCTGATGGTCAACTTGGCTTGGTCAAGTTGGGGAGAGTTGAGAAATGGTCATAATAGCAAAACTACAGAGGTGGCTTACGATGGAGATGCCTAACAAAGGGCACAGACAGCTGGTTGCCTGTACTTCATCATAGAACTTGCCATTTTTCAGAGAATTCATAAATTGGTAAAATTGTTTCTCTGTGAATATCTCCTTTGGGACTTTGCTGACTTCTTCTTATCCAAGGAAAAGAACAAAGTTTATTGTTCAAACTGTCTAAGATTTCCACTTCTCTTTGTTTTTGTGTTTGATGAATAAAGTTATTCTATTTATTGGTTTCACTTATAAATAGCATGTTAATAATTAGTAATAGGTATTAAAATTATTCTTTGACATCTCTTAAATTTGTTTTAAATTTGTGAAACTCTATTATGTCTGAAAACCAATTGTACCAGGGAAAATAGGTCTTTAAAAAAAAAATTAAAGAGGCTGCAAGAATAATAATCACCTTCCTTCCTATAAGAACCTTTTTTGAGAATTAATGACTAGCTGAGTTAATGACCTTAAAATTCGAGGACCATCAATTTTCCCATGTATTCATTAATCCTTCCAATAGGCCCAAGTCAGAAATAGTTAGCATTCAAATAAAAGCAGAAATAGTGGGATCCAGTAGGATGTTGGCAAGATGTCAGAGACAGTAGTTAGAGTGAAAATTATGAGAAAATACTGAATATATGTGATGAATTTGTTGGCATAAAAAAAAAGAACTGAAAGCAAGTAATTACTGGAGTAAAAAGAGAAGGGAGACAGAAAATAGCAGAGATTGTCCAAAGAGATAATGAATGGGTAACTCACTATCATTCAGAGTGGGTAAAAAAAAATTGCTCACTTAAAATGATAGTGGGAAATAGTAACATAAATATATTCCTGGTGAAAATTTCAGCCAGGTTTGAATACTGCAAAGCTTTTTAATATTGTATGTAATTGAATGCAGGTCTTCAAAATACAATGTTACTTCTGATAAAATAGGCCTCTAAACTAGGCAGTAATAAAGGGTAAGATTCTGGAGAATTCTGTGACTATGAAGCTCGATTGCTCTTAGAGCCTCACTTTGAATTGCATGATGGTAAATTAACATGAACAGTTGTGTGTGTGACAGATGCAAAGGAAAGTAGATACATATACTGTGAAAATTCAAACAAATTAGAAAAATGCAAAATGAACTATCCTCTCATTCCCCCAAATCTAATCCATCACAACACATTGAAATGAAAAATCAACTATTCTACTTCCTCTGAGGAAAACATACTACATGATGTAGAATAAAATTGCCTTATAATGGAGTCAACATTTTGTGAAATTTGATTAAAAAAACACCCATTCTTTAGCTGATTTAACTTATGCTGGACCTGCCATTAAGAATATGGAAATAATATAGTAGTCTATAGGAATTGTGATATTTTAAAGAAGACTATTGGAAAGCTAATTAGACATCTATTTGATTTTGAGTATAAGAAAATTGGATCTAGAATATACAAAGAGCCAGGAATGCAATTATGTGTACAGATCGAATGTTGTCATAGAATTGTACTGAGTCACTCCTTAGCACTCAAACAAATGATTACCAGCAGAGGACCAAGCATTTGAAATTCACTCCATGTTACTCTGGAACAAAGTTCTGATGCAGACCATAAATCTTGTGTGTATGCTTAATATAAGCATAGGCCTTTTATTTTTATTTTTTTGGCATCATCTTAGTCATTTTTAAGTTATAAAATCATAAAATCAGAGTTGGAAGGACATCTAGAAATGTCAACTAAATCATTTCTCCCCGCATCAACTTACCTACCTTTTGTGTAAACAATTCCAGGAACAAAACATTTTACAACTCCCCCAAGGAGACTGTTAAATCATTCCAATGTTTACAAGCCCTAACAGCTAGTTCTGTTTCCATATGGGCATTGTGTTTGCCCTCATTCTTCAGTTTTCCTCCTCCTCCTCTCCCACTCCATCCAGATTCTTATTTTTTTGGATGCTATATTTTTTAATTCAAGTAAATCTGTTTTCCTTCTTTCCGCATTCCTATTGCAGGTTTTTTTTCTAGTGTTCCATAGCACATTTGTTTTTCTTGTGTTTCTTCTCAGCATCCCCAGATCTTTTATAATTTTTCCTGAATCCCTAATAAGTTTATTTTATTTTGGATTGAAAGCAAATGAACCAAAATCTTATAAATCAAGCTGGGAGGAAAATGAGGTATTGGAAAGTGTGAACATCTAAAGGGCTATTTTCACCAATCGCAGGATTTAAAGGCATTCTTGCAGGCTTAGAAGAACCTCAGTGGGGATGGCTGCCAACATCTTGTTTAGGTTTACTTACCCAGGCAAAATAGTTGGGGATACTTGCTGGCCAACATCCTATTAGCATACATAAAGCTCTCTGTTGGAACATTTACAGAATCAATTAGAGTTCAGAATATTTTTTTTTTTCAAGCATGGTTGAGGGACTCATTTAATGAATTGAATTTTAGGATGTTTTTATTCTTGTAGTAACTGCCTGTAAAATATTAGCAGGTGGCATGTTAAGGCCACGGGAGACTTTGCACTTAAAGAGACATTCATTTAGGTATACATTTTTTGTCTAGAAGGTTACCGCATCAGATTGGAAGTTTAGCATACTTGAAATCCTAATTTCCTAAGTTCCACAAAATTTTCTAAAGAAAAAATTTTTAAAAAATCTAAAATCACTATTTAAATCAATTTACAAATAAATTCAGTGATTCTTCTTTTGTGAACTAAATTCTCGATTTATTTATGGTGATGGTACTTTAAAGAGTGCTGCTGAGTTTTCACCCATCAAGGCAGTCCCTTGATTTGCTTAGCGTAAGTGGATATTTTTGTGCTCAGTGAGGAACACAATTATTCCAAAAGTCTCAGCTTCTGATAGCTATAGGATTATATTCTATAAAGGGATTATACATATTCATCAATTTTGTGGATAAAAATAAAAACAGTATTTTTAATTTACCATGTTTTTTAATAGAACTTACATAGCCTGTTTGTGCTTATGGAGAGTAACTCTTTGCAGAGTTATACTGTAAAGTGTTAATATCTTTCAGACAAGAATTTTGTGTTAGAACCATTGCAGACAGACAGATTTTACTGTTTTGGGTGACCCAGGAGTTAGAGCATTGAAAGTTTGAAATCAGAGCTCAAATGCACTGGACAAGGATTTTAGGAAATATTTAAATGAATCAAGAGGCTAATTATACATGTACCATTTAATTGGAGTGTGATGAGTTTAGCTGTGACAGAAAACAGAATAAAAGCCATCCCTTTTTTCTAAAAGTGTTCAATGAGTGTGTGTATATGTGCATGCTCTATCTTACAAGATGATGAATATGAAATATGGATAATGAGTGCTATATAGTTACATGCATGCTTAAAAGGACAGTGTTTTTCATGTTGTCAATTCATAAAAACTATGTTGAAGATTAAAGCTGCAGCCTATTGTTTGTCCTGCCTTGGTCCTTAAAAGCCTATCTGCTATGTCAGGATCCGCATAGTAAATATTTTAGGTCATGTGGTCTCCATTGTAACTACTCAACTCTGCCATTACTGCACAAAAGCAGCCACAGACAGCACAGAAACAAACGGGCATGACAAGGAACCAACAAAACTTCATTTTCAAAAACAGGTGACAGGTGGGATTTTGCCCCTGGACAGTGGTTTGCAGATCCCTGTACTAGATTTCTGATTCCTTCTCATTAGACATCTCTGTCGTTTTTAGAAATGCTGAGATCATTTCAAATTCAAATTTTTAAAGGCACTTTCCAGTCCTTTTTAATCTATGTCCAGCCCAGAAGAGCCTGATTGCCTAAGTGTCCTTTCAATGCCAGATAGTGTCGCACTGGGAAAATAGGGCACTCTTCTGTAAGTGCTGGAAGGCCCAGAGAAGGCCTGCAGTAAGGGCAGAGAGAGCAACGGCAAGAGACTCAGGAAGCTTGAAGACCACAGGCGTTGGTTCCCTCAGTGGTAGAGGAAGATACTGGGACTAGACGTTCTACAAATTCTCTGCCAGATCTAGCATTTTATGATGCTAAATTAAGGTTCTTGGCAAAGCTGATTCTGTAGGCAGTCTCAGATCACTGTGTTTTACTTTTGAGCCATTTTCCTCAGACAGAACAAACAGCAGACACTAACTCTTGAAGGGGAACACATTTCTTGTTTCTACCTTAGGATCACATTTGTTGGTAGCTTTTAGCACAATTTTGGAGTTCATCGGTATATTCTTCGTTTACGTGCATGCATGGGACTAACATCTCTCTTGAGGGTCCTTGTAGATAGACTCAGGAGCATTTTTCTTTTAAAATGTGACCAATAGTGCATATTCTTTAAAAATCGGCTTACATTTCACAGTGTGATATATTTTGTCATTTTTAAGAAGGACATTTCTTTTTACATTTTAACGTGAGAAATCAGAATATGCCATACAATTGCTGTGATTTAGGTAGATATCGTAATGTAGTTATTGCCTTTACATAGGCATAGAAATTGTGTATGTGTGTGTAAATTTTCTGCAGCTTCCAAGGGAATCCCAAAGACAACAGGGAAACACAATTTCAAAATATTAAGGGGTACACATGTTCTTGTTACATGGGTGAATTGTATAACGCTCAAGCCAGGGCTTTTAGTGTGCCCATCAGAAGAATAATGTACATTGTATCGGATAGGTAAGTTTTTATCCCTCACCCCCTCCCAGTCTCCTCCTTCTTAGTTTCCCATGTCCTTTACCCCAGCAGTCCCCAGTGACCAGTGGCACCAGTGACCGTTTTCATGGAAGGTAATTTTTGCACCAACCAGGGTGGGGAGAGGGTTTCAAGATGATTCAAGCACATTACATTTATTGTGGACTTTATTTCTATTATTATTACATTGTAATGTATAAGGAAATAATTATAAAACTCACCATAGGTTGGGGACCCCTACTGTACAGCACTTTATGACCATGTGTACCTAAGGTTCAGCTCCCACATGTTAGTGAGAACGTGTTGTGTTTGTGTTTCCATTCCTGATATACTTCACTTAGGATAATGTTCTCCACTTCCATCCAAGTTGCTGCAAATGACATTATTTCATTTCTTTTTAAGGCTAAGTAGGACATGGTATATATATACTATATTTTATTCATCTACTCATGGGCACTTAGGTTGATTCTACATCTTTGCAGTTGTGAATTGCGCTGTGATACACACTCAGGTACAAGCGTCTTTTTGATATAATGACTTCTTTTCCTTTGGGTAGACACCCAATAGTGGAATTGCTGAATCAAATGCTAGGTATACTTTTAGTTCTCTGAGGAATCTTCATACTGTTTTCTGTAGGGGTTGTACTAATTTACAGTCCCACCAACAGTGTATAAGCTTTTATTTCTCTCGGCATCCGTGCCAACATCTATTGTTTTTTGATTTTTTAATGATGGCCATTCTGATAGGGGTAAGGTAATATCTCATTGTGGTTTTAATTTGAATTTCCCTGATGATTAGTGATGTTGAGCATTTTCTCATATGTCTATTGGCCATTTATATATCTTCTTTTGAAAAAACTTTGTTTATATTTTTTGCCCACTTTTTAACGGGATTATTTGCTTTTTTTTCCCCAATGATTTGTTTGAGTTCTTTGTAGATTCTGAATATTAATCCCTTGTTAGATGTATAGTTTGCAAGTATTTTCTCCCATTCTATAGGTTGTCTATTTGCTCTGTTGATTATTTCCTTGGCTGTGCAGAAACTTTTTAATTTAATTAAATCTCATTTATTTATTTATTTGTGTTGTTACTGTGTTTATTTGCCTTTGGGGTCTGAGTCTTAAATTCTTTGTTTAGTCCAATGTCTAAAAGAGTTTTTCCTATGGGGGAAACACAGTTTTTAAAAATGCTATTTCACCAAGGCTCTTGATACCTCAGAGGACAATTTTACATGGGAATTCATGGAACTCAATGAACTCTGTTTTATCAGTAATTTGGAATCTGAATGTGAGGAAATTTTAGAAATACTCTAAACTAATTTATTTTGCTTGTATTTCTTTTTGCATATGTGCTAGTGATATATGAATAAAACTATGTCTAATTTTTTTTTTTTTTTGAGACAGAGTCTTGCTCTGTTGCCCAGGCTAGAGTGCTGTGGCATTTTCCTAGCTCACAGTAACCTCAAACTCCTGGGCTCGAGTGATCTTCCTGTCTCAGCCTCACAAGTAGCTGCGACTACAGGCGTGCACCACCTGGCTAATTGTTTCTATTTTTAGTAGACATGGGGTCTCACTCTTGCTCAGTCTGGTCTCAAACTCCTGAGCTCAAGTGATCCTCCCGCCTTGGCCTCCCAGAGTGCTAGGATTACAGGCATGAGCCACCATGCCTGGCCTAAATAATTTTCAATAAGCTCTTTTAGTAATATAAAATAAAACTGCAAATGATGAAAAGTATTGTGACATAACTTAATTGGTATTATTTTATTTCACTCAGTGAAAAGATAGTATGTTCTTATAATTGATGGCATCTTATATTTACAAACATGGTATTAATTTAATGGTGGAAAGGAGGCTTAATATAACTGTTTTATTTCATTTTGTTTCTGGCCCCCTGAGGTAATATCTTTTAGGTTAAAACTTCTTAGCTCTGCAGGAAGGCTAGAAGAAAGGTGACAACCATCCCTTTCCCAAAACCAACTCCTGGGGAGATAAGAAAAACATACATATGAGTAACAATGCTATGTTAAAGATTTATAGAAACATCCTGACTTGACCTTCATCCTCCAAAGTTAACTGACCAAGAACAAAGAAGTTTTACAACCTCCTCAGACCCTCACTGATGCCCAGATGTCTGTGGTCCTCCGTTACCTCTTGCAACCCAACCCACCCCTTCCCTTGAGATAAAAAGGAGCGTAAAGTTCATACTAACTTAAGATGGTTCTTTAGGACACTAGTCCACCATCTTGTCAGTTTGCTGGATCTCTGAATAAAAGTTGATTTCCTTGCCCCAATACTTTGTCTCTCAACTTATTGGCTGTTCTGAGGTGAGTGATACAAGCTTGACCTCAGTTATATTAAGTATGGTGGGAAATATTTGATAAGAATTAGCAGAAAGAAATCTAAATTAAAAATAAAATTAGGTAAATTATGGCAAAAAGAAGATTTTATTTTGCACTTCAGCATTGAGAGAAGTAAAGCAGGCGAAAAAGAAATTGAGATTGTTATGTATGTCTGAGTTGTAACAAACGAAACTCAAAGAACTGTGGAAAACATGTTTTTTTACATGCTCTCACACCATAACAATCAACAGACTTCTGGGACTAAATATGTGGGTTTTCTCCCCCACCAAAAAGAAAGCAATGAATTCTACAGCAGATGCCAGTAAAGTATCTTCTAATTCAATTCATTTCTGACACTATCTACCTGGAGATAGTGTCCAATCCCAAAAATTGAGGGCTGAGTCCCCAAGACTGTTCCCTCACCCACTTCAGATGCCAATAACAAACTCCAGGTTGTTTTATCTGTTCTGACCAACTGGCTATAATTTGGGGTTCCCACAACGCCCTCCTTGGGTTTGATTAATTTGCTAGAGCAGCTCACAGAGCTCCAAGAAATGCTTACTTTTACCATTTTCTTATAAAGGATATTACAAAGGATACAGATGAAGAGATACACAGGGCAAGTATGTGAAGTGGCAGAGAACTTCTGTGGCCTCCACAGTGCACCACCCTCCAGGAACATCATGTGTTTGGCTACTCAGAAGCTCTCCAAACCCTGTCTTCTTTGGATTTTTATGGCTACTTCATTATGTAGGCATGATTAATTAAAGCAATGGCCATTGGTGATCAACTTAACCTTCACTCCCTCTCCTCTCCCCAGAGGTTAGGGAGGTGGTGCTAAAAGTCCTAATCCTCCTACTATGCCTTGGTCTTTCTGGTGACCAGCCCCCATCGGTAACCTGCCAGGCATCAGTCAACACAGTAGCATACAAAAAGACATCACTTTGGAGATGCTAAGGATTTTAGGAGTTGTATTTCAGAAAACTGGTGGAAGAACAAATATACATTTTACAGTATCACAGTATACTTATATGATTCAGAGATAAATGAACTGTTACCAGAGTTATGCAACAAAGCCTCCTAAAGAACACAGACCTTGCCTGCCTTTTGCATCAATGTCCCTAGTATTCAGAGAAATGCCTGGCACAGAGCTGGCTGCCCATTATTTTTTGTTCAGTGTGAATGAGGGTAAGAGGGCCTCTTGAACTAAACTGGTACATAGGAGAAGCTAAAGCTATGCGGCCCTTTATGTTGATGTGAAGAGCTGGGGAAAGAGCCCTGGTCCCACATGTAAATCTTCCATTGGCTCTGAAGGGTTAAGAATGTTTATAAAAGTTACTCTTATACTTGATCTCTGAGTTCACATTAGACAAAGAAACATGAGTCAACAACAATGATATTCCAAATTATAGGTGTTTGTTCTGAAATGGTGGCATTGACAAAAGACGTTAACCAGCCTGAATTAAATGAGAACTAAGGATGAGTTATCATTTAGCTTTTTTTAAAAAATTAATCAATTCAGATCTTGGCAAAACACTATTTAACAGTATCTCCATGGTAAAACAATTCTCTAAGCATTGACATGAGAGAAGAAATGAAAAGCTCAAGAATATCGGTTTCTGTACCAATTTTGATGGAAGCAAATGCTAACTACACAGAATTCTTGCAGAACTGGTTTCCATATGGTCTTCAGTATGTTTTGTTCCTGCAATTTTTAGAGTCTGGAATACTTTGGGAGGCTTAGGTGTTATCACCACCCAAGCAAAACCAAATTCTTACAAAACTCATAAAAGAATCTTTTTTTGCCAGAGGAATGATGTTAAGGTGTTGAGATAAAAGTTTTGCTGGGACATTCAGAATTTTAGTATATAAGTGTCAGCTTCCTGAATTATAAAATTATCTAATTCTAAATCTTTATTAATATTCTGTTTTGACATTGTGTACTCTAGGGATTAATATATGTAAGTACAAAAATATATACCTAGAGTTTAGTTGGGAAGATGATGGTAATATATATTAAGAAATTAGAATGTTGCCATATATATAAGGATTAACATTTTGTGGGGAAATTTCAGGTGATAAAGACGTGCTAAGGTGCAAGAGACTACAGAAGGCAAGAATTTTCATAGAAGTTATTCTGAAAGAAGATGGATCTTCATCATAATTTTGATAGACCAAGGTAGAAGGGTTGAGTATTCCTGTTAAGGGGACTGAATGAAATATCAGAGATGGAAAAGTTTACAATGATGCAAACGGCCTACACACAGTGGAGGCAAGAATCTGGACGTAAGGACAAGTACTTATTGAGTAATATAAAACCATTCATAGAATGCCGCACAAGTAACGATGCCATGCATACCATACACCAGGCTCCCAGGGCTAGTGATTTAGTGGTGGACAAGATAGATGTGATCCCTTTTCTCATGTAACTTATATTCTAGTTGGATTCAGCAAACAGAAACAGTAAGCAGATAAATAATAAAAGTGAGTCTGTGGTAAGTAATAGTGATAACAACAACAACTAGATGCTGTAGCAATGAATATTGGACGTGGAAGGATATTTTAGACGGGTGGTTAGGAAAAACACCTGTAAAGACTTGAATTTGAAGCTAAGACCTAAAGGATGTGAAGGAGCCAAATAGGTAAGGGACTGGAAAAGAATAGGTAAGGCAGAAAGAGTTTGATGGGTTCTAAAACCTAACAGAAGTTGAGATCCTGAAGCAAAGTAAGGAAGAGGGCAAATGGTTCAAGGTGAATTAGAAAGTTAGGCAGGATCTAGATCATGCCGGATATCAAGGAATAGAGAATTTGGATTTTGTTTCAAATATAATGCATGGGAATTCTTTGGAGACCAAATATGACCAAATGTGATTTATGTTTTTAAATGATTACTCTGGTTCTTGTGTATATAGTACTCTGGGGGATAATTTTTATCATTGCTGCCATCATCATTGTCATATAGCACTTACCATATATCACACAATATTCTCTACACTTTACAAATGCTAATTCATTTAATCCTCATGACAGCCCGTTATTATTATTATTATTTTCATCCTAGTTTAGAGATGATAGTAGTAAGTCACTAGAAGGTCAATTGCTTTGGACAGGTTTACACAGTTAATAAATGGCAAGGCTAAGCTTTGAACTGAAGCAGTCTGTGCTTTCTGTGCTGTTCTGCAAGCAAAAACTTGAAATGATACAGGCTTAGTGTAGGCTGTGAGAGATGCTAGTATCTGGGACGTGAGAGAGGAACAGATGAGACTTGGTGGTAGACTAGAGAAAGGGAGAAATCACAAATGGTGCCTAAATTTTTTAAGCTGGGTTACAGAAAGTTATAAAAGTGAACTAGATAAGATTTGTGTTGATGAGCAGGAATATCATGAAACACAATAATTTGGGGAAGTGTAGTGATAGACTGTGCTTGTTTAAGAAGGATATGTTTGACAGTACTGGGTATGATGAATCAGAATTGTGGAGGAGTGAAGGATGTTCCATTGCAAAATATGCCGAATTGGTCTATTCATTATTTCAAGTTGAAAACATTGGAAAAATTGGAGTTTCGGAAAGGGCTAGCTGACATGTCTCTTTCTGCATACCTCAAGCCATAAAGATTCTTCTGGGAGGAATACTCTCTTCCCCCGTACCAGGGCAAGAACTAGCCCTTATCAGCAGATGCTGGGAATTGGGGGCTGCAATGGACCTGAACAAATTATGAAGTTATCATACTTATGAAGTAACCCTTACCTTCCACTAGTTTTACATCTTCCCATATATCTCCTAGTCACTCTCCTAAAATATACTGCTTCTAGCCAGACCCCCTTTGTCCTGTCATTTCTTCTCAAATTTATCATTCTTTGTCTAAATAGTGTAGAAGCATCTTGCTTTGGCCACTTTGACTTCACTCTCTTATGAAGACTCCCATGTATATGTAATGACTAATAAAATTTGTATGCTTTTCTCTTGTTAATCTGTCTGGTGTCAATTTGGTTTCTAGATCCAGCCACAGGGCCCAGATGAAAGATAAGGGGTTAGGGGATGGAGATGATCTCTCATTCTCTACAATTGCAAAATCTGAGAGTCAAGAAAGTTTGTAAGGAGTCGGCTACAAGAGCTCCTTTTGTGAGAAGTTGAGGGGCTTGCGCCATGGGGTTTACAAAGGAAAGCATGGCCATAAGGGACATTTTGAAGGCATATTCTAGTCTTTGGAAGATTACTAGGAATGAGACAGAAGGAGAAAAATGGATCAAAAGTGAAAAGTGTATACCTAAGAAAGCGGGGATCTTTTGTGACCTTTAGGAAAGCTTGAATCTTCTGTGGTGACCTGGATTTGGGTTTCAATCACCAGTCATGTCTATGTTTCCAGGAGTTGCATAAGCTCTTCGGCAGGGCTTGAACCCAGTAACCAGTCACCAGGAAACTAGCCATCTTCAACTGAATACTTGAGAATGTATCATGCACAGAATTAAATTTATACAATTAAAATTTCATTTCTTGCTTGTGGTTTATAAATAAAAATATTTTTTATTAAAGTTTGATTTAATAAATATTTATTGAAGGCTTACTCTAAGTCAATGAAGTACCAAAAGGACACTGTCCTTATGTACGGTCATTTTGACTCTGAAAGATTCTTTGTGTTTTGTATTTGTGATGCACAGACCCTCAATACAAGACCCAAAGAACATATATAAACATGTTGAGAATAACATCAATTTCATATTTTTCTTCATAAATCCCAAAGAGTAAAAGTGAGTATGGCAAATAAATCATTATATAAAATCTCCACAAATTTCCCTTAAATGTCAAGTCAACAAAGTAAAATATCCAGAGACTTCATTTTAAGAAAGGTTGGGTTTTTAGTATAATTTTTCCAATAGCCTCTTGAGATGTGTTCCTGCTTGCATTTTGAGTAAAATGATTTCAGACAGGTGACATAAAAAACTACCAAATAGCGAAAAAAAAAAAAAAAGTTTGCTTTCTTTTAACACATATTGAGTGTTAATTTTCTGTGTCCTCAAAGTACAGATAATTATGCTTTGTCACTGCCCTGCAGGAGTTTGCTCTCTGCAGCAAATAGCATTAATATAACACTTCCATTTTCACATGGGACTAGGTAACATAAAGTCAGGAACTGGGAAAAGTGCTTTTTAAGGAGGACTTTAAATTTTGTTTAAATGAAGAAAGAAGCAGACGAAACTGGAGGCAGCTAGGTGGGGTGAACTAAAACGCATATGTTTCCATATTAGAGAGTTTTGTGAAACCTCAGAGTGGGAGTAGGGTAAAACCCGGAAGGGGGAGTTTGTGAATGAGCCAATAGTAAACTAAGCAGGAGTGGCCAGGCCTGAGTAGGGTGGCGCCAGACTCATAATTCGGTCTTTTTTAAATTGTATTTTTATTTATTTATTTTTTATTTCATCATATTACGGGAGTACAAATGTTTAGGTTACATATATTGCCTTTACTCCGCCTGAGTCAGAGCTTCAAGTGTGGCCACCCCCCCAGACAGTGCACACCGCACCCATTAGGTGTGAATGTACCCACTCCCCCTCCCCCTTCCCATCTGCCCAACACCCGATGAATGTTACTACTATATGTGCACACAGGTGTTAATCAGTTAATACCAATTTGATGGTGAGTACATGTGGTGCTTGTTTTTCTTGGGATACTTCACTTAGTAGAATGGGCTTCAGCTCTATCCAGTATAATACAAGGGGTGCTAGATCACCATTGTTTTTTGTGGCTGAGTAGAACTCCATGCTATACATATACCACATTTTCTTAATCTACTCATGTATTGATGGGCACTTGGGTTGTTTCCACATCTTTACAATTGTGAGTTGTGCTGCTATAAACATTCGAGTGCAGATGTCTTTTTTATAGAATGTCTTTTTTTCCTTTGGGTAGATGCCCAGTAGTGGGATTCCTGGATCAAATGGTAGTTCTACTTGTATCTCTTTGAGGTATCTGCATATTATTTTCCACAGAGGTTGCACTAGTTTGCAGTCCCACGAGCAGTGCATGAGTGTTCCTGTCTCTCTGCATCCATTCCGACATTTATTGTTTTGGGACTTTTTGATAAAAACCACTCTCACTGGAGTTAAGTGATGGGACATTTGGGAAAAGAAGCTGAACATCTTGGCTATGATCACAAGAGCGAAGAGAGCTATTATCACGTTTCAGAGAAGAGTGTGACATGATAAGAGGGCTAAGTGAAGAAGAAAGATATGCTCCCTGAAACTATTGCTGTCAGGTAAAGAGGAAATTGTAGTTGCCTAGGTGAGAAATGGTAAAG
>CM052439.1:99892922-99919150 GCA_028533085.1 Varecia variegata | reverse complement strand
TACCAAGCAGTTTTAATAACTACAGCCTTGTAGTATAGTTTGAAGTCTGGCAAATTAATACCTCCCATTTTGTTTTTATTGCTTAAAATTGTTTTTGCTATACGGGGTCTTCTCTGGTTCCATACAAAGCGTAAGATTATTTTTTCTATATCTGTGAAAAATGATGTTGGTAATTTAATAGGAATTGCATTGAATTTGTTTATCACTTTGGGCAGTATAGACATTTTAAGAATGTTGATTCTTCCGATCCATGAACACGGTATGGATTTCCATCTATTTACATGCTCTGCGATTTCCTTCCTCAGTGTTTCGTAAGCAGAATCAAGGGAGTCCAAATAGGGAAAGAAGAGATCAAACTCTCACTCTTTGCTGATGATATGATGTTATACCTGGAAAACCCCAAGAATTCAACCAAGCGACTCCTGGAACTGATCAATGAATTCAGTAAAGTCTCAGGATACAAAATCAATACACACAAATCAGAGGCATTCATATATTCTAACAACAGTCAAACGGAGAACCAAATTAAGGACTCAATACCCTTCAAAATAGCAACAAAGAAAATAAAATACCTAGGAATATATTTAACTAAGGAGGTAAAGGACCTCTATAGGGAGATGCAATGATTTTTTTCTTGCTGTTAATATTTACAAATAATGATGCAAACACCATCCAGCTTCACATGGTGAAAATGACTCAAAATTTGGTTATAAATTAGAGACAAGTTTAAATCCTGCTTTATCTAGTTATTAGCCATGTATAAATTACTGAGCTAGTCTGAGTTCATTTCCCATATGTATAAAAAGGTTAATACCTCAGAGAATTGTTGCAAAAATTAATTGAGCCAATAATATATGTAAACAAGTTTTTAAAATATTGTATTAGGCAAATGTAGTCTGTACTATTTATTGAAAATGTACAATTAAAGGCATTTTTCATTATAATGTTTTAATTCCTTTATACATAGACCTTCTGAGGAGGAAGCTAATTTAAAGAAGAACTGGCTGTCAAAATCTGATGAATTCTCAATTGGTATGAATATAACAACTGCTTCTTAGGCACTGTTATTAACAGTGCCTAAACTTCTCCTCTTTATCTAAGATCTATACCTCTTAGACCTCAGCAAATATGTAGCCAGAATATATAACAATGCAGACATCAAGAAGAAAGATGTGGGCATTGTTCTACCATCCTGCTCACTGGGCCACTGCAGTGTAGCAATCGCTGTATTTGTGTGATCAGAGGGAACTGGTGAGCAAAGGCTGTATTCTTTAATGAGGGAAATATTGGAAGTTAGAATATTTGGATTTGAGTTACTACTTTGGGTAGGGGGAGCAGAGAAACAGAGTCATGTATGCACTTACGTATTTGCTTCATAATTTCATAAAAATTTCCCCACTACATTTAAAACTCATGAGATCAGGGACCTTGACTCTGTAGTTTATGGTTTATTCTGAACAACCTGGCTCAGCACCTAGCTCGTAAATTATTGATGTACAAATCAATAAGTATTTGTTGAATGAATAAATGTTGGGTCGTGGTGGTCCTCTGTTTCATTGAAATGGAGGTGCAGAGGCTGGATCGTTGTTCCTTACGGGGAGTGTTATATGCAAAGGTACCTCCTGCAATCTATGGGAGTGTGAACTGTCAGGACTTGTGGCTTCATTACGATTCTATCAAAACTGTTTCTGGTATAGGATACTGCTAAGTTTTACATTTCTTTTTTGACTGCAGGCTTAGGAATACTTACACTAGACTATGTTTTTATATTTATATGGCTCATAGTCACATTGAGCTGCTTTAGAATACAACTTAGGATATTTGATAAAAATAATAAGTTTTTACAGGTATACATTGATCACAATATCATGTACACATCAGGGTATAATTGTACTTTCTGTAATCCAAAATTGTGGAATGTTGATGGGAATGTAAAAAATGTCATACATATATGCTGTTTGCTTAGTTTGCTCAAGAGAAGCAGGACATAGATTTCTCCAGAGTTGACTCATGATCAGGTGAAAGAAAATTCACCAGCTAATAGGTGGGTGATAGTGATGAATGTGAAGTAAAGCAGAATGAAGTGAAATAACATTCCCAACTACAAAATATAGAATCTCCTCCATTACAGGCTCTGTTTGCTATTTGGTCAAAGAATGACAGTTGTCTTCCAAGGGGAAGCTTTGAGAGAGATGCTTTCCATTCTTATGAGAAACTGAAACCTACTCATTAATTTCTATTCCTTTCAAAAGTGCCACAGATTGGAATTCATACTTCTCTATAAATGCCCCCCCCCCGGACATATCCTATTCAAACTGTTGAAAATAAGAAAAAGAAAATCTTGAAGGTAGCCAGAGAGAAAAGATACATTATATAAAGAGACAAAGTATAGGCATAATAGCTGAAATTATAATTAGAAATTAGACAAACATGGAGAAAATGGAGTGATACTTTTAAAGGGTTAAAAATCCATTGTTTCCAGCAGTATACCTTTCAAAACAAAAGAGAAATCCATGAACATACATAACTGATAAATAATGTAGAACTTGATATACACACACACACACACACAAAAAAAAAAAACATACAAATGAACACAAGTAAAACTGGGGAACTCTGAATAGGATCAGCATATTAATGTTAGTATCCTTATTGTGATATACTATAGTTTGCAATATTACCATTGGGAAAAACTTAGCAAAATGTTCAAGGAATCGTTCTGCATTATTTATTACAAATACATGTGAATCCAATTATCTCAATCACAATTTCAATTAAGAATAACAAACCAACAAAAAAACTCCCCCCAAATAGCAAAATCACACTTGTTAAAAATGAAAGAGAATAAAGACAGACGTATAAAAAAATGGAGAGGGTTTATTACTAGTTGATCTGTTCTATGAGAAATATTAATGAAAGGTCTTGAGGCAGAAGGAATATGACTTCAGACACAAAATTAAATCTGTGGAAAATAAGCAGATAGAAGAGGGAAAAATTTTATAAGCAAGTATGATAAAGGAGTATTGTAACAGTATATATTAAAATTAATTACAAAGTTATGATAATTACAACTCTGTCTTGTTTCAAGGGTAATTATATATATAAATGGGATTAATATTCCAGTAATACTCTCTTCTCTCTCTTGCGTGCTCTCTCTCTATAAATACACCCACATATATATATCTCACACAGTATGACAAAGATGTTACGTCAAATGATAAAAGTCAATTTTTCATTAAATTGTTGGTGTTGGATAATTGAGCAACATTTTGGAATAGGTTTGATCCATACTGCATTGCCAAAATAAATTTCAGGGTATCAGTATTTAAATGCAAATAATGCAATCATGAGATGACTAGATAAAATATTTTTGACTATTTTTCTCATCCCAGAGCGTGGAGTGTCTTTCAATGTATAATAGCATATGAACAATTAGTTTTCTTACCACCTTAGATAAGAATTTATTTCTAGAGGAAAACTTTAGGAAAATATCGTGATATCCCTGTGACAGATTGCTAATTCCCCCCAATTGTTCATATTTTTTTCCCTCACTGTACGTAGACCACATTTCCAGGCACCCTGGCATCTAAATGTGGCCATGTGACTATTTCTTGCCAATGGAATAAGTCTGTCAGTCATGTGCATTACTTTAAGGCTAAGCCAGTCAAGAATATTTTGCCTTCTCTAAGTTCTCTTTCTCTCTTTTGACCTCTGCTGTTTGAAAACAAAGAAGGACAGGGGCTTAGACGATGATGAAAACACTCAATGGAGGAATCCTGGGTTCTTGAACAATTGCACATAGCTGACCCTCTACCCGCACCATAGTACTAAATGTTAGCTTCTGAAGCTGTTGCATTAAGCCTCCGAGACAGGGATGTATTGTCCTCTGACCAGAACAAAGTTACAGGACTTATCTGTGTTTAAGACAACAATAGATATATTAAATTGTTCTGTATTAATGTTAACTTGATGTTTATAGAGAAAGGTATGTGGAGAAGAGGATGAAGAAGTGGTTCTATGTAGGAGGTGTGCCCTTGCAATAGAGACAGCCACCAGAGTTTTAAAAAGGGGAATATCTAACATTCAACAGTGTACTGTCACACAGTTCCCTCCAAAACTCTCAAAAAAGTCTACACACAAAATTACTGTGTGGAAATAATTTGAAAGAAATTAGGGAAACTGACTGGGTACTAGGTCTGGGTCAATGAAAGTGAGAGCAGCAGTAGGCCAAATGAGACAGTAAGATGATCATTAAATTGAACTAATTCAGGGAATCTGAAGCCTAGAGCCTGGGGTGACTAAGAAAATGAACTTCCAGATGCATGATTTTATTTTGGTTTTAAGAGGTATAGTGATATCAGCTAACCTTTGTTTTAAATGAAGATAAGAATAATGAAAAATTATATGAAAAAATAGACTCAATAATTTTACATCTTTATATAGCCTGCTATCTAAAGATAAATGACAAAACTAAAAGATAAATGACAAATCTGCTGTATTTAGCAGAATAATTATTATGCAATGCTTATAGATGATCATTTACAATAATAAAAACCTGAACATGCAAATGAACAATGGACATAGAACATAAAGAGGCAACTTACAAAAGAAAAATTATAAATGGATAGCAAATATTTGAAAAATTTTCAGCCTCACTAGAAATGAAAAATGCAAATTAAAATGACAATAGGATACATTGTCATTTATTTGACAAAGATTCAAATAAGGATAATGCACAATGTTAGAATAAACAATATTCACAATGCTGGAGGAGTGTCAATTAGTAATATTCTTAAGGATGTCAATCAGGCTCTGCCTTGACTTCATACTTGAATCACCTGGGGAACTTTGAAAAACAAGAGAAACTGGGGTCCCACCCAAGATCAATCAAATTAGAAGTTTTAAGTAGTGGATTCCAGAAGCCAATATTCTTAAAAAGCTCCCCACATAATTCTAATGATCAACCAGGATTGAGAAACACTAATATATGTCAAAAACTTAAATATCTCTATGGAATCATTATTTGTAATTTTATGATATTATGATAAGTATAAAATTAGTACACAAAGGTTTATGTGTGAGAGTGTTCATTAATGTTATAATTTTGCAGATTAGGGAATGACCTAATGTCAAATAAAGAAATTTTACACACTAGCATACAATAATTTAAGTTATATTAAGAGACTATCACATGGGAAAATGCTCATTATTCTTTCTCAGTGAATAGAAAACTGTGCATAAAGTATGATTCAAAATCTGTGAATCATTACATGCACATTCCATTCATTATTAGGAATGTGTTGAATGACATATATATAATGGCATGTAAATATTAAACATAATTTAGCTCTGGGTAAACTGCAGATAATTTTTATGATGGTTAGTATTATAAATATTATATAGTGAACATAGATACATCTAAAATCTTCTACTTGGATCTATTGTACAGAAATTTTCAACTTACAATAAAGGCAGAGAATGGAAAAGCATTTCTTCTGTGCTATTTAAACACTCTTCCACCGTAGTAGCAGTCTCAGTCCTGTGGCTCTTTCAAATGGTCTTATCAGCTTTTTCCTCTCATCATCTATCCAGCCAAAGTGTCCATTCCAGTCCTCACCTGTAGACTCTGTCCAGATAGATGACAACTTCAAATTACCCTAAAAAATGAAAGCCAGGTTGCTGAGCAAATCATACTAATTTGCTTCAGTTTTTGACTGAATTAGGGAAGTAGAGAAAGAACAATATATCTCTGGTTGTCTAAGATGAATTTTTTAGTATACTTCCTAAAGAGAAACATGCTTACACATGATAGATAGTTTGTAGGGTGTTATTTTAATAGATTTCTCTACATTGTGGTTCAAATAGGCTTGTGTTGACTGGATTGGGGACCCAATCATCATTTAGAATGTTTATATGATGGAGAAATACCTTTGCAAATAAATAACACACTTGTGGAATACTGTCTATTTGGAAATTGAGAATCATTTTTAATCTATTTAAAGTTTTTGACAAAGTATTTAGTTTTTATAAGACATTGAATCACTGCAGCTGATATTATATTAATCTGTGATGTTGTCTTTATACATCTGGTTACATGTGAGAGGTAGAGAACAGTTCACTTTTCCATCATTTCATCTCAATCTCTCTTTCTCTCTTTCGCTGAGGCAATGGAGAATCATATCCAGTTTAGGTCTAATTTTAATACTTTCTGCTGTCATATGGTTGAAGCAAAAGATTTGTTCAAAATTGTATTTGGATTGCTTATCATGTTATTAGATACATGGAGGTTAATCAAGAAACTGAAAAGAATGATATTTATTTCACCTTTGTATCTTTATCCACATATTCAAACGTTTTCAATTTTATGTTTGGTTAGGGCCAATGACATAGTAGTTCCAAGAAAGTTTAATGAGGGATATTATCACTTTCAACTCCATTTAGAATGCCTGGTAAGAGAATAGTGATGTGGAATTGCATTGTTAGGTATAGTAGAGGTCCCTCTTACATTTCTCCTAGAGAATTATATTTCTAGGAAACTCTTTTCCTGCGGTTGCCATTTTTCGTGATAAGGTCATGGTAATAAATGAGTTTTACCAGATAGTTTCTTCACTAGAAACTTATCACTAGAAGGTGCACTAGGCAGGAGCAGTTTTTCCAAATCAGATTCTATATAAATGATGTCAAAGAATGCTTGCTAACTTTGCTGTTTGCATCTCCCCCAAATGACTAGTAAATTGATACGGCAAACGATATTTTAAAAGCTATTGAATTGGTTACATACATCTGAGAGAAATTTATCAATTTAACAGGTGGTAGGTACACATTAGGTGATTCAGGATCAGTTTGATTAGGATATAGAATTAAGTATGTTCTTGTTTCCATGGTACTCATGGATTTATCCTTTGCTGATTACTGTAACAAAAGCACCTAGCCCAGCCGTGAACCTACCCAATTATGTGACCAGCCAACTATATTTAAAATGGACCTCAAGCTATAAACATGGGATCATTTATTTTTGATAGTTAATTTGGCTTTGATACACAGATATAAAACAGACAAGAATGCTAGAGATTAAGAATATTTGCATTTTCTTCCCAAGATGGCTACTGCCAAATTAAACATAAAATGTTGTAGAGAATGCCCTTATATAGAGTGGATACTGCTGTTTCCATTTGAGATTTGGGGTTACATGATTCCCTAATCTCAAGTTGCTATCAAACTACTAGCACTGTGGGGATAGAATAAGTAGTCCAATTCTGTGTGCCTGTGCATGTGTGTGTTTGCCTAAATATAGAATCACTTGTCCTTTTAGGGTAATTCATCCAAGGAGTAAGAACTAAAACAAAGTTAACTAGGGTACCACAAATGTGTTGTTATTTATATCATAGAAAAATATTGTTAGATATAGGCTGATTTAATAGAAAAAAATACTGAAATCCTAAAATATGAAACTCTAAATTACATAGGACCAAACTGAGAACAAGAAGCAACTGGGAAGAAATGTAGAAGAAAAATGAAGGAGGGAAGATTGCTGATGGTATCAAATTGAAATCAAGTGTTGAGTTAGGTTTCATAGGGTGAATCAGAGTCTCAATAGGTGCATATTTAGGAGTGAATCGGACAAAGATGGATACAGATTGAAATCACTTGGTGCTAAGGGTAATATCAATCTGTAAGGAGATGCAGTGTTAAACGTTTGGACCTGTAGACAGGTTAGCGTTTGTCTAGAGTTTTTTTTTGATGAAGGATGCTTATTTTAGAAAATTAGAAAAACAGCAATAATAAAAAAAGATAAAAATCATTTATTGCATTAGCCTAAACTAGATACTATGGAGATTTTTGTATCTATCATTCCAGAAATTTCATTATTCATGCATAATACATACATGTAATATATATACACATATGTGTAACATACATAATAAATATATTGTGTAATATATAATAAATATATAACATACATAATAAATATACTATCTTATTTTTAAACAAAATTTAAAATATACTAGTTATGAAGATTTTAGCCCCTTTTCATAAACATTTTAGCAAATTACTAAATATTAACTGATAAAACATAATTTTAATGACCAAAAATATTCCAACATATGGAAAATCAAAACTTTATGGATTACATTAGTTTTTATTATTATCAAATAAACTGTTTGGAAATAGTATCTCTCATATTCTTACCATGAATTTCTAAGAATTGGTTCTTATGTAGAATTTTAAGGTCTTTGATATTATTGACAAATTGTCTTTCAGAAAGTTAGCTCCATTTCATACTTCCACTATCAGTTTTTTAATAAAATATTTCAAATATAGATAATACATTTTGCTATTTACTCTTAGGCACATCTTTAAAGAAGTCCAAGAACTATTCCCCAACTAACTCAACTGATACTCAAGAAACTCCTTCATAGAAACTA
Source organism: Varecia variegata (assembly GCA_028533085.1). NCBI lineage: Eukaryota > Metazoa > Chordata > Mammalia > Primates > Lemuridae > Varecia > Varecia variegata. The sequence continues at coordinate 99,910,724 of CM052439.1, read as the reverse complement.
TGATGTTTCTTTATCTTATGGGGTTCACAAGGTACTGTGGGATTTTATTTAGGCCTTACATGTTAAAGCTGATGAATGAAACAGGACAACCAATCTATAAAAGCCTCCATACTGAACAGTCTGATGGGAATAATCTCAACACGTTACTTTTTGGGTCAGTAGGGCAAGAGCTATTGACAGGATTTTTGGACCAATAGGAATATATTAGAGGCAGTTTATTTCAGTGCAGAGTCTGATAGCTTTACTGCCTATGTTTTTATTCTTTCTAATGACTTAAGTACTTATCCAATGTCACTTTTTAAAAAAGTTAGATTTTCAGAAACTTTCATAAGCACAGTTTTAATTTCTTGATGAGAAGTTTAGATGAAATAATTATAAAAATGGGCACTGATGTTGATAATTGACTGATGTATTTACAATGTAGTTGAACAAATATGTTCTGCTTTATAACTTTACTCAGCTTTCTTTTGGCCACATTTCCAGTTTTCTTATAATTTAACATTCTTATAATTCAACTTTAGCATAGCTTAACTTTTTTACAATTGCTCTGTAGATGATAGAGCAATTTCTGATGTGTGTATTAAAAGAGATGAACTTTGATAGTTTTAGAGTAAAGAAAAATATAAAAAGAATATTAATTTTACTTACATACAAGATTTGGTGCTTAAATTTTATAGATTCTTTAAAGAGAAGTTCATTATTTCCGGAACAAAAATGACTTGAATCAAAAGCAGTGAGCAAACAGTATGAGCAATGGTATGTTGCTGTCGTTAGCTGTGATACCCGTTTTCTTGATTTCCTTTTCATTCCTACATATGTCACAGGCTCTCTAGATTCCATGAGATTTGATCTTAGTGGTATACACTAAAAAAAAAAAATTCAGTTTGAACTGTTTTTCAAAATATTGATATTAAAAATCCTTTGGTGAATAGTGAGGAATGATTTGATTAGCTGCACAAAAGGAAAAGACAGAATTTGAAGGAAAAACTCAGGACTTTGAAATAGAAAGGTTTTTATGATGTATAATATATGGTAATTATTTTCTTTTGCTACATAGAGAAAAACTGAGTTAAGATATTCTTTTTGAAGAATACTACTGCATTTTCTACATCATTAATATAGTAATAATATGTACATTAGTAAATGGAAGAATGTTATGTAATCATGTAGGCTTGTAGATAAAAAGAAATGAAATCTTAAAAGAACAAAAACGAGGATAGGGATGTGCAAATTCTCTCAATTCAGGGGACAGAGGAAAGATATAAAATGAAGAGATAAAAATATATAAAGATAATATTTACAGATGCTAACAATAAAAATTCCATACTTTATAATATTTAAAAAATAGTTCTTGTATGGTATAATTACTTTGGCTAAAGTAACAGCTGAAATAATGGCTTAATTTTGTTTTACTAGCAGAACATTGGAAAACATTATACTTTTAAACAGGATTAGTTATACAAAGCAGTCTTTTATTCTTTGATATCCTTTTGAAACTTTTGCTTATTTTTTTTATTGATGCCAGTGTAGATTATTACATTCCATAATGTTCTGCCATTATTGTCTGTGTGGGTCTTTGGCCCTTTAAAATGTTCATTTATTGCATCTAAAATTGGAATTATAATGCTTATCTAATAGAGTTAGTATAAAGAATACATGAATTAATACATTTAAAAGCACCAACACTAACATGCTTAGTAAATGTTAGGTATAAGAAAAACAAGTATTAATGTTTGTAAGTGCCAGCTCCTAAGATGGCCCCAGTAATCCCCACTTTCTGGCATTTACTCTCTTGTGTAGTCTCCTCCTGCATCATACATCAGGGTTGGCCTGTGTGACCAATAGCATTCTGCAAAAGTGGTAACATGTTACTCTGAGATTAGCCCTTCAGCATCTGATTTGATGGTTCTCTGACTCTGTTGGATTACTCATTCTGGGAAAAACAAGCTCTCGTGTTGTGAACCACCTGTGGAATCCTCTACATGGCAGGGAACTGAAGCCTCTGCCCAAGAGCCAGTGGGAACAGAGGCCTGCCAACAACCACATGAGCGAGCTTGGAGGTAGATTCTCCAGCTCCAGTCAAGCTGGTTGACTACAGCTCTGGTTGACAGTTTGATTGCAATCTCATGAGATATTATGAGATAATATTAATAAATGTTTGTTATTTTAAAATGCTAAATATTTGGATAATTTGTTATGAGAAATAATACAAAATAACAATTACAATAAAATAATCACAACAGGTTTTGATAACAAGGATAAAATTTACCATTGAATAGTGACCTACTGTTTCAGATATAGTGCAGGTATATTTTCCTAAATTAAACCATGTAATCCCCTTTCTCAAAAACTTCTGTTAAGATTTAAATTATTATACCAATATTATGGGTGAAGAAATGGAAATATCTCAAGTATACTCAATTGTTAAGGTACACAAACAATACCTCCTTGGTTCCTCTTCTCATAGTATAAAGCACTGATAACCCCCACATGTTGCTATTGCCCCCTTAACCTAGCACGACTTTACATATCCTTTAATAATGAAATGAAAGTGTGTCCTAAGAGCTATTGCTTGGAAACTGTAAGGTGAAGAAAGATTTTTCCTAGAGATAGATAGAAACGGATTTATATGGAATTCTGCACTTAGAAGAATAATCAAAGTCAAGTGACATTAGTTTTAAAGACAATTGTTTTCATTTTCTTCATTCAGAGAGGATTGTCTGGAACTGAGGTGATAGAGTTGCAAGAAAGATTCCTTCAGGGTTTCAAGGGTTGTAAATAATTTTATATAGTTAGCATGTAGGCTTGATCTTTGTAGATGATAATAGCCAGTAAAAATTATGGGAAATGAGAGCCATTTATAAAATTCTATCTTTTAATTAACAAAAGGAACACCTTGGACTTTCTGATTTATTAGAATCAACATTGTACATGTTTTGTTAATAACCATGTGACCTCATACAGGAACAGACACTTTTTGAAGAAGCTTGAAAGAATCAACTCTGGGGAAATGCACCTTATTTTTCAGAGTGACAACTCTGAGATTGCAGAATTTGCCCCTGGTATACAAATCAAAATTTTACTTTCGGACCCATCCTTACAAGGCAGAAATACAAACATTTTCGGGGCTATGTTGATGGCTGCTACTCTTAAATTTGTAGTAGAAGGGTTGAAGTCTGCTGTTATCTCAGTGGTACTCAACAACTTTGGTCCCCTGTATAGAGCTCCGGTGACGTTTTACATTTCTCTATGTAGAAATTAATAGAAATATACCACTTATAATCCCTTTAATCAACAATGAATGTTCTTTACCTTTGTGCTATAAGAAAATAATTAAAATTTGAGATTGTGTGCAAGTTATAATCCTTATTAGAAAATCCTTTTTAGAACAGAAGATAAAGCTCCTTTTCTCGGCATCATGAGAATATCTAAGCTTCCCATAGCCGCCTTCTTAGGACAGGGGAGGAAAAGATAGTTTAAATCATTAAGGCTTTACTCAAAAGAGTCGGAAAAATTAGTTTTATCTGGAGAGGGCTGCAGTAACTTAAGTTGTTAATCAAACTTATATTCCACCCACCCATTTCTGAGAGAAGGTGAGGTCAGTTATAGAAAATGAAGAGGCTGTATTGTTCCATTTTTCCTGAACATTTTCATAAATTATGTACTTTTATTTTGTTAACATATTGCAGAACATATGAACCTTTTGATTACAGAAAAACTTAGTTTTCCCACAAGGTGTAGGAAAACATTTTTGTGGGATTTCTGCCTAAGTGTGTGAAGAGTTGGATTCAAACACACTGTCCTGGTCTCCAAAGCAGCGGAGCATACTTATTAAGACCACAGGGTGCTTGGTGTTAAACTGCGCGTCTATGGCCAACATTTCCATTCGCCAAGTTCCTTGGATTTTCTTGCTTCTGCCAGTCAATCCAAACACTAGTCATCCGTTTATTTACTTTTTTATACTTTTATTGACATTCTTCTTTCTGTCCTTCCCTCCCTCCCTTCATTCCTTCTTTTCAACTAGCTACATGTTGTCACTGTTTCTATCTTTCCATTGAAGGAAACTATAAATATACGTGGGAGTTTCAAAAAGGAAAAGGTTGACTTACATCTTCACTGTAGTACAAACTTGCTGGAGGAAATTTTAATCAAGATAGAAGCAGAAAAATATGAGAATGTTTAATTCTATCAGAAAATTCAAGGTTTGTAAAAACAGTATGTTTTATAAAATGTACTTTTTGAGATTTTTCAGACACAAGATGTTTGGCAAAATGTTTAAAAGCTGATGAAATTTCAAATTCTATAGAAGTGAATTACATCTTCAACTTATTTATTTGAAAGCAATATTATTCAAATTAAGGTTATGACATATTTTCTATTAATGCTATTTTATTTATAGATTTCAATGAGTATGTCTTTGTACTTCCAAAATTAATCTCAGAGTAATATGAGAAAAATGAGTATGTTCTTATTCCAGGCCCAAAAATAATAAGGGTCTTTTAAGCAACCTAGAAAGCCTTTTGGGACAAAAGAAATATGAGCTTCTGTACTTAGGTATTTTGTCAAAAGAATTAGGCTGAATATGACAATAAGCAGTTTCTCTTATCTTTGTTTAAAATTTATACAAAATAATCTTCTAGTGAAGGATAATAACAAAACTAGTTTTTAGTAGTTTTACAAAATTTCTTGTATCTGCTTAGAAATAATATTCTAGTAATTTTAGTTTAAATTCTTATGGGCAACTAAACACATATTAAAAAATAAAGTGGAAAGAATTTATAAAATTCACCTAAAGATTAGATCAGTGATTAATTATGTATTAGAGGTATTAAAATGCATTTGAATGGGTGTTATTAATTTGATGTATAATTGAGTATATTCCAGAAATCTGTGACTGTTGAGCATTTGTTAATTTCAGACTCGTCTATAAGGTGTTAGCAGTTCCAGTTTTAGCAGTTCTGAGTGTTAGCTGTATTTTTATGTAAACAACAGGAGCATCTCATTCTTTTACTCATCATAGCACTCAAAGCAAAGTTCTTTAGCTGTACTTATGCAGAGGAGGTTTTAAAATATACTGATTCTCAGGCTGTATTCCAGAAAATTAAATCAGAGTTTGCTGAGTAGTACCCAGGCAGTAGGATAATGCCTTTTATCAATATAATCTAAATTTCTGAATTATCAGGTTGAATTTTATATTGGTTATGATTAGAAAATTCTGATTAATACACATAAATCCTTATCCACATGAAAATTTCTCATTATTCCTTCCTCTACTTATGTTGGCTTATAGCTTAAAAAATTAGTAAAATATAGCTTGATGGAAACTGTGTAAAATTATGTGTAAAACTAGGTAAAAACTGTATAGAATTGTGTAAAAACTATGTAGAGAGTGTGTAAAATTATGTCTTAGGTGTAGTTTGTTTCCATAAGCTTTTAAAGCTGTAATACTAGTTTTGGTCTCCTGTATTTCATTTATGAATTTCATAAAATTAGGAGAAATGCCTGAACCCAATGTCTGTGATCAAGATAATTTTATTCAATAAACCAAGAAATTAGAACCAACAAAATTGTTAGTTTAAATGATTAAAACATTTAATTTCCCCATAAATCTGTAAAGTTTATCATATGTGGTAAAAGAAAATGAATATCGTACAATACAATTGCATCATATTCACTATGGTATACTGAAAAATCAAACTGCCTTAAAGGATTACAATTTGTTAGCAAGTTTATATATATATACATATATATATATATACACACATACATATGTGTATGTACAGAAAAAGTGAGACTTTTTATAGTAAAGAGGAGAATATTCTCATTTTCCATGATTCCTGAGATAACTGGTATTAGTTATCTGGCATAGTATTAATAGTTTCATATTAGTTCATACAGATAATAATCATTAAAAGCCTCAGAACTCATATCAGTATCCTTTGCATACAGACACAACTATATATACACAAATACTTGTATTGTGCCCAGGACTGGCTACATACTTTGCAGGGTCAGTGCAAAAAAGAAAATGTGTATTGGTTAGTTCAAAAATTAAGCATTTCATAGTGACAGAGGCAGAGCATTACCCCAAGCACAGGGCCCGTCTGTGCAGCTGTGCAGGTTCCCGTGAAACTGCACTGGCTACAAGCCCCTAGGGCAGCCCTGAGGCTTTGATTGTCCCTACTGTGCAAAGATCTGGGTGGGCAAGAGAAACAATAGCAGGGCACCCGCTTCAAGTGCTTACACACCAATGAAGCTAACATGACATTACTAGAGAGCAGTGTGTGGTTACACACACCCTAGTGATAAACTCTATAGCACTATCTAAAACAACAGCAGAAATGTGGAGTTTAGAGGAATGGGCATGAGAAGTCATACATAGCCTGGAAAATGCCTCTTTGTGGATGGATGAGCTGTGTGATCTTGAGCAAGTGACTTACCGTAGTGGATTTTCTTTTCTTTTTCTTTTCTTTTTTTTTTTTTGAGACAGAGTCTCGCTCTGTTGCCCGGGCTAGAGTGAGTGCCATGGCGTCAGCCTAGCTCACAGCAACCTCAAACTCCTGGGCTTAAGTGATCCTCCTGCCTCAGCCTTCTGAGTAGCTGGGACTACAGGCGTGTGCCACCATGCCTGGCTAATTTTTTTTGTATGTATTTTAGTTGTTTGGCTAATTTCTTTCTATTTTTAGTAGAGACAGGGTCTCACTCTTGCTCAGGCTGGTCTCGAACTTCTGAGCAAACGATCCTCCTGCCTCAGCCTCCCAGAGTGCTAGGATTACAAGCATGAGCCACTGCGCCCGGCCAGTGGATTTTTCTTATTTATATATCTTTATAATTATTTTTGAGCCTGTTTAGGGCCTGCTGGCCATTAATTATGCTCTCCAATACTGAGAAGTGAAAGTTCTACCATGGAGCTCTCTCACTGATAGATGTATACATTTCATTCCAGTTGATATGTATATATTTCTGCATATTCTTATCAAATAGTATGGTTTGGACTAAATAATAATTTGATTTTAGATTAAAATACAATAATACAGTAATATAAGAGAAACAAAATATTTGATTCTCTTTATGGAGTTGATTAAAAAGTTTTATTTAATATTTGAAAATTATACTATGTTCCAAATTTTGGAGTAAAATACACGGTATTTTTGAGTTGAAAAAGTCAGTTAAATGTGTTTGCTGTTCAAAAGTGATGACAGCTTACCGTGTAGTTTGAGTTATTTGGGGGAACCAGATAAAAGAATTGCAGTTACTTTTTTGACAATTGTTAGTGCCGCTTATTCTATGATTCTGTGGCCTGACACCGTTGGTAGGAGGCAATGAAAACAATAAACAATTATCCTCAGAAACTGCGTGTACTGCTTTGGCAAAAGCGGAGAATGCAGTTGTCAGATTTTCTGGAGGACAGAATCTCAAGGGCCTCTTCTGATGTTTTCCACAATTTCACAGCACAGTTCGAGTACTTTGCAGTCACTGTCACAGTTTCGTATCCAGCTGGGGGGAAAATCTGCCATTTAATAAAGCCTTGGATACAGCAATGATTTTCCAAATTCTTAATTTCTTTGGATATAAATGACCAAGAACATTCTTTATAACACAGTAAAAAGTAGTTCAGTGGCATTCTAATTTCCTTTATTAAAAAAAAACTGGCTTTTTAAATTAAAAAATTAACATCATTGCACATCATAACAACCTGCACATCATTAAAGAATTAAACAGAATACAAGTATTTACAATGAAAAATAAATATAAGTTATCCCCACCCTAGATTCTTAATCCCCTCCCCACAGCATCTTATTTCATAAGAGTCTTTCTACACACACACACACAAACACACCCCTGGGTGTGCACACACACATATTGAATTTTTTTATGTTTTTTTAATTTTTAATAAAGCTTCCAAACTGAAAATAAAGTCTTTCATTCCTGAAGAACCATGCTACAAAATCTATCTACTAAAATTAGCAGAACTAGCCCAGCAACTATCAATTGCAACCCCTCACCTTCAGGGTCTATAGAAGAAGACTAGACCTTGACAGGTGATCAAAGAAAGTCTGTCTGTTAGAGAGTGGAGAGATTTGGGTCTAGAGGAGAATGATGTGTCTTTTCTGTCCCCTGCCTTTGAGGAGGGAAAAGGCCTCTCTCCCCAGGCCAAGCCATGTATTATTATCCCTAGAAGACCTCTCAGAGTTACTGGGAGGAATCTGGAAGAAAGAGAGGCCAGCATCTCACTCCCCTGCTGGGTGTTTTCTAACTAGGGCCTGGTTCTGCCACAGGACCAAAAGTTCATGAGGCAAATTACCACTTATCTCCCGGAGATGGGGAGCAAACACAGGCACAGAAGCCTGCTTCTTGACAGCAGAGTACGGAGAGAGGGCAGCAGAAAACAAGCCTGCACTACTGCCACTTGGCATGGGAAGATGTGTGACACCGCAGATGGGCACTGCAAAGGGTAACTTGGTTTGAAGTGTCTTGATGAAGTTCTCCAAAAAAATTAGCTGGGAATGGTGATGAGACAACTCTAGTAATGAGAAGTTTTGGGGTTGTATCAGTGAGGGGTGCAAATGAGAGAATTTCACAAGAGGTCAACTGGAGGGGGCAAGACTCCCATCAGGGATTATGCGGTGCGGAGGTTTTCTTGGAAGAGCCACAGTCTACTTCAAATTATTTCCAGCACGTGGCTGTCTGCTATGCCGACAGGTGATCTGGACAGTTTGCCTCAATCACACAGGAGACCTTAGCACATCTTTTCTTTCGACCTCACTTCTGACAGCGGAGGAGACCTTGAAGCAGCAGAGTGAGGGGGCAGAAAAGGAGGCTGGTACAGTGAGGTGGGAAGACTCAGCATCTCCCCCCATTGCATGTCTCTAAGCCGTCACCCACACCTGAGCTGGGGGGTGGCTAAGAAGTGTTGCACTGGATGTAAATAGTTTGGATTTAGAATGGTCTGGGTTTTTGAGATATCTAAAAGTGAGTCATAATTTTTTTTTTTAAAAGACTATTCTAATGAATTGAAAGTGATCCAAAAGCTACGGGATCTTTCCTGTGATGGGAAAAGACACTGTAAAGTCAGAAACATAAAGCAGATTCCTATTTTATCTAATGTTAAACTCTCAGTAAGCCATTTATGCATGTAGAAAATTTATCATTGTAGACTTTTTAAAGCACAAACGTGAACATACTTTTTGTGATGCTCTCTACACTTTTCTTTTAACCTTTTAAATATGCTGGATATCTCTTAAATGAGTATACTATTTTAGTTAGAGTAATCTTAGCTTCTGCAACAGATAAATTCCCAAATCTCAGGGGCTTAGCTCATTAGAAGCTTTTTCTTTATTTGTATGATCATCAGCAGCCTTTCCTCCAAGTGGTTATTCAGGGCTCTGGCCCCGTCCTCTAAGCTTTGCATCTTGAACACATGGCTTTCAAGCAAGCTATGTCACTCTGCATTGCCCAGAGGGGAAGAGCACAGAGGTGGAATTTGGGGGGCTTTTGTGGGCTAGATCCAGCTGGGCACACACCATTTCTGTCCACCTCCCACTGCCCTCTGTATATGGCCACACCTGCTTACTAGGCCAGCTTGAAAATACAATCTAGTTCTGTGACCAGTATGAAGAGTAAACTGCTTTGGGGATTAGTTTACCATCTAAAAAACTAGTAAGCTATTCTACCTGCATTTACCCTCATAATTGCTACAGATTATTCTATTTTGTAGCTGTTCCATAACTTGTGTGAAGTGATCCCTATGGGTGTACATATATATGTTTCTAACAATGCTGCAAAGAAAATCCTAATGCATGAATTTGGCACATGTGTAAGCATGTCCCTAAGATTCATTCTTAGAAGTGAAATTCCTAGTTAAAAGGTTATAAGTAATTTTCAATTTTTATCACTGTTGCCTTCCAAAGAGATCTATATCAATTGCACACCTACCAATGGTTTATGAGGTTGTCTACTTCCCCTGCAACCTTGCCAACGCTGTATTATTAACACTACTTATCTATGTCAATCTTATAGGAGAACTAGTGTTTCATTGTTGTTTGAATTTGCACTTCTTCCTTTCAATAAAGGAATATTTTATTTATTTGTATTTGTTAGTTGCAATTGTCCCTTAGTGTTGTTGCAGGTATCCACTATATCTAGTTTTCTCCCAATAAAGCAGTGGGTAGCAGTTCCATACTCTGCCACTTAATCAAATCTGGGACTTTGAACAAGTTATCACTTTGCACAGCTGTGCTTACATTTCTCATTTGGAAAATTACAATGTTAGATTTGATTTTTAAGGTAAGGATCTCTAAGTTCATATCACTCTATCAGTACCTACAAAAGAAAATTTTACAAGCAATAAAATTTAGGACAGGAACATGCTATTCACAGATTTCTTAAGGAAGTGAAATACACAGCACTGGAAGTATTACCAGAGGCATTCACTGCATTTAAGAGTTGGAATGCTTACCAGAACATTGGTGTAATACTGTATAGTGCGATGCCTAATAGTCCAGCAAGAACAGATGACACTATAATGTTACATAATAAGTATTTTTAAAAGCCAAGAAAATGAAAAAAAATTGAAGTTTTCAGTTTTTATATCATATGCTTTTACATTCTTTGGTAAAATAATCTTGTAAAGATCTTTCTATTGGATGAAAAAGTTGGAAAGTAAAAGATTTAAACACATTTTTAATGGAAACATAAGCAAATATAAAAACTAAAATAATTTTTATTGATGTTCATTTCTAAAATGTTTATTTCTTAATTTGTTCCAACTAAAATCTAATTTGCATTTTTCTATAGGTAGGTTCTTAGGGCTCAATTTGCATATATATACACATAATATGCATAGTGTGTGAATATATTTGTTCTCTTAACTGATGTGAGGATATATGAGAAATAATTTTGTTTGTTGCCCAAATTTCTTGTTACCAGTTAAAATGACAGCTCGGTTTCTTAGAAAGCAAGTATGACCTGAATGACTTAGAATGGGATGGTCAAACTTGAAGATCAGTCTTTAAGATTGAGTATCCAGATAATGGTGATTCATAGCCATGACTCGTGTGTGTGTGTGTGTGTGTGTGTGTGTGTGTGTGTGTGTGTGTGAGAGAGAGAGAGAGAAAGGGAGAGAGAGAATGTGAAGGGGGTGGGGATCCTCTGTTTGCCTCTACTGGCTACTGGATCTGAAGTCAGTTGGGAGCCAAGATTCACCTCATAGGTGAGGAAGGATTCGGAATCCAGGGAGAAGAGTCTGATCAATCACGACAATGAAAGTTTCAGGCAAATTTCCAACAGAAGTTGTTGCATTGTTTGCTCTATGCGGGCTCTACTGAGTCCTGAGGCAAAGCTGTGAAGCAGTGTTCATGATTGCGATCTCTATTCCCAAATCTCTTACTTCGCTTCTACCTCTTCCCCCACTTACAAGGCTCAGAAAGTTGAAGTAACTCCAGGGCATAAAATGGAGAGCAGTGATGGTAACATAAGGCAGATCTTCTGATTCCAAATACAGTGTTCTTTTGGCAACATTTTTGAAATATATTATTGTCTTTCTCTTTACCTCTCATTCCCCTGACTGAATTCAGTGCAGATGGTGGGTGTTTACTACCTTTTTAAAAAATGAATGTGTGAATAAATAAATAACTGAATAAAGAAAGGAGAAATCACACTCTTTAACCAGTAGGCATGCATTGCCATCAATCTCTTATGAATGCATTACAAAATGCATTATGAAACAGTTTCATTTGAAACCCAAATGTAAATATTGAACCTAAAATACCCTTGCAATTATATTCAATAAGCATCATATCTAAACAAAATCAACCTAAAATAGTGCTTCATGACTTAGAAGCTTTTTTTTTTTCCAGGATATATGGGGGTACAAAAGCTTTGGTTATATAAATTGCCTTTGCACCACCCGAGTCAGGGTTACAAGTGTGCCCATCCCCCAGACAGCATGCACCGTACCTGTTAGGTGTGAATTTACCCATCCCCTCTCCCCCGACCTGCTCGACCATCTGATGAATGTTACTTCTCGTATGTGCACGTTAAGTGTTGATCGTAGTACCAATTTAATGGTGAGTATACGTGGTGTTTGTTTTTCCATTCTTGTGATACTTCACTTAGAAGAATGGGATCCAGTTCTATCTAGGATAATACATGAGGTGCTACAGCACCATTATTTTTATGACTGAGTAGTACTCCATGGTATACATATGCCACATTTATTAATCCACTCATGGATTGATGGGCACTTGGGTTGTTTTCACATCTTTGCCATTGTGAATTGTGCATCTATAAACATTCTAGTGAAGATGTCTTTTTTATAGACTGTCTTTTGTTCCTTTGGGTAGATGTCCAGTAGTGGGATTGCTGGATCAAATGGTAGTTCTACTTATAGCTCTTTGAGGTATTTCCATACTACTTCCCATAGAGGTTGTACTAGTTTGCAGTCCCACCAGCAGTGGATGAGTATTCCTATCTCTCTACATCCATGCCAACATTTGTTATTTTGGGGCTTTTTGATAAAAGCCATTCTCACTGGGGTTAAGTGATATCTCATTGTGGTTTTTATTTGCATTTCCCTGATAATTAGAGATGTTGAGCATTTTTTTGTTTGTTGGCCATTATCTTCTTTTGAAAACCATCAAAACTGTATTTTGCACAGTTGTTTTTATGTATATTTAAGTGTTTCTCTGTGGAATGCATTAAAAGCTAATTAATTCAGTAGCCATTTGGAATGTTTGACAGTAGCCTTTTATTAGATTGCTCTAATGCCACAGGTATCCAAAGTGAGCAATGTGGAGGTCAACCTGAAGAATCCCTCTTGCAACAAGACTGACATGAGCATTGTGTAGGTAGAAGAAACATATTTTCTATAAAAGAGTCCAATTAGAAAACAACACTCTTATCTCAAGAGAACAACATTCCCAGATGGTTTTTCAATGGTTAGAAATTGGTTGTTTGTTAAATGAACCCAAACTGTCACCTTGTCACTGAAAACAAATTGCCAGTGAGATGTATGAGCAAGTCTTCATTAAATGACTCACAGAAGAAACAGAGGTGACATCACATGGTAACTATTTACTTTGCAAAAGTAAAGAAAGATTCAAGAAGGCTTGGCTTGAAGAGTTAAATTAAATCATGTTAGTTCTAACTCTCATTACTCTTTGTCCAGAAAACAGCAATTCCTTCTGGGGCTGCTGTCACTCTGTCTAGTCTATATTCCTTGCAATATGCCCTCCACAAAAATGCTGGAGTGGAAAGAATGGCAGAACTGATCATAAACATGTACTTTTAGATCTACCAGCAAAATATATTTTGAACGTGACCACTTCTGACCACTGCAAATATTCTAAGCTAAGTCAATATCACCTCTTATTTGGATCACTATAATTAAACTCCTATTTATCTTGTTTCTATTTTTGTCCCTTTATGATCTTTTTGCTATACTATGGCCAGAATGCTCCATTGAAACAAAATCAGGTGCTACTACTTCCATTGCTTTTCGAGCCTTATGTGATCTGACCCCCTGGCTATCTCAGTGACTTTGTTTCTTACTCTCTTACCAATCTTCCATTCCAATTTCTTATAATTCCATCAAGAGTATATTCTTTTGGTTATTTCTGTGCTTTGCTTATTTTGATTCCTTTGTTTGAATCTCTTCCTTGCTTTGGGCTTCTTTCAAAAGGAGAATCTGGACACAATTTACCCCTGTGTTGAGACTTGTGATTTTGTTCTGACATGCCAAGGCATTGTAACTTTGTCACTTCTACAGGAAAAAGCATTTGGGCAGATACACTACTACTAATAGTCTCTACTTACTTTAACCTTCTTTTTTCAGAACAGCAAGTGAAAAAGAGTGGTCAATGTTAAACCAGAGTCTCGGGCTCCCAGACTCTAAATCACATGCATTTGGTTTAGAAGAGGAAAGGCCCCCCTACTGGCTGAATTTCAGAGATCAAGAACGGAAATCACAGGGTGTATAAAACATTTTGCCCTATTTTACTAAAGATGAAACAGCTACTTTTGTGGGGCTAAGACCTTTGCTGATTATCACTGAGGGGCAGAGTGTAAACCCTTACCACCTCCCCCTCCCAAGAAAGGAGGAACCAATCACCTTTACCTACTTAAGTACTCTTTCTACCAACAATTTCAAATACTCAAAATGTATTAAATTAAATGTATTAAATCCTTCCTTTTATAGGCTTTTGATGATGATATGTATATTAGTTTTCTATTGCTACATAAAAAATTACCACAAACTCAGTGACTTAAAACAACATCTGTTATTGTCTCAGTTTCTGCAGGTTGGAGATCTGGGTAAGGCTGATTGCTCCAGGTCTCATGAGGCCAAAATCAAGGTGTTGGCCTCACTGTGCTTTCAAGGCTAAAATCAAGGTGTTGGTTTGGCTGTGCTTTCATCTGTAGGCTTGGGAAAAGAGTCTGCTTCTAATCTCATTCAGACTGTTGGCAGAATCCAGTTCCTTGTGGCTGTAGGTCTGAGGTCTCTGTTTCCTTGCTGGCTGTCATCTGATGGCTACTCTTTGCTCTTAAAGGCTGCCTACATTTTTCTTCACCTGGCATCTTCAAACCTGCAATAGCACACTGAGTCTTTCTCATGTTTCAAATCTCTTAGGCTTTCTCTTTTGCCACTGGTTGAAGGAAGTTCTATGCCTCTAAGGCTCATGTAACTACATTGGGCCCACGCAGATAATCCCAACCCTAAAGTAAACTTGTGCCCAATCTTCAGAGATTATGGTGGAACATTTTTGAGGGATCATTTCATAAATTCTGCCCTCACCACTAATCTAACACAGGCATCCATTAACACATTCAACAGATATTCTCTCATAATTGCTCCTTATACTTAAATGTATAATTTTGGGTAATACACAAATAAAACAATCCTTTCAAAATACTTGAATTCCAATTTTCAGGCCTTTCCAAAAGCGATCCGCTTTCCCAACTAATCACCAGGGACTGTATCACTGAGTTTCTTGTCAGAGGTATTAATAATAAAATGGCACTTTTTAAAAGGGATTTCCTAGTTTTAATTCAGAAATTTCCTTTTCTTATTCATGTGGCAAATACTTAATCTTCTTTCAATGACAGTTCCCTGTGTGAGAGACGTATGCATTTTTTTAGGCAGAGATAGTACCTTTGTTGTATTCCCACAAAACCTACTTCATGTCTCTTTATGTCTCTTAACACTTTGAGCTGTAATTTATAATTCTGTCTTTCCTTCTATTAGTGGATTTGAATTCACTGAGGTAAATTTATAGCACTGAGGTGATTCCCTGGCATGTAGTAGGTGGTTAAAATACATTTGCTAAATGAACAGGATAAGATGCAGGCTTAGAATGGGATGTGAGTGTTAGGTAGATAGGGAGGGATTCCGGGTCTCCTAGGGACAAAAGTGGGTGCTTTGCCTTGGTGCAATTGCCCCACCCTAATCCTCTCCATACCTGGGGGAGGAGGAAATACCCTACGCATCTGCCAGTCATAAATAACTTAGTTCTCCAGCTGCAAAAGAATGCAGAGGACTCTCTAGCCCATGCATGGGCCAAGCAGCATAGGTACCACAGAGTCTGGAAATGAACCTAGAACACCTCGCATGCGTAGTAATGCAACTCTCAACTGCCCAGTCAAAGTGGGTCCATGGTGACATCTGAACCACAAGGGAGGTCCCAGTCTAGGCACTATAAAACAAGATGCAGACCATAACCAAGCCCTTCTTTTTGTGCCCTTCCTTTTGCTCTCCCTTTGCTGAGACAATGGGTCCAATCATCATCTGTGGTGTATGTATCATGCTCTGTATACCTGTATCTTGCTCTTTTCCTGTAATCCTATCTATCTCTCCTCAATAAACCTCCTTTTTGTGCTTGCCTTACTTTGGTGTGTCTGGTCATTCTTCAGCCATGAGCGCACCAAGAACCAACATTTTCACACTGAAACCTGATGTGAGGAATGAGGTTACAACATAAAAGAGAAGATCAGGAGACTTTACAGAGTTTGAGAAATCTGGCAACTTTATTTTTATGGTAATGATATTAAGTTAATATCATTATTCTGCAGTGATGATTTGCCTTTTCCTGAACTATACTGCATTTTATTCTTATTCACCCTACTGAAGTAAGCAGTTATTATAGACATTTTACAGATAGGGAAAACTCTTCATCAGTTGCTCAAGTTCAAGCAGAGCTGGCACTTGATCTCTAGCTGGCACTTAGCATGGTGGAGCAGGAAAGAAATAAGTTTTAGAGTCAGACAGGCATGGACTTTTAGAGCTGTGTGAACTTATAAAGTTAATTACATTTTCTGAGATTCTGTTTTTTTATTTGTAAAATGCATATATTTTGTATCTTAGATGATTATTAAGCATTCTATAAATCAATATATTCATATATTTTGATATAAAAATTCCTAGAAACATGGTTGGCTTATATTAGGAACTTAATAAATGTTTTATTTCTCCTTTTGATTATAAGTCTAATACAGCAGATTTTGTGTTCTTGGTACATCTCTACATGTACTTCATCCCCTTCTTCATTCTCATCATTTATTTTGCTCCCATGACCATATCCTAAGAGATCCCTCTCATGTTTCCCCAAATCTATCTGGGATACAAGAATAGGAATCTTGTTTTCACAAGGTATTAGGACACAATTACAGTAATAATGATAATAATAGCTTCAATTGACTGAATAATGCATATTCATTACAGCTTATATATATTGCCTACATTTGGACCAAATTTGAAAGTTAAAGATTATAATCTCCAGTTTTGAAAAATAAATTATTTTTGTCTGCTTTGTGCAAGATTAGATGGCTATATGAAGATGGTTTTATATCTGGGTTCTTAGTCCCATCGGTCTATGTCTCTGTTCTTGTGCCAGTACCATGCTGTTTTAGTTACTATAGCCATGTAGTATAGCTTGAAGTCTGGTAAATTGAGGCCTGGGGAAAAGAATCCTTATTCATTAAATGGTGCTGGGAAAATTGGATAGCCATATTTAAAAGACTGAAACAGGATCCGAACCTCTCAACTCTCACAAAAATCAACTCATGGTGGACAACATACTTAAACCTAAGGTATGAAACTATAAGAATTCTAGAAGAAAATGTTGGAAAAATTTGTATAGACATTGGCCTAGGGAAAGAATTTATGAAGAAGACCCCAAAGGCAATCACTACAACAACAAAAATAAATAAATGGGACCTGATCAAATTAAAAAGCTTCTGCACAGCCAAGGAAACTATCACGAGAGCAAACAGACAACCTACAGAATGGGAGAAAATATTTGCATGTTACACATCCTATAAAGGGCTGATAATCAGAATCTATATAGAACTCAGGAAAATCAACAAGAAAAATCAAACAACCCCATTGAAAAGTGGGTAAAGGACATGAACAGAAACTTTTCAAAAGAAGACAAACTATTGGCCAAGAAACATGAAAAAATGCTCAACATCTCTAATCATCAGGGAAATGCAAATCAAAACTACAATGAGATATCACTTAACCCCAGTGAGAATGGCTTTTATCCAAAAGTCCCAAAACAATAAATGTTGGCATGGATGCGGAGAGATAAGAACACTCATACATTGCTGGTGGGACTGCAAACTAGTAAACCTTTGTTTACTAGTAATAAAGTAATATGGAGATACCTCAATAAGCTATAAGTAGAACTATCATTTTATCCAGCAATCCCATTACTGGGCATCTACCCAAAGGAAAAAAAAGACATTCTATAAAAAAGAAATCTGCACTAGAATGTTTATAGCAGCACAACTCACAATTGCAAAGAT
>CM052439.1:99861887-99892422 GCA_028533085.1 Varecia variegata | reverse complement strand
GATTATTAATTCTTGACTTTCAGTGTTATGAGAAATGTATGCTTTATGAAATATGAAAATTCCAAACTGAATATTGTGTATTGGCAAATTTTTCCAACTGTGGGCCATAAAAATTTAGGAGCTATTCTAAGATTTGTTTTTATTTTTTAATGCAAATAAAATTAATATGTTTAGTATTAAAATATAATATTTTCTATTTCTGTAAAAATAGAAATGATCAAGAGCATCAAGTACATGGCTGGTGGTGAATTTAAAGTAGGGTTGGGAAAATGGTGGACTGGGGACAGAACACAGTCTGCAGATACTTTCTCTCAGTCTAGAAATTTCAAGATAAATAGCATCAATCTGTACCAGTTATTTATGGGAATCTTATTCCTTTAGAAGTTGTCTTTCCTATTTCTCTGTATAATGTTTTCTTTTAATACGAAATGCTTTTCTTTTCTCTGAAACTTAACTTCAACAATACTAGCTAATCTTTCGAAACTGAAGCCTATTATAATAGTTTCTCTTAAAAGTTTTCAAGATAATCCGGTGGCAATGGAATGTGACTATAAAATGTGGTCAATGGGCTATGGACATGGAATATAGATAATTGGATGCCATCTCCATCTAATCATTTGATTTCCAAACGTAAGGACTCGTGCTAATTTACCAACACTATCCTAATATAAAAAGAAGACTTTCATGGTACTAAAATCTAAAATAAATTTCTTATATTTATCTTTGAGTACTAAACACTTATGGGCATAATGCACATTAAAAGGAAGAATCTCTTAAAAAAATAAAAAGAGGAAACTCTTTTCATATAGGCACTTTTTGTAATATCTTTGATGAAAAGCAAAGGCATACAGTTAAAGTACATCTTAACAAGGGTGATTCTGTTAGGGGATAAAATAAAGGTACATTGCTGATTGTCTAAGTTAATTTCATAGTGGGGAGGAGAACAACTACCTAGAGCCAGAATTTATCCTTCATTTGATAATGGAAACACAATCACTTATCTCCTCATTTCTGTTCCATTTGCCAGGAATCATAGAGCCAAATATAGGGTCATTACAATCATGAAAAATAAATAGTTTGGCCCAGGTAATTTAATATTTCTTTCTGTCTTTGGTTCTTATTTTTATTTTATTATACTTAGTATATCTATGTTCTTTGTCGTACATCTTCTAAAAGCCATTTTTGAATGAGGAAGGCCATAAATAAATAAAATTTGGTGACATGGAGTGTCTGGGAATCAAATGGAAAGTCATTCCATTTTTCTTAAGAATTCAAAAGTTAGTTGTAAAAGGAAAGACAGGGGTATAGCTGTACAAAAAGTAGTGTCCTGAGAAAGTAGTTTAGCAGGGTCCCAGGAGCTAATATCTCCATGGAGGAGTGAGCAGAAACACTATAACTCTGAGAGCAGTGGCCCCTGTCGCCAGATGTTAGGCTTTATTAAGTATGACAGTTGCTACACATCTGTGGCCATTGTCATTTACAGAAATCTGGAGCCAAGGTTATAAAAATTATTCACACTATGTATCAAGCTTTTTGGTTTAAAATCATGAAAATGCTACAAAAGTACAATCAGATGGATTTGAAAATAATCTGGTTCTTATTTAAAAATTCTGTGTTGTTTATGGATTTCAGAAAATCTGTTAGAAGCTTTATTTACAGTTGTCCTGATTTAGTTTAGGAACAAACAATGCCTGCCATATGGAGAATCCCTAGCCCACATCAGAAGTTTGAACTTTGAGCTCCTTGCGCTGCAGGAAATTGAGAGAGAGGAAAACAGTTCTCTCTGGTTTAACAAAACTTGAAGCCACAGTGCTCTAAGACAACTAACTGGGTCTTCTTTCTTTCAAAAAGTAAAATTCTATGCCTCATTAAAATATGTCAAAATTGCATGAAGAGCTGACTGACATGGGAGAGAGATGGCCATATATCTGTCTTTAGTTTTTCTGCAAAAGAATTCTTGACCCTAAGCAGGCTCAAAGGGAACACTGTAAACCACATGCTGCAGAAAACTGCCGTCAATCAATATCACACAGAGCTGCCCTGAGATTGCGGCAGTTTGGATGAAAAGGCACTGCATCTGTCTCTGTTCCTTGTGAACTTCTTGGCCACTCTGTAAACTTTTGCTTGGAGGATTGGTTCCAAGGGGGATTGGTTCCAGGACCCCCATGGAAACCAAATCCATGGATGCTCAAGTCCCTGCTATAAAATGGCCTAGTATTTGCATATAACCTATGCATATCCTCCTGTATACTTTAAATCATCTCTGGATTACTTGTAATGCCTAATAAAATGTAAATGCTATGTAAATAATTGTTATACTGTATTGTTTAGGAAATAACCTGAGAAAAAAAGTCTGTGCATTTTCAGCACAGCTGTAGTTTTTCTATCTGAATATTTTTGATCTCCATTGGTTGAATCCACAGATGCAGAGCCTACACATATAGAGGGCCGACTGTACTCAATTCATGACACATAATCAGAAAATTGCATTTTGAATGTAGTTTTTTCTCTTTTCAGCATTTGGCCAGTGAAAGTTCAGCTCTGAAGTTCAGCCTTAGATAATGCTTTCTACTGCACACCTAAGTCACTTTCTCCAACCTGGTTTTTATTAGCAACAAATCTGATATTTAGATTTCCTTTATACATCTTTCCCTAATGGTGAATTGGAGAAATCTCTGAATTGGTTTGGAATTAGTTTAATGCTATAAACACTTATTTCTTAACTTTTTAAAAGGTTACACTTAACTTTTCCTCAATGACTGTTTCAAGGGAAATGCTGCCAACTAATGCAACAAGTTAAAGTAAGGGTAAAATCTGAGAAAATGGTTCAAGTGGTAGGCCCTATCAGTTGATCACAGGCTCTGTTAAGGTCACAGAACTATGCACACATCGTCGCACTGGAGCTCTGCCTGGCACGGAGCACCAGCTGTGTGTACTTTTCTCTTGCTCACTGATTATCAGACCATATTCTCATGTCTTCACATAGCTGGTCTGTATTGTGCTGTATTATGAGCCATGCTGAGCTCCCTTTTGCTACTGATGCCTGTGACAGATGTTATAGGCCCTTGGGGCTTTTTTGTAATCCTTAAAAGCATATCTATCCAGGACCCTAGCATTATCAATTTATGAAAAATATCCATTGTCTACTACAGAGATTACAATTCTGACAAATGACTCTATTTGGAACCTTACCTTGGCATTTTATAAAGTAGCTTAAAACCATGCAAGAATTAGCTTCGCATTTCATAGCTAGGTGGTGCATAGCAACAAGACATATTCATATGAATATGTAGTTTTTATCCCATGGCATATCTACAGATGCTTAATCAAGTAACCAATAGCTTTACTGGAATTATACTTAAGGTTAGTGCTGCTATAGTTAACCATGAGAATAACTTTTTAAAAATTTTATTTATTTATTTGTTCATTCATGCAAATTGGTGGTTAGTCTTTTAGTTAACATACGATGATTAGGGTAGGAGGGAATGAGATTCTGCAGATTGCTGAGTAGAAGTATACAAAGTTTCCAACAAATCTAAAATCTTGTTGTACAATGTATAAATCACAGCTGAGTTGAACTCAAACATCAAAAGGGTTTGAATCTCAGCTATTCACATGTTTTGTAATCTTGGGAAAGCAATTTAAACTTTCTAAGCCTCAGTTTACGTATGTGTTAAAATAGAAGTAAAAATGTCTGTTCTATTTTCCTCCATGGTATTTTTGCAAGGCAAAATGTAATTTTGTTTTTATTTTGTGTTTTGATTGAGAAAAGCTGACACCTACTCCTCCTTCCCTAAAGGCAGAGAGTAGAAGACAAATACAAGAGTGTGTGTCGAAGACTTTTGAGAGGTCAAGTGAGGTGAAGACTGAACTGATTTTATTAGCTGTGGTAGCATGGAAGCCATTGGTGACCTAGGTGACATAGAGGGCAGTGGTACCTCCAATGGTAGGGGAAAAAGATGGAGTGAATGAGAATTGAGAAATTTGAGACAATGGGTATAGATAACTGTTTTGAGAAGTTGGCAGTGAGGGAAAGGGTAATTAGGGAACATGATTACAGGGAGAGTGGAATTCATTATTGTTGAAATGATTGTTCTGGTCATGGCTGTGTTTATGATAAACAGACAGAATATTTAAAACTGCTAATAGGAATGACTAACACAGACATAGAGGTTCAGGATTAAGGAGAGATAGGAAATACTCTATAGCATGTGACTTCTGAGAAGACAAACACTGTAGTAGAACATTTGTGGAGAAATTGGCCTTTATTGGGAAGGAAAGAGGAGGTATTGAATGCAGACTTGGCTTTAGATTTGGTGGCCTAACTTTAAAGCGATTTCATACCAGGGCTTTTATTTTCTTTGTGAAGTAGAAGGCAGGTTACTTGCTAAAAGCCTGAGGTTGAGGAAGAAGAAGAGGCGAGATTGGAGGTGTGAGGAAAATGAGGATTGAAGAGAAAATCATAAGGGCTGTGATTTTGGGGGACTCAGGAAATTGGAATCATCAGTTTATTTAATTTTCATGCTATTATAATAATCCCTAACATGTGTATAGTATTTTATTTTTTAATAAATATTTTCACATGCATTATCTTGTATAAAAATTTACTATTTTTTCTTTTTTGACAGTTCAAAACAGCTCTACAATGACCATGTCATGTGTTGTACATGATCTATTCTCTTTGCTTAGGGAAATGATATTTTGTTTTTAAAAAGTATTCTTTTTCATTTAAAGTTTAATAATAATGCCAATAAAAACTAACACTTATTAAGTGTATATAATGTTTTAAGCACAATTCTAAGTCATTTACATTTATGTTCTCTTTTAATCTTGGCAATTCAAGAAAATTTGGACAATTTTATCCATTTTTCAGATGAGTAAACAGAATCAACAAGAGAAGTTACACAAGGACTTTCACAAATGCTACCTGGTAATCAGCTCCACAATCTTGGGGGTACCACCATGGTTTGGTCTTTTTTACTATTTTCAATTAATTACTCAAATGCAACTAGATATTCTATTGACAGAAAATAAAATCTCTCTCTCTCTCTCTATCTCTCTCAGATCTTTCCAGCTTATGTCCGTAAATGCTGGGGGTTCACTCATTCCACAGTGCAGGGAAGGGATCACTACGCCTTCAGACACTAAGAGGAAGGATCACTAGAGCATGCTCAGAGCACTGCTGTTACTGATTTCACTGCCTCTGGGTAGGTTTTCCTGCTGTCTAGTGAATTTGTCTTGTCCTGGCAGGGGACAGGCCACTTTTGACCACTCTTGCTTCAAGGAGGCTCTTAGTCTGTATTGCCAACCAGGTGACACCATGGTGAGACCAAGTTGGCTATTCATTCCCTCGTCTTTTATTACCCTTAAACACAGATTTTAATGATCTTTTCTCTAGCTCATTTCCAACCCCATAACCCTCCAGATTTCCAGTCCTCTGACTAGTTAGTCAATCTCTAAATACCTACTGGGCATTTATCATATGCCAGGCACTGTGATAAACCCTGGTAATAAAATAATGAAAAATATAAAGCAAAAACCCTGAAAATACCCACATATATGCCTGATCGCGATGCACACTCAATGGCAGGAGGTTACACCAGGGTGTGGATACCTGGAGGCAAGGATTATTTGAGGCCTTATTAAAAGTTGCCTGTCATAATAATCTTATAAGACTTTCTAATATATTAATAAGATACCCATAGGATGCTTTGGCCTCTGTATTCCAAGGGTTGCAGTAACAAAGGACCATAAATTAATTGTCTCAAAAGAACAGGAATTTATTCTGTCGCAGTTTTGAGTCCAGAACTCTGATATCAAAGTCTCCACAATGTGAGATCCTTCTGGATGCTCTGAGGGAGAATTTATACCATACTTCTCTCTTAGCTTCTGTTTGTTGGCTGCCAGAAACCCTGGGCATTCCTTGGCTTGTAGGTGCCTCCATCTTCACATCACTTTCTCCTCCATATGTCTCTCTGTCTTCTCCTTTGTGTCTCTTGTTAAAGCATGTGTTGTTTTGGGGGCCCAATCGGTTAATCCATGATGATCTCATCTCATGATTCTTAATATAATTATACCTACAAAGACCCTTTTTCCAAATAAGATCACATTCACAGGTTCTGCATGGACATATCTTTTGGGAGGTCACCGTTCAACTCTCTCTAGTCTCTTACCGTGCCATAGTTCCACTCTCTGTACTCCTGCCAGGTTGGCCTTCCCTCTGTTTCTCAGAAGAGCCAATGTTCTTTCTACCTCAGAGCTTTTGCATGTACTTTTCCTTCTACATCATTCTTACCGTTTGGCTAGCTTTTAGTCACCTTTGTGGTTTCAAATTGAAGATCGCTTCCCAAGGTAGCTTTTTCTGGCTGTCCTTGAATCGCCCTGCACTCCCCACCCCAGCCCCAAGTTAGATTAGAGCTCCATGTACCTATCATCATAGCATCATGCACTTTTATTTCATAGCACTTAATACAATTACAATTTAATCATTATTACTTTAAAATAGTTATTATGAGTTTTTCCATTAGATTGTGATTTTCATTACCCTAGTGATCAAGGGTTCCTCAGAGGACCCTTGATTACTAGCATACCAGCATAATGCCTAGTGCAAAGTGACAGCACAGTAATTGTTTGTTAAATCTGATATTAAACTTGGTTGTGCAGTGAGTGGGTGGGTAATACCGGAGTAAAGGTCTGGGGTTGAGATGGGTGTTTGTGTATTGCTACCTGGCTCATTTCAGCTGAGTGCAGGTTTCTGTGCTCATCTACTGTTTCTCACAGATGAATTTGTGCAAAAGCAAATGCAAAATCTGTGTTATGCTCAAATTGTCCTTAATATATCAATCATGTTGGGACAAATTTGCATTTTCAAAATAAGCATTATGGCAGAACTGACTGTACAATTTAATCATATGGTTGCTGATTGGCTTCAACGGTTAATATTGGAGAGTTACCAGGTCTATGTAATGGCAAACAAATTTCACAGTTACTAATAACACCAAACATTTAGGTCTTGGCAGTAATAACTTTTCTAGCTAGACATTATTGGCGAAATGCTTAAAATTGAAGAGTAGTGAGTTGTCACAGGAAAGGAAGGGAAAAAAACTGAAAGATGATTGGAATGAAGGCAGTGGTAGATTAAATAGCAAAAAGCTTTCACAAATGACTCTAAACCTGGGGCCTGGGAAATCAAAGACAAGGAGGTTGAAAACAAATAATTTATATGCACTAGATTGGCAAAATCAAGAGATCTGATGATATCGAGTGTCTCCAACATGATGACACACCTGGAACTCTTTTCATACTAGTAGATGGAATGTAAATAGGGATAATAATTTTGGAAAACAATTTTCATTATCTCATATCATCAAGTATGTACATATCCTAAGACCCAACGACCTCCTCTTCTGCACTAGAGATAATTTGGCTCATGTGAACCCATGGAGATATTTGGTTTTCTCCTATAAATAGAATCATCCTGGCTTGATGTTTTTATGGAAATATTTACATTATTAATTTAATTTCTCTAATGGTTATAGGCTAGGTCTTGTCAAGATTTTTATTTCTAAATGAATCACTTTTGGTTAGGTATGTTTTTCTAGGGTTTTATCCATTTAAATTTTCAATTTAGCCCTGTTTTGAGAACCCCCATCTAAATTTGGGTTCCAGAACCAGAGCTGCTATCAATGCCGCCCTAACAGGAAGTGAAGTGGGTGTTTACAGTGTGCCTTTCACTGGATATTTCTTTTACCTGATGGATAGCCTAATGCCTGTTGTCCAACCCAATGCCTAGTTGTCCGACCTGTAACAAGTGTCCTTCCCATGGGACACTTATGCATACTGGCAGAAGCCTTTGTGGCTCTTGTCTGGCCCATGTCTAGTTTATGCTTCCCTGACTACTGCTCTGGCACTGGAAGCCCACGCTGTGCTCTCCCCGTGTCCTGGGGAAAACTCAGCTTGGAGCAGCCTTTGGTTCTTTAAATGGAAAGTGCGCATTCAATACACCACCACAATAGGAAACAAGTTCAAAGATTTTTACTTAATATTTAGGGCAGGAAAGGGACAATGAGTAGGGAGGCAGTATTCTCTCCCTGCATCATGGGAGGCAGAAATGAAGAGTCAAACAGAGAGAGAGAGAGAAAGTGAGGGCATAGTTTATATGAAGGGGGATGGGGAATAGAGTGTGGGTCCCTTTAGATTCACAGGGAAATGCCTGCATGGTTTGTTTGTGGGAAGCAGCAAGAGAGCTGGGAGCACAGTCTGCTAGGCTGGAGAGACGCCTCTAAGTTCTTATATCTGGCCACGGGCTTGAGCCATTTGGATGTTGTGTAAAACTGGAAACTGTGTCAAGGGTGATTGACCCCTGATTCTGGTACAAGAAATTTAAACTTATATTCAAAATGGATGTCGAGGCAGCATACAATTATAAGGATTCACCACAAGACCCCTTCTATGATTTTGGCTTAATAGGACAGACTCAAACTCAGCTCCCTGGCTTTGCAAGAGCCCCGGGCTTAATTTCAGCTTCCATGTCCTGATATTGGCATTTCAAGACTACCTATTTGTTATTATTCAAGTTTTAGTTCACTTTTTCTTTGTAGGGTTTTTTTTTTGGTGTGTGTTTTGTTGTTATTATTTGGTTTAGAAGATTTTCTTTTCTTTTTTTTTTTAAGGCAAGCACAACAATTAGGTTTATTGAGGAGAGAAAGGATTATAAGGCAAGAGCAAGATATAAATTTATAGAGCATGATACATAGACCACAGATGACAACTGGACCCATTGTCACAGCAGGGCAAGCAAAATGAAGGACAAAGAGAAAGAGAGAGCTGGTTTAGAAAATTTTCTTGCATTTTCATTTTTTCCACATTATATTAGGAAGTATATTTGGTGAAAATTATGCAGGATATAGTTGTAATAGACCAGTGACACTTTAAAAAGTTCAAGCCACAGCAAATTATGTTAGTTCTTATTCTTTTTTTCCCACAAAGATTTGAATTTTCAAATATCATAGATTTCAGGAAGCCAGATATCTACCAGACTGATGTTTATCTTGCAAGTTGGAATCCTGTGGGACTTATTTCACACAGCGTAGTGTCAGAATTTCCTTCCTTTTTAAGGCTGAATAATATTCCATTGTATGTATATACCACATTTTGTTTATTTTTTCATATGTCCATAGATACTTGGTTGCTTCAACCTTTTGGCTATTGTGAATATTGCTGCCATGAACACGGGCATTGCCTTTGTTTTCAAAATTATGGACGTGTGTCCTAAGACTATCTGGCCGTAGAAGATGGAATATTCACTCTGGACCTCTGATGAGCTTTGGGAAAATACCAAGCTTGATTTCATAG
Source organism: Varecia variegata (assembly GCA_028533085.1). Classification (NCBI taxonomy): domain Eukaryota; kingdom Metazoa; phylum Chordata; class Mammalia; order Primates; family Lemuridae; genus Varecia; species Varecia variegata. The sequence goes on along the minus strand of CM052439.1, from coordinate 99,883,068 downwards.
TGGGTTCTTCATCACTCAGATCTCTTACTGTCTGACCTCTTAATGTCAAATTGTCATTAAGACGCACAATTTAAACCTTCGTCAGCTGTATTTTGTCCACATCTTCTTCTTTACTGCATGACTGTTTATTTTACCCCACAATTTATATCGTGATTCTTTAATGCATTTAGAAAATCTTGTAGAGTTTGCATCATATCATGTTGACTGAAAATGGAACTATAGAATATTAAAGCTGGAAGGAATTTTGGTGGTAATGCCAAGTTTTTATTTCATAAATTATTAAGAAACTAAGAAGTCAAATGATTGGACAAAAACCAGAGCTATTATTTGAACCTGAGGCTCTCTAATACTAGTCCATTTATTTTGCCATATCACCACAAAAGTCATGTTTCTGGGCATGTTTCCATTTTATAACTATAGAGGTAAATTGAAAAAGATTAAAAAGTAAGTTGACTATGAATATTCCAAGTATATAATCTGAAAAGTCTTTGTGAATCAGTCTGTGGATTTGCCTTCCATTTTTATAAACTGAGTACTTCCACAGTGTGGTTAAGCGAGGCTTTCCTACATAAATAACTTATGACACAACTTTCACCTCATCTTGAAAAGTGTCAGAGTCAAAACTGTTACTGAATTTTATTTCCTAATTTGTGGTCAATTACTTAATATTTTGCTCTTAGGGAGATATACTTGTGACTACTTGAGTTTTATATTTACTATTCTGCAATATATTTAAATCATTCAAATATCAAATAAGAAAAAGAATTACTATCTTTACCTATCACTATATATATCCTGAACAATGTATCTTGGGATATTTTTATAGTAATACAAAAAGAGCTTTCTTTTTCTTTATTTATTTTTTACGACTGCACAGAATTCTTTTGTGTGGATGTAGTTTTATATATTTAACTGTTCCCTTGTTGATGGGCATTTAGATTCTTTATGGCTTGTTGCTATAAAAAAAGGAGTGCTATAATACATACTTTGTACAAATATTATTTGAATATATTTGCAAATACATCTATAGGGTAAATTTCTAGAAGTTGAAATTATGGGTCAAAACATATATTACAGTTTTGATAAATAGTGCCAGATTACCTTATATAAAGATGTACTCTCCATCAAATTGGTACTAACTGACCAACACTAAGGTGTTCACATGGTAGTAATACTCACTGGGTGTTGGTCGGCAGGAGGTGGGGAAGTAAACCCACAACTAATGGAAGCAGAACGCACTGTATTGGGGAGGGACACGCTTGTAGCCCTGGCTTGGGTGGGGCAAACACATTACATGTAACCAAAATATTAGTACTCCTGTAATATTCTGAATAAATTAAAAAAATATTGTTGTATCTGTATCAATTTATACTTTTACCAACAATGGAGAAAATACATCTATGTTGAGCACAAACAGACAAATGGCTAGATGACTAAACCAGGTCTTCTCAAACAACGTTTACTAGGGCTGTAGGCACCCAGTTGCCCATAAAAATCTGGGGCAGGGATGTAGCAAGGCTGACCATCAGAGTCTGATACAGGAATCCTGGCCTTTAAGCTGTGGATTTTTAAAGCAACATAATCGAAGAAGTGCCACCCCTTCTCCAGCCACATTCAAGGCTTTGCATCGAAGTCCTGTGTCACTACAGCCGAGTGATGTGCCAGAGCTTGGTCTCCATCTCTTTTCCACTACCTCAGCATTTATTGATTGGGGCCCTTCTACTTGCATGATTAGGGGGATGGAGTTTGAGACTTGTGGTTGCAGCTCTACGGAATTTGTGGTCTGAGCTGCTACCTCAGCATTTACTAGGATTGATTGCCTCAAACGCTTGGTAGTGGCTGGTTTCCACGGAATTTTGCAGAAGGCTAATCTGAAGGAAATTGGCTGGGACCAGTTAACCCTTACCTCTTGGTCTCTTTCCCCAGAGCCTCATGTTGACCTGTGGTACTCATAAACGCTGAAGCTTTTGTGCATTTATCTGCTTTTCATCATTTGATTATCTAAAGTGGGGCATCAGTGTCCTAGCTCTGGCCCACACATTGGCCATCTGACTGCCTCCATCTGAGCCCTCGATAGTGAGTAATCTGGATAGAAATTGAATAATTCAAGAACAAAATTAATTTTAGGATGGTAAAAACTTGCTTTTCTAAGATCAGGCTTCTGACAATATTCAGAATCTCAGGGCATGTTGTTTTCTCTTGACTTCACTTTGTCCCAAGTAGGCTAATAAAAGGATTACCATTTATTATCAACTGTTAAATTGTTTTCTGAATAAGTAGATAGAAAAATCAGACTTGGCCTCTTGTCTCCATTTGACAAGGAATAGTGTGGAGACAGTTCATGCATGAACAGAAGGCAAACTCCAAATGAGTCTGACTCATAGTTTCAAACCCTCCTAATTCCATCAAGGTTTGAAGGAGGCCTATCTGATCTGGTGTTTTCATGAAGAGGGACAAAAATGAGAAACAAGAATATAAACAGTGGAAATTTTTAGAGAAAGTTTAAAGAAATGAGTATTTATGGAAAGACTTTTTCTGTTGTTTCTATTTCTCCCTTTCCTACTTTAGGTTTGGGTATTTTTGCAAGATGCAGAGACTGGAATCTCATTTCCTCACAGGGTGTTTTTAGAGGCCCAGGATCTCTAGACCCATTCTTGTGCCACTGGAGAGAGAAATGCTGGGAGATTATAGAATAGCAACATCTTCCCTCTCTCCCCAAATTAGGAGCCACGGCTGAGGAGACAGGATACGTGGGTGTCCCATAATTATAGACCGACAAAAGAAGGAGATACAAGCATTACCTGTTTGAATACTCCCAGAAGTTGATACGCTGTGTGAAGCACCTGCCTTAGTGGGACTCCAAGAGAACATCTGCAGGTAGAAGGAAAGAATCAACTCTGTCCCGGAATAATCCTGAAATGAGGAGGCTGAGGAGGAAATGCCAAATGACTTTTTGAAGACCACCCACTGTAAGCTGTGAAAGAGCTGCGGCGGATGCTGTCTAGGTCAGGAGAGCCAGGAGATCATGCAAGACTCCTGTTGGCACATGGTCGGTGACCTTGATGATACATTTTATATATATATATCAGAGTTTTGATCACGTGTTGCTTATCACAGACCACAGAAAGTGGAGTCTAATACAAACAAATCAGTAGTAAACTAGACGTGGGTAAATAGTGTGATTAAACAATTTGTCTAAATAAGTGTTAGTATTTCAATATTAAATAATTACTTTCCTGAATTTAATTTTGGAATATTATCATTGATGGTGGAAAGGTATCTCCATTTAGCTCTGGAATGTGGTGGTTAATTTTATGTGTTGACTTGACTAGGCCAGGGAGTGCCCAGATATTTGGTTAAACATCATTTCTGTGTGTTATCTGTGAGGGTGTTTCTGGATGTGATTAACATTTGAATTGGTAGACAGGGTAAAACAGACTGTCCTTCCCAGTGTGGGTGAGCCTCAGCCCGTCCTTTGAAGGCCTGAATAGAATAAAAGTCTGAGTAAAAAGAATTCTCTGCCTCTGCCTGACTGTCTTCAAGCTGGAGTGTTGATTTTTTCTCCTGCCTTTGAACTTGAACTTGCACAGAAACATGCACCATAAGCTCTCATGGTTCGCAGGTGGTTGGACTTGGACTGGACATCTACTGCTGGTTCTTCAGCTTGCCAACTTTAGTCTCTTGGACTTCTTGGCTTTCTTAAATGTGTGAGCCAATTCCTTACAGTAAATTTCTCTCTCTCTCTCCCCACTCCCACACACACCCCCACACAGATACACACACACATACACACTTACATGTATTTATATTTTCATATACTATGTATATCTATATCCTATTAGTTCTGTTTCTCTGGAAAACCCAAACTAAAACAAAAAGTGATAGTCCTTTGCTTTTATTTTCTAACAGAGCTATGGTTTAAAACAATTCTTAATATATTTAGAAAGCAGGAAACACATGAGTTAAATATTTATTTATTGTTCAGACTATATATGGCTCCTGGTTTATATGTTTATTATTTAAAATTTAAATTATAGAAGGCCAAATTTTTATTTCAATATAGAAATAAAAATGTACTGAGATCTATGAATGCAAGATCTTTAGATTTGTAAATAAGTGTTTTGACTATCAACAGCTATGAGGGCTTAAGTCATGAAAAAATATAAAAAATAACTGTTTTTCTTTGCCCAATTTTTGTAAATGTTATTTTAACTTTGAGTTCCATTAGTAATTCGTAATACTACCTGCATGAAATTGTACACTTTTTTTTTTTTTTATAACAGGGCTTATATCTCTCCATCATAAACCTGGTTCCTTTCCCTCTGGTATAGCATATTCTGGGACTATCTGCTAAATTTATTTAGAGGGTGGATTTATGCTTTTCATGGAAGTATTTCTGCCTATCTTATAACAAGTTATGGGACATTTCATGATTATTTAAATCTTCCTCTTTTTCCCAACCCTTGTCTAATAAACAATATCTCACAATTACATGGGGATTTGCAATTTATAAAAACCTCTAAAATGTATACTTTGTTTGAGTTATCACAATGTTGTTAGACCTTATTATCATTTTACAGCTGAGAAACTGTAGAGAGAGTTGAGAGACTTAACTAAAGCTGCAAGGTAAATAAATGGCAAAAGCTGAGCTAGGAATCCCAGAAAAATGTATTTAATGTCTGTAAAGATTCTTAATACTGGTGTTTGGTCTCTCAAGCATCCTGATTGTATCCTATAAACTGTCCTTAAGTTCTCAGACTTACATCACAGAAGTCTCTTGAAGGAGACAGCATAGCCTGGGAAAGCTGAGAGTGTATTCTCCAAAGTCCCGCGTTCAGAACATTCTGGTCTGCCTCTGGAGACCTGTTGCTCTCAGAGCCCTCTTCCTCAACTGGATGTAGGAGACTGGCATCCTAAAAACACCCAGCTGTCGGGACTTATTCTTCCCTACCTGACTGACTGATTCTTGGAAGCCTAAAGCAGTGTGTGTTCTGTGTGTACATGCGTGAGTGTGTGTGGGCGGCCTTTATGTGTGTTGTTCTAATCACCCAACATCCCTTTAAGGATGAGAACTTTACAGAATACATGCATTAAAATATTCATTTTGGGGTATATGAATCACCTTGTGGGAGGAACACAAATTCAGGTTTAGTGAAAAAGATTCATGTCTTTGTCTTTCCAGAAGAAAATCTAATTTGACCCTAGAAAATGTTCATAACTGACCAGGGAGCCTGGCACCAAAAGGGCCCTTCCATCCCGGCCCGGAAACCTGAGCTGACCTCACAGTCACCGAAGGCCACTGGTACAGGGAGTGTAGGGTTTGAGCTTCCATCACTGACCTAGAACACTATCCTTCTCATCATTTTTTAAAAAAGAATAGCATGGGCCCAATTCCCCCACATGAGAATTAGAATTAAATAACTTCTTTTTATTTGATTTGATAATCTATAGAAGGACATAAGAGAAATGTGCAAGGTGAGTTAAAACCACTCTTCTAAAAAGATTGTTACAACCTTATGAATAATAATTATGGGTTACCATTTAAAATATGATTCCTATTCTTATGTCTTCTATGAAATACAAGCAAACTAAATTTAACTAAGCTAAATATTTGACTCAGAAATGAATTTACACATTTTTGTGGCCTTGTGGGGAGGTCCTATTCTCAACGAAGCTAGCTTTTTCAAAAAAGGTTCAGAACTAAAGCAGCAATGACTAGACCTTCTGAGTACGTTGAGGTTCTAGTTGTGGTAGTGAAATTTGGTGAGGTCAGTGTAGAAGGCAGAGAAGAGTTTATTCTGAATAATTATATATCTATGTCAAAGAGAAATACAAAAATATTTTAGAAGCTACTGTGTCTATAACTTCTTTGATGGTGAACATCTTGGTGAACTGCATTTATCGTATGAACACATGACAACACTTTTCTCTCCTATCTCAATATTCTGTCAGGTTTGAGATTCTGAACCATCACCTACAGGTGATTGGAAAAGCCTGCCCATGTGAGATGAAAAAGAGGATGGAGTGAGTGAAGTGGAATCTTGACATGGTAAAAAACCAACTTTATATGCTTAGCTTTTGCTTTGTCTCAGGGCTAAAATCGGCATATACAAGGAAGGAAATGCTAGAGAGAAGAGAAGTCTTTCAAACCTTTTAAGTACACAAAAAATTGTGTTTGATTTGATTGTCAAAAGTTTGGTTCAATTCAAATAAGCCTGAAAATCTGCTTCAAATGACCAATGTTATTATCTGTAATAGGACAGTACCTACAATGTTTTTGTCCCTGTCCAAAGAAATAATTTAACCCCAGTCACTTAAAAGTGCTTATTTTAGCAATTGTAAGTGGGATGACTATCACAGTTCAAACTTGGCCATCTTGGAAGTGAAGTTGATAGCATTTATTTGATTCAAATTATAAAACTAAAGAAGCTACTAAAAGAACAAAACTTTTATTTTTTGTCCAAAAAGTGCTAATTATTGATGAAAAAACATATTGTGTGACTTTAATATGCATATTAATTTTATCTGTGGCTTGGTTTATTGTATTATCTCCAAGTAGAGGGAAGTAAAAATATGATCATGTTTATCCAAGACTATTGACTGCCCAAAGGTCTACAAAGAACCTGTATCCTGCAAAAACTTGACTAAGTTGACAACTATTGTCTGTTGATGGTATGGAGACAAAATCCTTCCTGCTTCTTTTACATTTGAAGAGCTTTAGAAAGGGAGAACTGTTGAATACCCATTGCTATTCTCCTGTAGGATGGCTGAAGTCAAAGGTGCACTTTTAGAATGCTGAACAATAGAAATCTAGAATGATTACATTTGAGGTCTTAAAATAAACAAAAAGCCAAATTTAATTTACTTTTACAAAATGTAAAACCAAAAAAAGGAACATGACCAGGTGCAGTCACTCACATCTGTAATCCTAGTAGTTTGGGAAGCCAAGGCAGGGGATCACTTGAGGCCAGGAGTTCCAGACCAGCCTGGACAACATAGCAAGACCCATTTCTACAAAAAAATAAAAATAAAAATTAGCTGGGTATGGTAGTGTGTGCTTGTAGGCACAGCTATTAAGGAGGCTGAGGCAGAAATTTCACTTAAGCTAAGGAATTTGAGGTTACAGTGAGATTTGATTTTACCACTGTGCTCTAGCCTGGGCAACAGAGCATTACCCTGTCTCTAAAAACAAACAAACAAACAAACATAAAAAGGAACATTAGTAATGTCCTTATTAAAGTCATGAAGTTATTTCTTATACTATTTCTAAAGATAAACAATGTTTGCAATGATAGGTGGCTCCCTTTGTGCAACATCACATGATACACCAATGAAATGGAAATGGGATGCTCTCTGGATAAATCACCCACAATTTTCCTTTGCCATGTTAGCTTTGGAAAAATTCAAGGACAACCAGGAAGGTTTAGTGTGACATAAAGACTTGGTCTTTCTGCAAGCTGAGTGTCCAGGAGAAAATGTTCACTTATTTTTTTTTTTGTTCAACACATACAAAAATGTTTAAGGAACCCATTTACTATTGTTGCTGTTCAAGGAGGTAAACTAGTATCTAATTGATAATATCAAACATATAGCAGGTTGGAGAAGATACCTATGCTTCTAAATTACTTGGACAGTCATATATACAAAGACTTATATAGTTTAATATTTACTCAAAGGATATAATCATTGAATTTTTCTGAGACCAGTCCCTCTTGTGCATACCAAAGGAATAGGATTAAGATACCTCCTTGGTGTCTTCTTTCCAATAATCAATTGGTCTCTAAATGTTAAAATTCTTCTTTCCAAAAATGATTCATTAAATTCTTAGATGATAAACAGTTCTAGAGAAATCTAGATTTTGATGATTTAATGTTACATTATTTATTTTCAGAGTCATAAATTGAGTTGCCTAAATCCAACACCTACATTATGGCATCTTAACTTTCATTATACCTATTGATATTTATGGCAGTATATTTTTACCTTCTATATTAGGATAGGAACTCATGTTTGGAATGACTACAATGATGCCAAATTCTAAAATAGAAACAGTATCAAAAGCTCCAATGACTTGGGCATAATTAACCTGAATCATATACTGGATAAGTGTTTTTAATTAGAATTCTCTATAAAAACATTTAAATTTAAATTAGATACTTCATGGGGCATTTGTATAGATATATCCCAAGAAAAGTCAACGCACATAAGTAGTGATGTCTCTGCATCTGTGTTTTTATACTTCAAAGTGATGTTACTGATAAAAGCACAGATAACACCCTGTCATAACACATATGATGGTATATTTTTTCCATGGTTTAATTTATAAAAAGTAATTTGTTGGAATGGATCTGACAGAACCTTCAGAAAACCAGAAGTATAATTTGCAAGCTCCTATCCTAACATGACAGCACAAAGTATAAAAGAGCAGGTTTGGGACAAGAGACAACAGATTAAAACATGCAGACCCTCCTCTCAGGCAAGTTGTTTAGCCTCTCCAAGTCTCAGTTTCCTCACCTGTAAAATGGGGTAGGACTGGACCTAACCTGGAGGGATATAGTCACGATTAAATAAAATAGCGAATCTAGAGCATTTACACAATGCCTGAAATGTAGTATATACATTATACATGCTATGATAAAAAGGATAATGAGGAGGAGGCTAGCGTAGTGTGGCCTCAAGTGGGTGGGATCGGAATTGCCAAGGCTATTGAAATAATTCAGTTAATGGTATTTGGCTTCGGGGCACTTCTTTCCATTTGGTATTTCACTGTAAAGAGGCTGGGACATTGTCATTTTTCAAAATGGATTCATTCATTTAATCAATATTTAAATGCCTTGTATGTGATAGTCACTGAGTCTGGCAGTAATAATTCTAGTTTCTACCTTCACAGAATCAGAGGAGAGACAGACCTTTCTCTCTCTCTTTCTCTCTCTCTCTCTCTCTCCCACACACACGCACGCACACACACACACCCGAGCATAATGACAAATATGACAAACGCCAGAAAGGAGAAGTACTTTATATGAGGAGAATGTACAATAGAAGACTTGACCTCGTTCTGGAGGCCAGAAAAGGCTCACCTGGGGAAGTGATCTTGAAAGACGAGGTGGACCTGTCTTGCAAAGCTAGGAGGGAAAGCAGAGGTGACGGCATATGGAAGGCCATATGGAGGGAGGGAGATGGGAGTTCTGCAGAACAGAATAGGCCATAATTGTGTTAAATATATTCAATGATGGTTTGAAAACTCTATGGTTTGAAAGGAACATACAGAAACTTCTGTGGGTATCATCGACATTGAATAAAATCTAAAAATCGTTGAATTTTCAACTGGTGTGGTAGCCACACAACACCATTTTATATTTGTTATCTTCTAAGTTTCTAGTTGCTGGAATACCAGCTATGTATTACAGGATGTGTATATGCTCAGCCTTTGCACAAGCTTCAGAATATGCAGTAAATCCAGGGTGAATTATGTTCTTGAAAAGGCCTGAGTTAAATCAATAAAGATAAGCTTCAAGTTATATGTTTGTATTTTCTTAGTTCTAGATGTTCATACCTTGTTTGATACTTAATCCAGATGCAGAACTTTCAGGACAAAAGTATACCAATCTATTAATGGATTTTAGTTTGAGATATATAACCACTGAAAAATAAATTATTTTTATATTTTTTATACATGTTAATCATTAAGGGTTAAGATGATTCATAGTGCTGCTTTTAACTAAAGAATGGGCATACTCATTACTGAGGCATTTAAAATCTGCCAAGGCTCAATGTGTTTCAACAGTATTGTGTTAAAGGCAGGATGCTAAAAAAGAATGAATGTACAAACAGATTGTGAATTCCCGGATTATGCAACTATTATTATAATGATTCAGGGCTTGTCTAACCTATTCTTGTATTACATTAGTTTTAAAAGGGGCGGGATTAAATTCTGTTTGCTGCTGTAATCCTACTAAAGTGTTTCAAACTGTTCTCAGCTCATCTTTTTGTCTAAGTCTAGAGTCTGTGCACAGTTCCCGTGACTCTGGTTTGAGTGAGAACACATTTGGCCCTGAGAGATCTTTCAGGTATTGCTGCTTTATAGTAGTAGCCAAGCATTCATCTCTCTGATTAGATGTGATATTACTGAATTATTATCCCACTGTGTGCCTCACAATGCAAAAGAAGACCTGCACATGTAAATATTTGCACTTTCTTAAAAGGCACTGAGAGATTTTGATTGTGCGTGAGGTATAGATTATTAACATGCTTTTAAAATATACAATATTCTAATATCTCATGTAATATGTTCTTGGGACAAATTTATTATTCCTGGGGCTGTGCTATGTGAAGTCTGATGTAGCAAAATGATGAGGATGGTGATGATGATAAACATTTATTGTTACTATGTGCATACTGCATGTTAAGCAATGTTCTAAATGCTTTATGAACCTTACAACTTTCCCATTATCTGCCCCATTTCAGAGATGAGAACACTGAGGCACAGAGTATTTGAGTGGCTGGCACAGGGTGGCATAGTACATTTGGAGCACAGCCTCCAGAGCCAACACTCTTAACTGTCCTTCTATAATTAAATTCACACCATCCCTTCATCACGTTTTCCCACAGAGTTACCTGCTTAAAATACACTGTTGATCACTTTCTTCCATTAGTCAAAACCCTTCAGTGGCAGTTCATTTGCTCCAGGACACAGTTCATGATTCTCAGACAGGAATATAGAACATTCCACAATCAAGCGCACCCACCAGCATCATGTCCTACCAAAAATATCAGAATTGCGAAGGGCTCACCAGATACATGTAAATCCAGACACCTGGGCTCACCCCAAGTGTCAGAGAGCTGGGCCCAGAGTCTAGCAGCATTTTAACAGCCTCTTCGAGTTTTGCTCTTTATAGACAGAGAACCACTGCCCTCTACACACTAAGTGTAGAGATGCGTGAAATTCAGCAATCGTGTGCTTCCCCCAAGACATCACACCTCTGCACTTGTGATTCTCAAAACTCAGAATGTCCTCCACGGTGTCTAATGCCTTATCAATACCCAGTTCAGATGTGGGCTCTTTGGAGGAGTGTTTCCTGACCTCTGCAGGCAGAGTTCTCCCCTGGTCTCCTGCCCTACCTCTTCTGCATGCACTCACTATTAACCCCTTACTCCGGCAAGTCATACAAGGGGGAGTTTGGATTACTCCAATCTGGCTGTAGAAATTACACTTGGAGAGGCATATGAAATCAATGGATTTATTATACTTGGGGTTCCAGAGAGGGAGGAATGCCACACCACACCACACCACACCACACAGGGGGCCAACGGGAAGGAGCACCAAGGATGGGCTGACCCCAGCTGAGAGAGGGGCTAGGACCCATGTGCAGGTGCCCCTTAGTGGGCATCAGGGTGGATTCACCAGCAACAGGCATGACGGGATTTCCACGGTGCATGTGAACATCCCCAGGCCACGGTGGGGGGCAAGAGGGGGGCCTATGACGGGGCAGCCTTGTCACATTGGTGCACGTGACCATCCGGGCAGGACGCTCACACCCTGTTTGTGGGGATGTTGAGGAATAAGGAAAATACAAAGTTGTGAAAATTTGTAATACATACAGTATGATGATTTATTGACTTTCTGTCTCTCTCACCAGAGAGATAACTGTGAGGGAAACTTGCCCGAAATACATTTCTGCTGTGGTTCTTCCTACATTTTTTTCTTCAGTACCTAGTTCTACGTCAGTCAAACATACTCTTCTTTGGTCTAAGCTAGTCTCCATGTCATCTCATTTGTCCCTCACAGACTCTACTGGACATTCATTGCTTGTGTCAATGAAATGACACAATGAAATGACACAAGAGTCTTTCAACTTTGTAATTGCTCCATGTTTGGATTTAAGCTAAGTAATAATAGCAAATGTATAAAGTGTTTACCATTCTGAGCCCTTCATATGTCTTAAACTAGTGTTCCTTAAACTGTCACATGCATAGGAACCAGGTGACAATTTTGTTAAAAGTTCAGATCCTGGGATAGGACCTGAAGTTCCACATTTCAAACAAGTTCCAGGTGCTGCCAACACTGCGGGTCTGCTGGCCACTATTTGAGTAATCAGGTGGTAGTTACTGAATACTCACAACAACCTAATGAGGTAGATATTAAAATTATCTCCTCTTTTCCAGATGAGGAAACTGAAGCAAAGAGAGAGTCAATAAGCAGCTGAAAGTCACAGGTTAGTAAGTGGCACTGCCAGGACTGGACCGAGGTATGCAAGCTCCAGAGTGTGAGCTCTGGACCATTCCTCTCCTCGGCCTGTTAAATCTGTAGGCAACCTTGGCTCTTCATGTTCCTGGATTCTGTGGCACTTGTCTATATGATTTTTCAAGGTAAGGAAGTGCTAGCTCTTTCCTCTCTGCAAAATGGAGTTTTTGAGAGATAATGCCATTCTTTTTCTCTGAAGGAGTGGTTAGGGGCAAGGAGAAGGCGAGAAGGCTTAGATCAGTGGTTTCAATATTGTCACAACTTAGATTCTATTTCATTGCATTTCACCTAAAAAAAAATTAAAATCCAAATAAACCTTGGTTTCACCCTATTCTGTAAGGGCTGCTGACTACATGGTCTCCTTACTCTTGGGCCAGATGGAATATTGATCAGTTGGTCTACTGAGTTCAGATATTTCTGTATAAGAATATCTGGATTGTTTCTTTACATAGATATTATACAGATAACCAAAATTATTAATTAAAATTACTTCTAGACACATTATTAAATAAACTGTATTCATGATCACCAAGCTGGTATATGTGAAAATAAATATGTACAATACAATTGATATTTACATAGAACTATAGCATGGTTCTATCATTTATTCTAATCCTGCCTCAGGAGAGAATTGGAGAAACTTTCCTAACTGGGGCATTTCCTAAAAAATATAGAGTTTTGGTCCCAGGGCCTTGAACAAATTTGCTGGGTGGAGAGCCAGGAATCTATATTTATTAATAAAATGCTGCCCAGGTGATTCTGATGATCATCTAAGTTTGGCCACCGGTATTAGACCACTATGGCTTTTGGCAAAAAAGAACAACTTCTATATCTCTCAGCCTTTTAATCAACGAAATGTCTCTGAGGTTATTTCTTCTACCATATCATATAGCAGTGTTGGCTGAAGCTGCTGAGGGCTCTGCTGTTTAACCGTTTCATACGCCTTGGGTTTGGGGACATTTGTGCGTGACGATGTGATTTAGGCACTTCACACTTGTGAAGCTTATTTGTAGAAATGCTGCCTGCTCTAAGTCAGACACTGCTATAGTGGGAAAACAAATCACTAAAGCATGCTTGATCAAATCTCTGAGACATTGCTACAAGCGTTAAATAAGTTTTTGAAGACAGGCCAAGTAACAAATGAGAAAACAGTTGTTGATTTTAGAAACATTTTTGAAGTGTCTGGTAATTCAAATTTAGCGAGGAAGGTAATTTTACTTATTGAACAAAAGTGATTTATAAATAATACTGGGAAATTAAGCAGCTGGACTAGCACAAGACTTGCATATTTAATAATTTAAATGATTCCAAAGCCAACTCAAAATAAATCTGAACAATTTAAAATACTTTTATTTACCAGTGAACCCTTACTCATTCAGTTGCTATAAGAACTTCTTGTTTGCTTATATTCTGTAATTATCACTCTACTGAAATATTTTTTTAATTTTCTGTGTAGAAAGGATCACTTACCTGATATTTATATATCTGAGATCTCTCAGTCTCTTACTTGACTAATATGTTAACTTATTTTAAATTGAGACCTGCAGGTCCTCATATAAATATCAGATTATTTTGAAACTGACAAAGCTCAGTTTCTATAATAGAAAGTAATTGTCGTGATTTCTAGCACAAGCAGGGGCTTAGATAGTAATTTGGTTTAGGATCATCGATCTTTTGAATTCCACGAACTAGTTCAAAGGAAAATTGTAGAAAATCAATCTTGAGTCATTGAGGCAGCAACACTAGAGTGGATTTGGAGCAGAGGAGTTGAGGGAGAAGTTTCAAAAGAACTATTAAAGAAATGGGATGGGAATTGAGAGAATGATGCCTGGGTCTTCAAGGAACCACAAGAGGAAGAAATAACTGATTCCCGAAACTTTAACATGTATGAAAGGGGCCTGTAAATAACTGAGGATAAGATTATATATGGGTTTGGGGTTTTCAGGCGTATTTATCAATATATCGACCTAGGCCTCTAGGGTTTTCTATCTTCGTTGCACCATAAATATCTAAGAGGTGAGTAAACAATGGGAATAGAAGCATGCTCCTTTGTGCATTATCTGTGCTAAGCCCTGAGTCATTTTGAAATAATTTAACATAGTTCATATTCCTCCCTTCAGTATTTTGAGTATAGTTTTTAGGTTGAAGCTTCTTCTCTCGAATATAAAACATAATGCATAGAAAACAAGAGTAAATCAGCCCTCAGTGTCCAAGTGACTTCATGTTAAAGAAAATGGGGGGAGAAAACCCCAAAAAACAGCTCCCCCCCAGATTTTTAACTAATGAACTCTGTCTAAGAAAACCAATAGTAGCTTCTTGCCAATAATATTTTGGTTTGATTAGGCTTGCCCTTCTATCTATTTTTCATCATACTCACTCTTACTAAATAGAATTCGGTTGTTTTAAACTAAGAAAAATGATGCTTATACAACACATTTGTTTTTCTTTGTTTTATTACATAGTCTTTGTAGTGCAGACAAGAGGACTTAGCTTGCTTTTTGACATTTCAGCCCGGTAGTAAGAGTTCTTCATATTTTACTGTAAGTCTCGGAAGATTACATGGCTAATACCTTTAATTGCTATTCCATTTTACTTTGTAATTGCTGCAGTGGTTTGTGAATTCTGATGGAAGATGGTTTAGATTAGTAAATAACTTTGTTTAAACATGCACAATATAAAGACCTTCAGTAATGCTTAGTTGTTTAGGGACAGTGTACTGGAAGAATCAATATATTTGTGTACATAGTTAGTTTAGCTTGGTAAGTATTTGGTTTTTCTGATGAATTTTCCTTCAGCTGTTTTCATAAAATAAGCTAGCAGATTCAGGATGTTGTCAACATAGGAAAAACAGACAAAATATGTCTCTTAACCTTCAGTAAATATTGGATATTTAATTTTGGTGCTCTGTATTTAGAAAAGGGTTATTACTTTTTGCCTAAAATATTTTAGTTTGTATATTATGTACATTTTTGTATATTTTTTACTGGAGTTGGGAAAGAGTAACTTGACAAAATCTTTGGTTTGTAAATTTGTTGGTAACAATGTCAAAGCCTTGCACTAGGCATTCCTATTGCTTAAAAAATAAGACAAATATTTCAAAAAAGGTGGCTCAGTCAGTCACATTGTACTCTACATTTTCTTTTTCTATTTGTTGATTGAAAATTTATCAATGTAGAAACTTGGGACATAATATTGTTTCAATTCCTAGAAGTAATATATTAAATACAATTATCAAAGTCACATAAATATATAAAACATATATTGATTATATATAGTCATAAAGGAAATGACTGTATTAAGTATATTAGTCAATCTATGTGAGAGAATTCAGATTTAAAATTAATGTTTGTTATAAAAATTTTCAGAGCTTATTTTCTTGTTCTCAGAAAATAAAAACAAAACAAAAACAGAGGAGATCTATATTTTTTAAATAATAAGAGATACTATAGCAATGAACCCAAAGTTTTTTGTTGTTGGTTTTTAAAGCATTATTGCATTGCATAAAACATAAGGATATTGAAGAACTGAATTCCCTACTGAGAATTTATTTCCTTTCTTTGATGTTTACATTCCAGAGTAGCTAGAAGGGCTTTAGTAGGCCTCATTTGTCATGAAATTAAGAAGAAAGTTTTCATTGAAAAAGAAAAAAACATGCCATTGCATAATGACAGTAAAGAAAAAAAGAAAAGAAATAGCAAGTCTTACTTTAAAGAAATATATGAGCACTCACATATTTTTAATATTATCAACTGAAAAATGTATAACACAATTTATGGTAATGTGCCTGCTACCATGACATGTTTTAACCTCTGACCATCAGTCTTTGATCATTTAAAATTATCATGCCATGCCTTAAAATGCTGGCTTGATTTGTACCCATAAATTACATGTTCAGCAACCTTAATGGTGAAATTTGATTACTTCCATGAAGAATTTTTGGTCCAAGATGTGTTTGTTTTAGGACACTGTTTTAGGACACTGTATTTGAGCACATGTAGAACTATTTTCAAAGTAAATGGATTTAGAGTGCTGCAGTGTAGGCATATGATTCAGATTATTGGGGTAATCAGTAAAGACTAATTCCAGAGGACTTACTCCTATTTGATCAGAAAAATTTATGTGTCCTATTTAAGTGATGTTTTAAATTTTGCAACTCTAGGATTAACAATGAGGATACAGCCATGAACATAGATTTTTTTTTCTTTAATATGACATTAGGAAGTAAAATGGACCAATGTATTTATTTTAGTTTCCATTGATATCTACTCACACTCACAGAGGAATATTAATATTGTTCATGACAGTGTTTTTTGCCCTTGTTGTTTTCTGCTTTAAATCTCCATATCGCCCAATTGTTATTAATTTCTTTTAAAGAATTGAAAATTCAAGCAGAAAAAAATAAACAAAGAGCAGAATGCCAAATGCTGAATGTTGGATTGAGCTGGTGGAGATGAAGAAATTTTAATATGCAAAAGATGGCAGTAAAACTGTGCTTACACTGCCTTTGCCAGAGAAGCCAAAGGGTTGGTGAGGAGTATAAGGAGGAGGTTTAAAAGTCTTCAATAGGAATTAAATTGGGAGGCACATTAGACAATTGTGAGTGGTCTCCTGGGAATGTGAGGAAATTAAAACAATTAAACAATCTGGTGGTGCAGAGTAAAAACCAAGTAGGATCTCCCTTTCTTTCTGTATTTTTTTTAACCACTTCACATTGAATAGAGGTTTACATCCTCCAATGTCATACTTACACAAACATTAGACAGTTTCTCACCAGCAATGCTCTGGTTGATGCCCTGCCTCCATATGTTCTCCATCACTGCCTCTCATAACTCATCCCCTCATCCATTCTGCATGCAACTTCCAGATTAACTTTGCCTTTCTGAACATGTGATGGATTTTATTGGCTGTCTGTCTAGTAGCCATTACTTCTTTTTCTTTGCTATTACCATGATTGAGTTAGAGCTGCGAAATGCCCAATGCAGAGTCTAAATCATGATTGGTCTAGTCTAATAATGGCAACCTACTCTCCCTTGTGACATGTGGCCTAGTTTTAGCCAAAGAGATGTAGTTAAAATTGTGCTGAGAATTTTTGGAATATATTTTCTTCCCTAAGAAAGCTGTATAAAGAGGAATTTATTGTGTGGATGTATGAGGATATGAAGCCATAGGAAAAATGTCAACTTATTGAGGTGGTGGACTGGAAGAAAGTTAAGAACTTAAGACTTGGAAATGCTTAGTTCTGGACTTCTTAAGAAAACAATAAATATTTCATTTAGCATTTATTATTCCTTCTTCTCATAACAGTAACCTGATATTCCTTTGAAATCATTCCTCTGCTATCCCCAGCTCATGTACAGGTGATAAATGGTTAAACCAATCTACATAATTGCTTACTTCCTCTCCCTCCACCCAGCCATGCTGATTGTTCCATCGATAAACATAACATTTAGTTGAAACCAATAAGAATCAGGCCCAGAATGCTAGTTAGAATTCTTGGGGAAAAGATGCCACTTTTCTTTTCTGCTGAAATTTCATCAGAGAAGATATAAGCTAGGAGCTGCTGACAGCTAACCAAAAGTAAACATTTTATCTACAAGTGAAGCCTAAATACAGAGAAGTAGAATTATGATAGACACCAGATTCTTTTAACAATCTTTTAACCTGAGAATGAAGTCAGTAGCACTGTGGAATCTTTTTTAGTTGAGTCCATACTTTTTTAAAAAAGTTAGTTAGACTTAAATCATATTGAATTAAAAGGGATCCAACTTCCCTGTGGCACTTAATTTGCTAGTCACTTTTCTTATACTGAATTAAACAATAGATATCTAAATATCTCTTTCTCTCTTTTTTTTTTTGCTAATGTGTAAGCTTCCTAGGTATAGAGAAGTGTAAACCCAATATTTCACTCATCACAATTCTCTGCTTTTTATTTAGTAGACCCACCATAAATATCTGCAGAATTGATATAAACTCTGAAATACTGTATATCATGGGATGACAGCCAATTTGAGATTTTCTAAGAATTTCCTTAGAATCACAGCATCATATTCTGAAAGTGCAATTCTCTCTTGTCACATATCTGTGCTTTGTAACTGTTCAGGGAATTTGGTATACAACTTCCTCTCTTCTTACCCATAATTTATCCTAAATTGTATTTATTTATTTATTGAAAAAGTAATAATTTCCTCTTCCTTATGGCTGGTATGCAACTTTAAACTGCTCTAATGCTCAATTTTTTATTTTTATCATTTTGTAATCTCTCTCTCTCTTCAACCTTTTCATCTACAGCCATTCCTTAATGATCTTATACAATCTTATAGCATTATTATTATTTCAATTGACACAATAATTTTACATATTTATGGGGGACAGTGTGATATTTTGATACATGTATACTATGTGTAATGATCAAATCAGGGTAATTAGCACATTTATCATTTCTTTATGTGGAGAATATTTTGAATATATATAATAAATTATTGTTTATTACAGTCATTCTATAGTACTATGGAAAACTAGACCTTATTCCTCCTGTCAGGCTGTACTTTTCTATTCATTAACCTCTGGCCGTCCACCTCCCGGCTTCCCAGCCTCTAGTAACCACTGTTCCACTCTATCCTTCTATAAGATCAACTTTTTTAGCTTTCATACGTGAGTGAGAACCATGTAGAATTTATCTTTCAGTTCCAGGCTTATTTCACTTAACAATAAGTCCTCCAAGCTTATCCATGTTGCTGACAATGACAGAATTTTAGTTCTTTGAAATTGCTGAATAGTATTGCATTCTGTATATATGTCATATTTTCTTTATCCATTCATTTGTTGATGGGTACTTAGGTTGATTCCATATTTTGGCTATTGTGAATTGTGCTGTAATAAACTTGCAGATGCAGATATATCTTCTACATACTGATTTTCTTTCCTGTGGATTTATACCTGTAGTGGGATTGCTGGATAATATGGTAGCTTTATTTTTAGTTTTTTTGAGGAACTCCGATTTTGTTTCTATAGCTACCACCAGCAGTCTATAAGAGTTACTCTTTCTCCCCATTCTCACCAGTATTTTTAAAATGTTTGTCTCTTTGTTAATAGCCTTTCTAACTCAGGTAAGATGATATCTAATTGTGGTTTTGATTTGTATTTCCTTAATGATTAGCGATTCTGAGAATTTTTCCATTGGCCATTTGTATGTCTTCTTTTAAGAGATACCTATTCAGCCCATTTCACCATTTTTAAACTGGATTATTTGTTTTGATGTTGAGTTGTTTTGAGTTCCTTATATATTCTAGATACGATTTTTCACAATGGCAGCACCACTTTACATTTCCACTAGCAATACACAGGGTTCCAATATCCCCACATCCTTATTGACACTTGTTATTTTCTGTTTTTTTCTTTATGGCTATCTTAATGGGTGTCAAGTAGTATCTTATTGTGTTTTGATTTGTATTTCTCTACCGATTAATGATATTGATCATTTTTTCATGTACATATTGTACATTTGCATATCTTTTTGGGAGAAATGTCCATTCAAGTCATTTGCCATTTTTTAATTGAGTTGCTTGTTTATTTTGTTTGTGTTGAGTTGTAGAAGTTCTCACAATTCTGGAGGCTGGGAAGTCCAAGATGAAGGTACCAGCAAGATTCAGTTGTCTGGTAAGGGCATGTTCTCTACTTGAAAGATGGTGCCTTCCTTGCTGTGTCCTCCCATGTCAGAAGGGGTAAGGGTCTCTCTCAAGCCACTTTTATAAGTACAATAATCCTGTTCATGAGAAAAAATCCTCATGACCTAATCACCTTCTAAAGGCCCTACCCCTCAATACTACCATATTAGGGATTAAGTGGAGGGGTGCTAATATTCAGACCATAGTAGAGTCCAGCTTTGTTTTCTTTTCCCCACATGCGAATATCCAGTTTTCCCAGCACAGTTTGTTGAAAAGACTGTCCTTTCACCATTGAATGATCTGGACACCCTTGTTGAAAATCATTTGTCATATTTGTTAGTGTTTATTTTGAGGCTTAATTTCCTACTTTATTGATCCATATGTTTGTCTTTATGCCAGTACTATGCTGACTTCCAACTTTGTTCTGCTTTTTCAAGATTGTTTTGGCTGTTCAGGGTTCTTTGAGATTCCATATGATTTTAGGATAGGTTTTTCTATTTCTGCAAATATGTCATTGGGATTTTGATAGGGATTTTATTGAATTTGTAATCTGGATACCATTGATATTTTAACAATATTAACTCTCCCAGTCCACGAAATGGGATATTTTCCCATTTATTTGTGTCTTTAATTTCATTCAGCAATGTTTATTTCACACTGAATTTGTGCTATTATTGTCATATGTACTACCTTTACCTATAAGTCTCATAACAAAATGCTATAATTTTTGCTTTATACAATCACATGTATTTTAAAGAGATGAAGATAAGAAAGAACATAGTCTTTTATATTTATCCACATATTTACAACTTTTAGATCTCTTTGATCCTTCCTGCATGTTGAAGTTTCCATCTGAGGTCAATTTCCTTCAGCTTGAGGAACATAAATGTGCTTATTTTTCTGGAAAAAAAAAAAGTCTTTATTTCACACTCACATTGGAAGGATATTTTTACTTGAAATAAAATTCTGAGTTGACAATTAAAAAATTATGGCACTTTTAATATTATGTTCTTTTGTCTTCTGGTCTACATTGTTTCTGATTAGAAGTCAGTAGTAATTTATTTCATTGCCCTCTTATGCAATGTGTTGTTTTTCTTGCTGCTTTTAATATTTTATCTTGATTTATGGGTTTCAGCTGTTTGAGTATGATGTATCTAGATATGGTTTATTTGTATTCATTCTTTGTGGGATAAGTTTTCTTGGATCTGGAAGTTTGTTTTTCACAGGTGAATACAGTTAATCTTTCTGAGGGTTTTTATTTATTTATTTATTT